>OU015498.1:55279052-55439052 GCA_907164885.2 Dolomedes plantarius
AGTGTATTTTAAACGCTCTTAAATTTCTTTGGTGGACGACATTTCTAAAACGAATCCATAAAAATTAGGAAAATGTTAACAAAAAAATTGAAATGAAGAAATAAGCAAATTTTTACAAACTATTTTAAAAATCGATGAACTGATAGATTACTCTTTATTTTCTCTGCATAACAATACAAAAAGCCTTGATTTTCTTCTACAGTTGTGTGTTTTGCCAAATCTCACAAGACTAAAACTTCATTTTTTTTAATTCAATATATGTCTGTATTTCATTTAGGTGAAAATTAGCGAAAATTAAAATTGAAATAGGGGCTTGTGGCGGCCCTGTGGTACAGCGCGCTGGTTTTCGGTGCTGAGGATGCTCAGATCAAATCCCGGCGTTGCGCCACGAAAAATGCCTCCGTTCGTGTCGTCCCTTCATAGGGGGTAATGCTGCCCGCCTATATGGTGCCCCTATAATAAAATGGGCAGTAAAATTGCGGCGTAGTATAGGCCAATGTTTGATTACAAGTGCCTTCGCATTGGAAAAAAAATTGAAATAGAGCATTATTTCAAAATTATAAGCTACATCGAAAATTATAAATTAATTTATTAATATAAAACTGAGATAGAATATAATTAGTGAGAAAGGTCAGACTGGACCTCAGATATTACTTGTTCAATATTTGGTGGAATATTTGAGAGTGTTACTCTCATATCGTCTTCAGGGTCTTGATCGTTGTTTGGTTTTTATAGCTACAGAAATAATGTAAGTATAACCCTGTCGGACTGTTACACAACTTATTTAACAATCTATCATGCATTTTTAACGTATAAAAAAATATTGATATAAATATAAAAATTCAAAAATTATAAAAAAAATTATAGCATATTTTTAAATTAAATAATTCAATATAATATAAATTTTCTTCCTCCAATTTTTATCGCGAGCCACAGTTTGTATACCATTGCTGTAGACATATTTAAGACCTGTTCACGCCGGATTTTAATCCATTTTTTTCTCTTTTTATATGTAAGACATGTTTTATATGTTCTAGCAAAAATAGCTGTCTTCCATGATGAAAAATATCCCGAATACTCCTACAGTTTGTTATATTTCTCCCACGTTCTTTTTCGGTTAATTTGTGATTGGTCTAATTTGAATGTATCATGCATTCTGATATTTTCGTCTGATATATTAGTGAACGCATTTTATGAGCTCTGTTGAGTTGCATGCAACATGTACTTTACTTTATGTTTTTCATATACCAACCATACGGCAAATAGTTATTTATCCATCAGATGACTATTTAGTCTGCTTCATACAATTTTCTTTACATACCCATGTAACACAAGACCGTTGGGAAATTGTTGGGCAACGGTTTTAGCATAGCTGGCCAACAGTTAGATTTGGCCTTTGGAGTTATATTGAAACAGCGGTTGGCATTGCAACTCACCCAACGGTTCGTTGTTAGTTGGCCCAACAATTCAGAGACTCTCAGCCCAATAATCCAGAGACTTCAGCAACTCTCTTTTGCAGTTGGGACGATATTTTGCGATTCCCGGCCCAGCATAAACATTTTGCAGTTGACCCATATTTGTTTCTGGGCGTTCTGCCAATGGTAACCATTTGCCCAACGATGTAACGAAAATTTCCTTTTTAGCCAACGATATGTGTTACTTGGCTATGTATTAGACGAGTCTCAATCATGTCTGATACCCATTTCGAAATTTCAATTTAAGATAAGTTATTTAAAAATTCAGAGACTTCAGCAACTCTCTTTTGCAGTTGGGACAACGACATTTTGCGATTCCCGACCCAGCATAAACATTTTGCAGTTGACCCATATTTGTTTCTGGGCGTTCTGTCAATGGTAACCATTTGCCCAACGATGCAACGAAAATTTCCTTTTTAGCCAACGATATGTGTTACTTGGGTATGTATTAGATGAGTCTCAATCATGTCTGATACCCATTTCGAAATTTCGAGTTAGGATAAATTATTTAGGTGTGTACAATATAATTTATATGTGCACAGTACTATTAAATATATTAATGTATGCAATATTTCCAACTGCATATAAATTACTGAGGTTCTATTGATCCTGAGATGCAATGTTCTTGCATTTAGAGCAAATATAAATATTTTACGAAACATGAATTCTCCGGGATGTTTTTTTTTTGTTCGTTTATTTATTTTTAAGAAATAGTAATTATGCATAAAATAAATTTTACTCGGCGGGAAATCATTACATCTATTTATATCTGCAGTTATTAAATCTTTTCATTTTTTTAACCAAGATTTTATTTTTATTTTCATGAAATTCGGATACTCATGAAGTATTATAAATTAAACGCAAAAGTGCTTGTTAGAATTGAGAAATTTTTCAAATGAGAAAAACATTTGAGTCAAAAGAATTTGTTAATATTCTGCACAAAGGATAAAAGGATATTAAAATCTTTTATCATAAAGAAGGGCTTATTAAATGAATAAAATGATTGCCTTTACATCCTTAATTTTACGAACTGAAATCATTAACTTTTAAAAGTCGTTATGGGGTCTAAAATAATTAATCGCTCCCTTTATTTCATTTGCCATAATTACGAGATAAATTTGAGTGATAAGCTTTTTGTTCTGGTATTTTTATTATTTTTTTAATTATATAAAGAGTTTTTTTTTTTATGTTATCAGAAATGACGTTTTAATATCAAATTCTCTCAGTTTTTCTATTTCCTCTTGTTTCACTTTGTGACACAACTGGTAAAACTTAATACAAAGAATCAAAGATTAAAAAAGCCTGTCTTTCAGTTTCATTAACTTTGCTTTTCTTCAGGTAAGTGTTTTAGAATTTTAATTAAAGTAGATATTGATTAAAAAATATCGCCATTTTGATTAAGTTTTTGTCATATTTCTTAACGCTTGACTAGGATAGTGAGAACTAGTGAATGCATCACAGATTTTGTTTCAAAGCATCTGTTTAAAAATTTTTACTTGTTTTATGTTCAAAATTTTTTATGCAGTAGGTGAGAATTACGTGTATTTTCAAGTATCTCCTTATTTGATATTTTAAAGGAGGAATTTAAACTTTTTTCACTCGTGAGACAAAAAAAAGTTATATACAAACAAGATATTTGAAATTATCTAGGTATTACACTAAGAATGTTAACGCACTGTTTTTGTCATATTTCTTAACGCTTGACTATAATGGTAAAATCTAGTGAATCCAGCACGAGCTTTCTTTTAAAGCGAGCAGTTTAAAAATTTGTACCAGTTTTTGTCAAAAAAATTTTATGCAATATGTGAGAATTAGGTGTATTTTCAAGTATCTCTTTATTTGATAATTCAAAGGAGGAATTTAAAGTCTTTTTCACTTGTGAGACAAAGCAGTATGCTATATACAAACAAGATATTTGAAATTATCTAAGAACTATACTAAAAATGTTAACACATTGTTGACTAGGAATTTTATTTAAATATATACGCGAGTCACCGGCAAAGACTGAAATTTCGGAATAAAGTACTGCATTTCCATTTTCATAAATCTGTTTTCTTTATATGGGGATCTGCGATTCACAATTTCATTACTGAGGATTTGCCTGAAACTCCTTCAGGTCATAGCATAGGTAGTTTTCAAGTAAAGCAATGTTCAATTGATCAAAAATTTCTCCAATGCGAGTTAATCTCTCCCTTATCCTAAATTGTTCCAAAAAATTATCATTATTATCACTGAAAATTATATCTCTCAAAATTATTATTATTATCATTATTGTCAAAAATAATCATTATTAATTATCACATTATCAAAATTTCTCCAATGCGACTTAATCTCTCCTTTATCCTAAATTGTTCTCAAAAATTATCATTATTATCGCTAAAATTTATATCACTCAAAATTATTATTATTATCATCATTATTTTTTTAAATTATCATCATTAATTATAAAATTAACAAAAATTTCTCCAATACGACTTAATCTCTCCCTTATCCTAAATTGTTTTAAAAAATTATCATTATTATTGTTACGACGAAATTGTGTATTGGGGGTTTATTTAAACCTTAAATATTATCATTAACTAATTAAGTTAGAATTACTCTTTGCAATCTTTAATATCAATTTACATTTAATACTACGTTTCAATTAAATTTACTTCAACAATATATGCCATTTAGCCATTAGTGGTTAGTACATTTTAAGGACTTGCGTTGTGTGTAGCAATAACCCATAAACATATAATAATTAAAATTTACCCTAGGTTCGATGCACTGTTGCATCACTGTGGTGATTAATGAGCCAAAAAGAAAAAAATGAAATTAAGTTCAATAAAATTATCTAACCTTGGAGAACACCTAGAAATAAAATTACATCACCTAAAAGAAAAAGCTTCAAAATTTCAACCCTGCTGAAATTAAAAAAAAAACCTAAAGCTAAAAATAAGAAAATTAATTCAAAGGCATAGACCGACATGACAAAGATATACTTTAACATTCAACTTTAACATTATACTTTAACAAATTTATTCATTCGGATTTCCTTCACAATATTACACAAATGCCTTAACAAAAATGGTTTAAACACTTGAGGATTCAATATCTCCTCCCAATAAACTTATAATAATCACAAAATTCTTGCTTGCCTACAGTACAATTTACTATTAGTATAACAGTTATTGTCATAGTGGCTGGTGTGTAAAAAAACCCTTCTAAATGAAAAGTGATAAAAAAAAAATCAAAAGAAAAACTAAAGAAAAATTCAGTAAACAAAAAAAAGGAAATTAAAATCATATTACCCAATTAAAATGCTGCAGCACTCTAACAAAACAAAAACTATAATTTTATAAAATCATGAGGGGAACCCCAGGCCAGCGCCATTTCTAATTAAATCTAATAAATTTACTTACTTACTTACTCACTTTATTATCTCAATCCCCGATATTAATATAAACGTTAATTATTTCTAAAACTATTAATTATCGTCACAACATTATCACTAAAAATTATATCACTCAAAGTTATTATTATTATCATTATTGTCAAAAATTATCATTATTAATTATCAGATTATCAAAATTTCTCCAATGCAACTTAATCTCTCCCTTATCCTAAATTGTTCTCTAAAATTATCATTATTATCACTAAAATTTATATCACTCAAAATAATTATTATTATCATTTTTATTAAAAATTATCATTACTAATTATAAAATTAACGAAACTTTCTCCAATACGACTTAATCTCTCCCTTATCCTAAATTTTCCTTTATTCTAAATTGTCTTTAACATTTGAGTTTACAGGAGTACCGGTCAACAATGTGTTAAATAAATGGAAAATCCTACACGTATTGGCATTATTCAAAAACACTATTTGTTTACATGTGAAACTTGCACACACACTCCCTCTTCCATCAAAATGGGAATATGTAAGAGTAAATGTGTGTGAAATTTCTATTCTTTGATTTACGAGTATGCCTATCCCGTTTATTAACTAGTAAAAATATAAAAATTGGAAATTTTCAAAACCAAAAATATTAATTCTGCAATGCTTAAACTGTGTGAGATTACTTTCAGTTTAAATTTAGAACTTTTAACGAGCCTATTCAATTTGTTACAGTCAGTATTGATTACTTACTCTACTCTAAAATATTAGATCATTTGATCCTTGATAACATGCATTAAATTAAACACTTTATTATTACATATGTACATGGTATATTTAGTTTACTTAGTCCCTAATTTTTTTTTAATTCATCAGAATAAAGTATATAAAATTTTCTATAATCGTAATCACATCACTGGATGTCCTCCACTTATAAAAAATTTTGGTCTGATTTAGTGTTTTATCGCACTTCAAAGAAGCAAAAAGGAAATTCCCGAATTCAGATGAAAAATGGTAATTGCCGAAAAAGATATCGACTTCCATCTACGCGTGGGAGAAATCGATATCAAATAATCCTCCAATAGAAAATTTTTCTCTACATAATTTGCTTTTTACTTTCTTCCACGTTTTTCATTCCTGCAGAGCTAATTATTATAAATTTTATAAGCTATAATCAAAATATGCAACATTTCTGGACTTTGCTTACTTACAGAGCTAAGATCCTTATCTCGATGTTAAACGGCTGTAATAAACACAAAATTAACAATTCTGTGTGCTTACTTTATGCATGCAGTTTTAAATATATTCTGCAAAAGCAAGGGTGCATACCTTTCTGTATTTATGAGGCTAAAAATAAAAGTTATGAAAGAAACGAAATTATAATTTCGTTTCTTTCTTAATTCTTTTTTTTTTTTTTTTTTTTTTTCTAGAAGAAAAAAAAAATGTTTGTGTTCTTAAATAATTAACTTAAAGTTTTCTTCAACTTCCGTTTTGTCTTTTTTTTATGCAAGAAAGTACTTTTATGTCGTAAAATCTTATCTCATAGAATCCAATTACGTTTATCACTTTTCTTATCTTCAAATCTTTCATTATTTTTTAATTATCCTCTTCATTTTAATGTTGCGTGGTAGTTAAATTAGTTAACTTAATGGCTGGGCAGCAATTTTTCATTCCCCATGCATATGAAAAATCAATGAGACGACCATTTTAATTATTTTTATATAATATGCATTTTGATGATTAAAAAAATACTCAATGCATTAATTTCCCCATGATTCTTCGTGTTACAGCGTCATTACACATCATAATTACACGAATTTTACTACTAATATCTGTATTATTGGACGCTATAGGAGACCTCAAAATTTATAGTCTTAACACCATTTCTAGTATAACTATGGTTTTTTTTCTTTCTTTACAAGTTAAATATGTATAAAAGGGGAAAATACGAAAATTTTCCCGTACATAATCTGTAAAAATGGTGATTGGGATTTTAGATGATAAATTTGCCAAATTTAACTATCGTAACAATAAGACTAGAAAAGCTACATGCTGATATTATTTTGCAACGATAGTGGGCTAATAGCGTAAGTTGAATATTCTACTGGTATTTTAACCTCGAGGCAGTTATCCTTTTGTCCTAACTATCAGAGGAACGTTAGTTCAGTTCGAATTTCATTCATATAACCCCCCCCCCCTTTCCTTGTGATGTTAACGACGAAGAATTTAGTACGACTTACATGTATTTTTAAACGTTTAATTATTTTTCGACTATGTAAAAACTTTGCCTCTGGGAATTTTCTTATGTCTCTGATGAACGATACAACTCCTTTTTCCAGTGGACAGACGCCTCTATAGGTTGGATTTAAAGTTGCGTCCGTTAAGGCTGCTGCGTACTAACCCTATTAGATTATTAACCTTGAAGTGAATATTCTACTATCGGAACCATCTTGACTATTTTTGGAACTCTCGTGTTATCTTGTATAATCTAAAAACTCCAAATTATTGAGCAAACGGGAATTATTCAGATACATTAGTCGGATATATTATTCCAGATCCTAGAATCATTATTTGGAGAAATAAACATGTTGGCTTCTTACTTGTGGTTTGTATTGTAAATTTTATATTACTTTATTCTTTCTTGTCACGTATACCAAAAATTAATGGACAACTAACAAAATTCAAATGCTGTTTCATCATACATTTAAAAAAAACATATAAAACATTTGTTTTCTAACTCAGACTTTAAATTAAGTATTTCAATATGAAAGAACCGTTCAACTTTATTACTTAATGAGGCATTCTATTTTTAATGCAAAGAATTGGTGACGCCTGATCACGAAACAAAAAGAAATTCGTTTCAGAATTTGAGGTTCTGCATGTGAAATTTTGGGTTCTTAAATTGTATGCCAGAGAGTTTGGGGCCAACAAACTAATGACAAGACCATACCACTAGATCATAAAAAAAGAAGTTTCCTCAAGAAAAGTTCATGCAAGAATAATTCACGTCTTCTCTTTTTTTTTTTTTTCAAGATTCCGGAACTTTCGCTTCATTCTGCAATATTATGAAATAAAAATTCGGGTTATCTGATTATGATCAGCTGGCGTACAGCAATTTGCCCTGGTACCAGAGAAAATTAAGTTAGGAGACCAGAAAAAAATGTTAAATTGAATGTGATATGTGTAGTATCTTATTGAGGCATTGTAAGTTCATTTGTTAGTTATTCTTTTCTGAAGCAATTACGTCTAAGTATTAAATTCAATTAACTTATAAATATGCTGCGAGTTATCTATTCATGTTTCTTTACAATTCAGATATTTTAAGACTCTTTATATTTCCAGATACTTTAAGATTCAGATATTTTACATAAAACGAACAAATTGTTTGATTTTACAGAAATAGTATAGATATTAACTTTCAAAAATAAACATTTTCACCCACACCTGCTAGGTATATGCCCTTATTTTGAATTTTAGTGACTTATTCGTACGATGTCGTGTTTAATACAGTTTTAACAAATCCTGAACTTAACCATATGTCACTTGATAATGTCCTCTCCCCGCTTCATTAATCCGTTTAGAGTGAATCTGAGACAGAAGAAATCCTACTGAAGAGGTAATATATATTTTTGATTCAATTTTGACGCTTATAAGATATAACAGAGATAAATTTTAACATAATACATATACCATTCTTCAGGAGCCATTCTTACCATCTCTGCTCCCTCAATACACCGCGATTGTAATTGATCTCCTTGAACCTTGCTCCAATAAAGAGCTAGCTATCAACATCAAAGCTAAAAGAATCGGGACCATAGAGTCATATTCAAAGAGTGGCTTCGTTTGCGCTTTCACTGATGGATCTTCGGATAAGATTCTAATTAATGGTGGAGCTGGCATAAGCTATATTTTCCCAGACTGCAGCACAAAACAATATAAATTTGGTGCAGGAAAATTGCTTCAAATTACACCTGTGAACTGTTTGCCATCCAAGAGGCCTTAAATATCTATACCAATCTCCAAAATGCAGAAAAGGGCGAAGGAATAATAATATTCTATGACTCCAGGACCGCCCTTCAGGCAATTCTGCAGGGTCTCTCAAGACAAACACATAAAATACATAATGATCTGGACCAAATCAATCAACAAAATAATCACTGCATCATGCAATGGATACTGGCACACGTTGGCATTAATGGTAACCAGACTGCTGACGCCTTGGCTAAAGAAGCGAGACGGCTAAATGAGGAATCTCTTCATTCTGTCACACTTTGTGGCATTCACTCAGTTGTAAAATCTAAATTCAGAAATGGGGTCGTCGAATTAAAATATCGGATCTGCGAACTAAACGCCAACTGGAAAATTACAAAAACCTTAACAAGACTGAGAACTCGGCACTTCAGCGGATTGAGATTTCAACAGGGTGAAATCAGGTCTTATACTAATTGCAGAAACTGCCCCGACACCGAACTGGGACCTGGTCATGTTTTCCCTTGCCCTGTAATAATGGCTGCAATACAGCAGATTTGTGGTTGTCCCCAAGAGGTGGTGGAGCTGGTATAAGCTTTATTTTCCCAGACTGCAGCACAAAACAATATAAATTTGATGCAGGGAAAATTGCTTCAAATTACTCCTGTAAACGCTTTGCCATCCAAGAGGCTTTAAATATCTATATGCGGACAATTGCCTCCAGATAGCTGAGGCTGTGTGGACCGACCACGGAAGCATCTAGCTTGACTGTCCATGGACACGACAACCAACCAACCAACCAACAGAGATAATTTAGGCAATACTAATTCGTCTCTTTAACAGTGCCACCCAATTTTAAGCCACGTCTATACTCTAGGAGTAAATAAGTCATAACATACCGATGACTTTTAAATTAAAATGAAATAACCGTAGAATTTATGAAAAAGTGCACAGTAAAACTCGAGCATACTTGATGAGAAGACGCAGTCAAGTAATATGACGTATCCTGTTACCTGACAGTTTAATTTAACGTGGATCGCTTTATTCAGAGTGTTTATTAATACCACTGAGTATTTCCCCAAAAATCCTAATAAAATAGATGACAAGGAAAGAAATATCGCAAAACAGTGTATAAATTATTTCAATATCCTTTCCCAAGAACTCCTTATATTACTCACTGTTTTTCTATATCCTAATTATTTTCACAGAAGTGTTAATTTCATACAGAAGTTAACAACAGAAGTGTTATTTTCATACAGAAGTTATTTTCATAACAGAAGTTTCATAACAGAATTTTCCATCTAATATATTTTTGGAAGAAAAAAACGCTTTAAGAAGTAGTTAAAGATAAATATACAAAAGAAATTTAAGTCATGCATATTAAATATGATTATCATAAAACATAAGTTATATGAAGTTATTTCTTTACGAATATTGTGTACTTTCAAGGGATCCAAACACGCTAAAGTGTTTTTTATACCTATTTACTCTTCCTGTTTTTGTGCCTGGCGATGGTTTAATATCTTCAACTATATTTGCAATAAGTATATTTAAAACCATCTATTGATATTTTGCCATATAAAATTAAATTTTTTTTATAACCATATTCAGGGGAAAAAAGTTTTTACCGTGATAATAAACATTTTAATACAAAGTGTAAGAAACAATTATTCCTGTGCAGTACATATGTACAGCACAGGATAAGTAAGCCTATTTACCTCGGTATATAATCTTACAGAAACATTATTTACAGTACACCTTTAAAAGGACAGAACTAATATGTCTTGAAACGTATGTCTGTGAAATTTTATATATTTTCCTTTCTTCCCAGCATTTTTATTTAGAGCAAAAAAACCTGGAAATAATTTCCAGGTATCAAAATCTGTATGTTCGTAAAATACATTTGCTTAGAAGTTTTCAATTTCAATAATTCTGATTAATAACTGAAAACAAACCTTATGCGTTATTCCAATAAATCCAGTAAAAAAGGGAGGAAAATATCCTATGCATGTGCTCTAAAACTTTTCTATTTTTATGAAAAAAAAAATATTGCAAAATGTTTTAACACGCATTTTTTAGCCATACCAATTCGGGGTAAATGCTGAATTTTGTGTACTATATATTGGTAAAATACACATAATAATGAACTGAAATAAATGTATTTTCAATTTTACTGAGATTAATGTTCGACTAGACGGCTTTGACTGCCAATGAAAATAAAAACTAAGTAAAAGGTATTCAATTAAACAGGCTCTTGAGGCTACTGTCTGTATTATCTAAAAAATATCGAAGAGTTTTCATCTAAAAACATTTGAACCTCGTTAAAATTTAGACTGTAATATCACCCGGTGATGTAATCCCAAAGCGTGCCTGTCCGGGGGGCAATTTAGGCTTCGGTTCGATTCGCGAGCCAGGAAGTGGCATGTAACAGGTGAGAGGAAGTCGTTACAAACATTTTGCTTAAGATAAAATATTACGTATTCGCAAGTATTTCTAACTAGAAAGTAACCCGTCATTTTGACGTCATAATACTAATAATGACGTCATAATGGAAAAAGTATATGAAAGTTAAAAAATATCCCGAATTATCTAACAATATTGCATTTAATCCACACCTTGTAAAAGCAAATCCTTTTGTTATTTTTTATTTATTTAGTTTTTCATACGATTGGAGTAGTAGACTACCATCCAGTTTTTTACAGCTCACTACGCGATATGAATACTTGAGCTACTTGATTCATTCACATTCAAGTTTGTGTACTTTCAGAATTCATCGCAAAAGTAAACAGATTTTTAAAAACTGTTAAATATACAGCTAAAAGCATCCAATTTTTTTTAGTTCAGAATATTTTATAGAAAAATAGGCTGAACAAACGTGATTTGATGGAGAAGATATTAGTTTATAGGTAAGAAAAAATTCTGATCCACATCTCAAATTGAAATTAAGCCTAACCGGCTGTTTGTTTACTGAGGGCTTCAATCGAAAGATGAGTACAGCCCGGAAGTGTTATACAGAGACAGCGGCTATTATATATATATAATATTATAACTTTTCACAAATAATTGTTTATGTGTTTTAAATTACTACCTCTAATTCTACCTAAATTGCTGAAAAAATGTGTATTCTTCAAGAATTAGATAAATTTGAAAAGAATTTTTGCGAATACGGTGGCACACCGGAATTCGTTAACTCTTTTTATCTTAGAGTGTCATACAGGTGAGCCAACATTGCTCCTTTGTTGCCACCTGAATTTTGATCAACCAACCCCAGAGACGACATACCATAAATAAAAATATAAATGTTATTATTATGAAGTGTTTTAATTTATCTCTTTTTACCTAGTACAGTCGAACCCCGTTATAACGAACTTCAAACAACCAAAGGTTTTGTTCGCTTTATCCAGTGGTTCGCTATATCCGAACCGTTAAGAAAAATGCTAGAGTTCACAAAATGTATAACTCATTAGTTGCAGTGTGTATTCAATAATTATGTAGTAAAAAATGATAAAACTTATAAAAAAATGATCATTAATGAATTAAATCGACTAAAATCGATTGCATTAAACTGACACAATACTAATAAAATTACGTACAATAGGAAAAAGGCGCGACCAAAATTTTCGTTCGTTATATCCGTAAGTTTGTTATATACCGGGTTCGCTATAACGGGGTTCGACTGTACTCATACTTTCAGTCTATTTAAATAATTTACGGTAGAAACTTAATTTTACATCATTGTTAATCCCCAATTACGTTTTTTCGTATGAAATATGTCCGTTTATTTTAAAAAGATTTTTCCTCACTCTCGCAAATATCCATTAAAATAAATGAAACTCTTTAACAGACCTGTCATTTGGAATGTAAATCGTAGACCTCGAACTTCCTGTACTGCAAATTAAATTTTGAGCATAACGCTTTCATTCTTTAACTTTACTTGTTTGTTCGGAAAATTCCATTTCATTTTGTGTCTCCCATTAGAGTTTCAACAACTGCAAAGCCCTATAAAATTTAATCGGGAATTGAAAAATTATCAAACAGTTTGGTTTTCAACTTTATTTACAAACTTTTGGTAAGTGTCATCAAAAGCAGTGAAATTATTAAATGAAGTCCACTACTATGTTCGCTTTGGCATATAATTGTCCAGCGCTTGATTTAATCTTTAACGTTTGGCTGATATTATTTTCTTCACAAATACAACTGATGAAAAAAATTTTTTTTAAGTATTACTATAATAAAACTGTAGTTTAAAATCAGAATTGCTACATTTACCATCTCGTCTCTAAAGAACGTAAACATTTCATCCCTTTCCGCTCTTTCAAATATTTAAAATAAGGCGTAGCCTGAAATCAGTTTTAAATTAAGTAAATAGCCATACTCCACCTCGAGTTTTATAGCTACTCCGAAAAGCATTTCGAAAGTAGATTCAGTTAACATTTCGTACGTATAAAGCGTTTGCGCAATATTTTAGCCGTATTTTAATAGGACCCCAAACATAATTCCCCCTAAATGGGTTATTGCCGCAATCCATGATTTTTCCCTCTCATCGCATTTATTCCCTTTATTGTTTTCCCTCCTCCGCTTTCAACATGACAGCTCAGCTATTTTATGCAAAGATCGGAGGAGGAAGGGGGGGGAGCAAATGGGGGGGGGGCATCTACATATTACCGAATAGCCTCTGTCCCGTTTCAGGGACGGAACACCACGACTCTGCGCAGGCCTAATAACGGAAGAAGTTTCGGGAAGAAGAAAGAACACGGATGAATCGATTGACGCTATTTATGGAAACCTGGGCTCATCCGGGACTTTGCTTTTACACATTTCACAAATCCCGGTTCGGGTGGAGCTAAAAATAGAAACTTTATCCCGCAAAAAGAGGGTGAAAAAACTTTTTTTTCCCCCTGCTCCATTTTTAAACGGGTCCCATAAAATTTTCTGGCTTCTTTCCCTGAACTAATTACCAGCGAATACGATTGGCTAAGCACTTTGGAAGTCCCCCCCCCCTTTCATCTACATTAATGAAAAGTTCTTCGGGCATGTCAATGGAAGTTGCAATCTTTCAAATTGTAATGAACCACTTTCCATCTTGAATGTTCGGGTCCTCCGAGGACTGCGATAGAGGGGCACAGAGGGGAAGGGGGCGGAATGAACGTGCGGTAATTACGGGGTGCGCTCCACTGAAAAGAAGTTCGGGCCAATTAAACGCCTGGCACACTAAGAGATCCCGTGGTCCTTTTTGCGCCCAAAAGGCGTAGATAACCGGTTGTTTGTCGCTATTAACGTTCAAAGACAAAATGTTTCTCCGGCATAGATTGCTTCCCCGCTTGTAAGTTCAAGAGATCAGAAAATTCGATACCAGCCAGTGAAAGTCTCAAATCTCATTTCGAGTACGAAATGCGATACGCCAATGAGAGTCTTTTAAAAAGTTTAGTCGAAGCTGCTAAGAGAGAGCCATTAGTTCCATGTAATTGCCCTGCCGCCGGTCTATTATTTCAGAATTAAGTGTGGTGTATCATTCTAATACCTAGAAAAGTTTGCGTTAATATTACCACGCATTATTTTTTTTTCTTTTTAGTTGGTTCAATAATTTTATTCTGTTTGAAAAGTCCCAATAGAGTACTTTTCGTGATATACTTAAAGATATATCTATTTCAGAAGTTTTCTCTGTGGAATATCTCTCGATACTTATAAAACAAAATCCGATTAAATATTTATATGAATAAATATACATCAGCCCACCATTTCACAATGTTTATTGCATAAGACTATGTCGCACTTACCACTAACGAACTATAACTAGTAAATTGTAAATAATTCAACAGAAAAATAAGATAGTATATAACAGGAAGAAGGCATTGACAGCCAAACGAAATAAACAGAAATCCTGCACTTAGAGCTAAACTCACCATAAATGAAAGATTCTGTAACAGTAATAGAACATACAAAAATTCAACGATATAACGAGGCAACCGACCGGTCTCTTCAGCAGGAGTCCTAACCGAATAAGTTACCTTAAAGGGGACATTCATGAATAGGATACAGGTCTAGCCAAAAGACATCCCAAGGCCCCGAGATCCCCACATGGAAGAAGATAGTCAAATCAATACAAAATACAATCCTAAAATGAACACAAATGAATAGAACAGAAATGCAACCCCGATAAATTGTGCCCTACCCCGATAAATTGTGAAGTGGCGGTTGTAACGAAGAGTCAGCAATTTAACCTTGAGAATCGCAGCTCCTCAGTATATACAACTACAGCGCCCCACCCAAATGAAATGCAAACAATGAATTTACCATTATTGAAGTTACAGATTATCATACATGTCCTTACATGAAACTTGTGGAAAACGCATGACAATAACGTACAGCCTCTTAGAGGGTATTTAGAAACTGTGGATTCGTGTTATGGCTACAACTTAACTAACATGATTGAAACAGTTCGTAAGCAATTCGCAGACAGTCCTTCGAGACTAATTCTCCAGACAAGACCACAGCCCCACTACGAAGCCGGGTCAGGGATATTCATGCGAGCCAAGGTTCTCCAATCCTTGGAAGCAATACGCTGCGATAGTTCTTCATGATATCCCACGAATGTATGTTTCTTAATAAGGAATTTTTACATTTAAAAAGAAAATTTTATATTTACTAGCCGGAGCACGCATGAATTTTTGTCAGTTTGCCTGCTTGCTCATTACCATGAATTCCTCGGTGTCCTGGTATCCACTGCTATGCAATATATTTACCGTTTCTGTTCTAAATTACTTTAAAATGTTTGGCACTCTAGTATATCGCTGGATTGCGGGTTTGCGATCGATCCAATGGACGGAAGCGCATCTTTAGAATCGGATAACATGACAGCTTTATTGAATTTGTTTTGGAACAGGGTGACTTGCTCGAGGGCAACACAGATAGCAATAACTATACCACTGAACGCTGCTTGATATCTTCCAGTGGGGAGGTAGGAAGAAAGGAGATGGCAAAAAATACTTCGTGTGTCTGTGTGTAATAAGGGACAGTTATGGTTACTTAGTGACACCTATGACTTACCTATGAACCGTTGGGCATAACTGACTAATGTCTTCCCTCACGCTAATTCATTTTTTCATCATTAAAACCGAACTAAGGCAGAAACAAAAATTAAACGTTAAGGCTACTGTGTACTAACCTTATTGGATTCGCTCACCTCAGTGTTAACCTATAGAGAAAGTTTGTCTACTATTTACAGCTACAGAAATTCTGATAATCAAATAAAACCGGTATTTTCAGATAGCCTGAATTTTTCTACACCTTGCAACAGGATTCATTTTATAAATTTCGTCCACCAAAGAAATTTATGAGCGCTTAAAACACACTAGACCATATTTTAATCCCTAATAACTTAAATTTTAAAATATTATTTGCACTTTTTTAAAAAACGAAAAATGACACAGGTGTAAAATTTCTTTCTCCATTACGGAGTACAATTTTTTAAAAATCTTTAAATCGAAGTCGGCAGTCCTTGGACAAATTTTCTCCATAGGTTAACATTGAGGTGAGCGAATCCAATAGGGTTAGTGCGCAGCATAACCATATCCAACAACGCCTAAACTATATTCAACTTTCCAGGATGTAATCTTACCGCTAAACTATGGTGCCATAGATTAACTATACAAATGTTTGTAATATGTTTTTTTTTTCCTAAAAAATAATTGTACCGCTAAACTATGGGCCATAGATAAACTATAAAAGTGCTTGTAATATGTTTTTTGTTAAAAATAATTGTACCACTAAACTATGGACCATAGAAACTATACAAATGTTTGTAATATGTTTTTTTCCCTAAAAAACAATTGTACCGCTAAACTATGGGCCATAGATAAACTATAAAAATGCTTGTAATATGTTTTTTGTTAAAAATAATTGTACCACTAAACTATGGACCATAGAAACTATACAAATGTTTGTAATATGTTTTTTCCTAAAAAATATTTGTACTGCTAAACTATGGGCCATAGATTAACTATCCAAATATTTGTAGTATGGTTTTTCTTAAAAATAATTGTACCGCTAAACTATGGGCCATAGATTAACTGTGCAAGTGTTTGTAGTGTGGTTTTTCCTAAAAAATAATTGTACCACTAAACTATGGGCCATAGATTAACTATACACATGTTTGTAATTTTTTTTCCTAAAATTAGTTGTACCGCTAAACTATGGGTCATAGATTAACTATACTAATGTTTGCAATATGTTTTTCTTAAAAATAATTGTACCACTAAACTATGGGCCATATATTAACTATACAAATGTTTGTAATATTTTTTTCCTAAAAAATAATTGTACCGCTAAACTATGGGCCATAGATTAACTATACAAATGTTTGCAATATGTTTTTCTTAAAAATAATTGTACCACTAAACTATGGGCCATAGATTAACTATCCAAATGTTTGTAATATTTTTTCCTAAAATATAATTGCACCGCTAAACTTGGGCCATAGATTAACTAACCAAATATTTGTAATATTTGTAGTATGGATTTTCCTAAAAATAATTGTACCGCTAAACTACGTTGCCATAGATTAACTATTCAAATGATTGTAATATGTTTTTTCCTAAAAAAAATAATTGTTCACGCAGTGTAAATTGCAATTTTTTTTTCTAAAAGTCTTTTAAAATTGAAAATGAGAAAAGTAGAACTGAATGCCGTCCCGCCCAGAGGCATTCGGCAATGAAAAGTAAAATATCTTTTCTTTAACTGGGAGATAGTCTTTTATAAAGCTTTATAACAATGAAATAATTTATTATCAAAAATTCCTTTCATATATATTCATAAAGATATGCCATTAATAGACATATGAAGCAATGAATAATAATACATACAATATTTATTATTTTGTGACAGAATATTTAAAAAAAATTGCTAAAAAAAGCTGATACTAATTTGACTTCAGGTAATAGAGTTTAAGCAATTATTTTAAAACACTGTTATGAATTTTTTAGTTATTCCTACTGTAATGTGCATGGAGCTCTGGTATTCTTCTAAAAATCCATTCTTCTTATGACTGCAGCTACGGATTTGTATTCACAGAAACGTGGAAAAAATTTCTGAAACGTTAAAAATAGTTTTTCGTTAGTAAACTTTTGAAAAATCATTAAAAGCATCAAAAGAAAAAAAAACTAAAGATAAAATTAAGCCATGTCCTGGTGCTATGTCTTCTTAAGCAAAAAAAAATCAAAACCTGAGCTTAAATCTGCTGGAAAGTAGACAATATGGCGACCAACTGAAAAATACCTTCAAAAAATTCTTTTCTTGAGCTATTTTTAAGTTCTTTGTTGCCAATAACACATGCAGTATGAATGGTCGTTCATAAAGTTTTGTGCGTCCCGAATCGAATACTGCCACTTGCATCCATCTAGATTTATTGCACTGCGCGGACTTTACCAGAAACAATCTGAGATATCTACAAACAGTGATATAATGCCGCAATAAACGTAGGCCTAACCTGCGAAATTTTTATATGGGTAATTGATTATTATACTGTGTATTCCTCCTAGAGGCTTACTTTAAAATGTTTGTGCGTGATAAAATAAGAAACTGGGAAAATAATATAATGTAAGTGCGATGTTTCGGTAGTTCTTTGATTAAAGATAAACAGCTAAGTAAAATGATGAAAGTAAAAATTGCGGAAGTTTAGACTGATTTCTCTAGAACTGAATGTAAAAATGATGCGAATATACAGGGTGTCTCAAAAAACCTTGACACATTTTAAAAATGTATTTTAAAAAAAGTATACAAGGTACGAACTGGAAATTCGCAGATGTGTTACCACATATATTAGAGTTTATTCTGTGTCTAAAAAGTTCAACAGAGGTCGCTAGTTGTTCCGTGAAATCAAAAGTTGTAAAAGGGCTAAAGTTGTAAATGGCTATTTTGCTGTCCCACAAATTTCTTATTTACATCCCAAAATCATTTGGCAACAAGACTGTGCACCGCCTCATTGGGGTGTGATTGTAAGAGACTTTTTAAATGGGAAATTTCCAAACAGGTGGACTGGACGAGATGGTCCCATCCAATGACCGCTTCGATCTCCAGACATTACATCTATTGACTTTTTTCTTTGGGGAATTGTCAAATTTTATTCAACAAAAGTTGACAGTCTTAAAGAACTCAAAAAACGCATAATTGCTGCAATTTCATGTGTTACGGAATCCATTTTGGAACGCACATGGGCTGAAATGGATTACCGACTCGATATTCTCCGTGCCACAAAAGGAGGGCATATTGAAATGTATTGACTATACTAAAAAAAACTCAAATATATAAGGTAACACGTATGTGAATTTCTAGTTCCTACCATGAGTACTTTTTTTTACATAAATTTTTAAAAATGTGTCAAGGTTTTTTGAGACACCCTGTATAATAACTAGGGGTACGTAAATTTCGCATAAAAATATCGAAATTTCGTAAAAAAATTTACAATATATAAAATTTCGCATTTATTCGCGAAAAAACTATAAATTCAAAAATTTTGCATTTATTAAAAAAAATCACAATTTTATTTCATGGTTAGGTAAGTATCAAAACTCTTAGTAAAAAGCAAACATTGTAGTAGTCGCCACTTTCTCTTCCTTAACTCTTTAAGCAATACGTAATAAGCCAATTTCTAGAGAGATCTCTCAGTTAAAGACCGTGGATGGTGTTAAATAAGCAATTGTGTTAATAAATAATTAGTCTTATTACCAAATTTTGCTTAAAAAGCCGTTTATCACCGAGTATTCACCGAAAAGAAGTTTAAAAAAAATTCGCATTTATTTGCTCATATCGGAAAATTTCGCATTTATTCGCACTATTTCGTAAATACGAAAATTACGTATCCCTAATAATAACTTAATTTCTGAAATCAATTTTCACATTACAGGGAAACTTCTCTATGGCGACAAGTAATAGTTCCCGGACAAACGTGGCCATTATGAGGGGTGGCCGTCGAAAAGATGTTTCTTCCATAACATTGGCTCTGTGGAGTCTTTAATCCGTTCTGAACAAAATATGGCAGTTTAGATGGGTGGTCGGGTAGAGAAGTTTCACTGCATTGTAAGCATCTGGGTATTTCCTTTGTAATATTTTACCTTGTTATGGGTAATTTTCGATTAATGTAATCTGAGGTGTTAGCAATTTATGCTTGTACTAGCTGAAAACCCGCGCTTCGCTACGGAGTACATTCAAATTAAATACAACGGTCAATGTATGCAATTAATGCCAAAAAAACAACTATATATATTTATAATAAATACGACGATCAATGTATACAATTGATGTAATATATATATATATATATATAAATCGTAAGGGATATTTATTTTTTTGGATAATATCCAATCTAATCATCTGCTGCATTAGAAAGAAAAAATATATTTTTTTGTCTATTTAGTTGTTATGCACGTGACGATAAAATTTATTTAAAGTACCAGAAAAAGAAATCACGTGATCAGCATTTAATAAATTAAATTCTAAAAATGAATCTGTAAAAATTCACCAAAAATCAGAAAATCGAGGTAAAGATTTGAAAAAGATCTCATTTTAAAGGAATATTTATGATCTTTCTCGTGATATAAATTTCATAACCCTCAAATTATTATTTTAAATGCAAACTTAAAAGAAGTTACAAAAACAGCTTAAAAATTTAATTTAAAAAAATCTAAGAATAATTTTTCAAAAATCTTTCTTAGTGCATCCCTACACCATAAGAAGAATCGCCATGCACAATTTCAGCCCTTTAGGTCCAGCGGTTTGGTCTGTGCGTTGTATGTCAGTGAGTCAGTTACGGAACTGTTTTATATATATAGATTACCGTCGTTCGACCACTGAGTTGTGAATCATTTTTATGGTTATTAATAAGAGTAATATTGAAGTAATCATAAGCAATATTTTGCAAACAAAATCACATACGAATAATCGCAAAAATGCTGCACCCGGAGTTGCTATGTAACCATGTATCTCTTAAATGAATATGACAAACAAATGCAAGCTGAGCCAAACAGCAGAACTTACAAAAAATGGGAATTCTAGATTCAATTCAACATTTAAGTATTTCTGTTAAAAGCAAATCAACAAAACCCAGAAAATTAAAAATCAAATGTGGCAGTTAATAGTTATGAACTTCTTTTTTTTTCGATAATTATTTTTGATGATATATAAATTGTTTTATATTTTCCTGTCTGTAGGTAAATAAATATAGATATTTAAACAGTATGTAACAGCCAAATTACGACTATCCCTTATTCGTTGATAGAAATTAAACCGTTTGGAAACGAACACGCAAACAGATGAAAAATTTATAGCTAGAATATATGTGTGCTGACAGCTATTAACAAACCGTTGAAGAAGTCATGACGTCAAGTATTAGAAACTGATGTTGTGGCTGTGCAACAGTAAAATATCAAACAAAAAGAAAGAGAAAGCAACAGAAATTTTTGGTAAAATAAAAAGAAATGCGCATTATAAATAAAGACATGAAATTATAATAAAAACCAATATGTCATCAAAGGGAAAGGTATAGAAATCAACAGATATAAAAGTTTAAAAGAGAAGGGGAAAAAATTAAAACCCGCGAAAATGTTAAGTTCATAAAACTGTGTTTGCTATATAAAGGCTGTGAAGTCCAAAATGGCCTAAAATGAGTTATCAAACCAGGCATGTTTGAAAAATCAAGTGCTACTGCAGGGTAGAGAAAGCTAAGTCCAGTTCCACTCCTAAATATTTTTATTCATCAGGGAAAATTTGGGATATATGAAACAAAAAACAAACATGTTAGTATTAAAGGGGTTATGTCCCAATCAAGGACTTAACACTCTTTACTCAACAAATATAAAATTAGAGAAATTTACTTTAAAAAAATTTTAAATTTAACTTTAAAAAAGTGACTCTACAAAAGCCGTTTTTTTTTTCGATGCCGTTTTTCTCAAAACTACGATTTTGGGATTTGACACTCTTTACACTGCAAACACAGAAAAAATGTTGCAAGTAGAGTTTAAATGCGAAAACAAAACTTTTCTTAAAAAATAATAAAACAACTTTTCTTAAAAAAATCAGAAAAATAATTTAGGGAAATTTGTATTTATTTATTTATTTAATTTTTTCAATGTATATTTTCAGGCTAAAAAGTTTATTTATAGGTATCACTTCTGGGAAAGAAGATAAAAGACAAAATTTTATGCTTATCAATAAACAAGCTTGTACCCACGTAACCTAGTTTACAACTAAAACAGCTACTTTAGCATTTCCTTAATGCTCCATATTTCAAATCTGGAAGACATTAATATTATTTAGGATGAGAGCATAAAAGTTAATTATTTCATTGTGCCTTTAATACAAATAAATCAGCCAAAATAGCGTTCCTTATTCGACTCGCCAGTTGCCAGGGGTAATTCACTTCTTCCGCATCTAATAGATTGGAAATTTCGGCCCACTTCATACTTCATATATGTCCTGTCCCAGCACTTTCCCTTAGACATGTTATTTGTCATCGCAGTCACCAAGGGAACAGCAACCTGATGATTGGTGAAAGAAAAATGTTCCGACATGAACGAAGGAATGATAATAAATAAACGCCGCCATTAACAGGTGAATGTGACGTGTCGGGAGGAATGCTGCCCGTCCTAAAAATAGACACACATGAATGAAGCCAATCAAAGCTCCGGACGCTTGGCCGTTTGCCAGGTGACAATAATGAGGATTGTGTAAATGGATAAGATGGGCTCGGTATTAAGTTAAAAGCGCGTATACAGATAGAGAAACTGGAAAGGAAAACTATTTTTCCTATGGTATCGAAGAATTTATTTCATATCTGTAGTATCGTGTATCAGGAATAACCATAGACCGTGCTTCTAACCTCTCTTTTTTTTTTTTTTTTTTTTTTTTTTTTTTTTTTTTTTTTTTTTTTGGGGGGGGGGGTGAATTGAATTCAGTGAGCGCCCTCCATAGCGCACTGACTTCCGGACGTTCCTTAAAACATGAAATATTTTTAAATAATTTATTTCATATCTGTAGTATCGTGTATCAGGAATAACCATAGGCTGTGCTTCTAACCTCTTTTTTTTTTCTTTTTTTTTTTTTTTTGGGGGGGGGGGGATGAATTGAATTCAGTTAGCGCCCTCCATAGCGCACTGACTTCCGGACGTTCCTTAAAACATGAAATATTATGATTTTTTAAATTAAATTACAATAGAATTGATGTTTGAGGAGCAGTATTCAAAAGTTATACAATGAGAAAATAAATATAATATAAATAAAATGAGAGAAAAAATATAGCATCGAATTTTTGTTATGTGTCATATCATTGTTAAAAACTATGTTTAGGCTAAATACATATTCGTAATCTTCAGTTTCACAGATTGAAAAAGCGAAAAAAAAAACAACTTTCTTAAAAGTTTTCTACAATTTTCCGATTTTAACAGAACTTCTATTAACGTTTTAATTTATTTCACGTTAAGTTGGGGGGCAACCCCCCCCCCCCCGACGCTACGCCTATGGAAAGAACTTAATAAAGGGGAATCCCTTTTACCTGAACTACATTTTACAAAGTATCCAATTTCTATTAGATAACCTCTTAAGGTTTGCTTACATTTTTGACAATGAATCATTTTGCCAAGAATCATTCAAAACAAATCACTCAATTTAATCAAAACCATCAATCAATCAATCAAAAACCCTCTTAATGTTTGTTGATTTTTGCAACGATGAGACGACAGTGGCACTATAGATCGAGGGAAGGGTGTGTAACTAGAAAGTCGTTCTGGGCACTCGTTAATCTGACCTGAGGTTTATATGACCTTGTAGAACAGTAATTGACGCGTTTGTATCCTAAATATAAGTATTACTCATTTTCATTAAAGAGGCATTAAGTTTTCATAAATGACTGAGTGAACGACACAGAAGGAAGATATAGGCATATAAGTTAAATAAAAATTAAGGTTTATATAACATAAGGTCTCCATTTGAATAAACAAGTCACGCATACTACACCTCAATAGACCGTAGTTTTCAAAGAAAGATTTGCAACCATTTGCACCCAAAAACTTATTTACTGAGAATAATAGCAAAAAGGTATTTATCAA
The DNA here is from genome assembly GCA_907164885.2 of Dolomedes plantarius. Taxonomy (NCBI): domain Eukaryota; kingdom Metazoa; phylum Arthropoda; class Arachnida; order Araneae; family Dolomedidae; genus Dolomedes; species Dolomedes plantarius. The sequence goes on from OU015498.1 coordinate 55,302,971, forward strand.
AACTTTTGAGTACTTCAGATTGCGTTTAGACCGGACAACCTGCATAAATCAGTCGCAACGACTAAAGTCATTTGTAAATTAAGGCAAGAATGTTTTCGTGCCTTAATAATGTCTATTTTCATGAAGTCTGTTTTCATCAAGGACTGATTGAACGACACAGAGGTTAGATATAGGCATATAAGATTAATAAATATAAGGATTATACAACAGAATACAATGGAGACCTTATACAACATAAGGTCTCCATTTGAATAAACAAGTCACGCATACTACACCTGAATAGACCATAGTTTTCAAAGAAGGATTTGCAACCATTTGCACCCAAAAACTTATTTACTGATAATAATAGCAAAAAGTTATTTATCAATACTTTTAGGCATTGAGTACTTCGGATTGCGTTTAGACCGGACAACCTGAATAAATCAGTCACAAAAACTAAAGTCATTCGTAAAGTAAGGCAAAAATATTTTCGTGCCTTTGTCAAATTATATAAACATGGCCATCTGCTATATGATATATTTAAACTTTAAACTGCCTTCAAAGCTTCTATAATTTTTTTTGATTCCCATGATTATTTTACTCCTTCAAAGGGTATTTTTTTATTTCCAGTATGGAAGGCAATATAGGCAAATCCCTTTTGTCATGGTAAAACATGCAAAGAAAACAAAGAGTAAAATCAAAGAGTTGTTTTTTCACCAATGCGGCAGAGAGGTAAATTTGAGAACTTGGAGGACATTGAAGCCACGACATATTTTACGTGCCCCAGCCGCCATTAGTGTACACGGTGGTTGATTTGTCAGCGACAGGCATCGAATTCGCAATCCTCAGATCACTGGTTCGACGCCTTTGGCAACTGGGCCACCGTGTCCTAAATTATAGAAAATAAAATATACAAAATTCAAATACAGAAAATACTCAAAGATACAAATATTTAAATTCGATATAGAAAACAAACAAATTTAAAAGACAGCCCAAATGGACAATATGTAGTGTTAATCGAGATAGTTGCCTGAAGACCAGTAAGCAAATGGTTGCAATCCAGTAGCTTTTTGCTCGTGCTGTTGCCTGAGAGCAGATCAATGATCAAAGTGGGCCCTGTTTATCTCTGTGCACCGCTAAACAAAGTGGACAAGTGGAGCTGGCAGCAATTGCAATGCGAGTCAAGTGAGCTAGGAAGCAGTTGTGGCCCGTGGCCATTCTGAATTCAGCAACAGCAGAACCGTCTCTTGAGTGTGTCGTAAAGATATAAAATATACGAATTGAACACATTAGGAAATATTTCTATATTATTTACGTAAAGTGATCTGGATTTAGCAGAATTCCTCTATTATGATTCACTAAATACCAAAGACAATATTTCTTTCCCCGCAGCAAATGAAAAATACACCCTAAATGATGAATATATGCCACAACATTCCATTTCCAAAGACATATATTTTTTACACCAGAAATCCCAATGAGATCACTTTACAAGATATCAACATTATGACTAAGATAAGGTTTACAAAGGAAATTACATCACTTTTTACAAGTTCTAAAATATTGATCATCTGAGAATAAAATCTACAAATGAAGAGGATTAAATCTAAAAAAAATTAGTTGTTAGCCAGATGAGTGACTACATTAAGGATTGCTATGGATAGTTAAAGCAGCTAATGATCTTTTTGTGTCAAATTAAAAGGGCCAATGGCAACAGTTAGGTATAAAAGACATGCGTAGTTCAATGATCACTGGTTGGACGATTAGTTAATTCTGTCGAATAATTTGGAGTATTCAATCTCATAGCAAAAATTACCTCCAAATGAGAAAAAAACCTAGACTGCCGGCCCCAAAACGATAAGCTAAAAATTTTGGGGCTCCTTCAAACGGGTGTCTCGCATGATATTGTATTTATTATTTAAACCAGTTTACATATGTTTATGGCTTTTAATAAAGTTTGAAAAAACATTCCTGATCGTCTAAATTAATATGTAAATTCTCTTAAACAGAATTTAGTTTTGATAAATGAATTACTAAAATATCCTTTTCAGCTTCATTTTAATCATAGAGAAGAGGTTCTACAGAGTCTGAAATGAAATCAATCCCATAGTTTGTAAATCCCATATAGTCAAATCCCATATAGTTTGTAAAAAAAAATTAAATGGGACTTTAATTATTAATTTGTACTTATAAATGTGCAATTAACTTATCTGCAAGGACCTGTGATTTGTCACGAAGAATGGAAATAATATTTTTTAAGAATTATTTGGTTTGGTTTGGTTTTGGAGCGTTACAGTCACCTTTTTGCTACACGAGGGATAATAGGACCTACAGTTTAAAGCCGATTCCGAACGGCTACAAACATCTAAGCCAACAGTGAGACTCGAATCCACAGTATCTGAACCGAAACCCTGCGCCCTAGCCATTCGGCCATAACCTGGCCTTTTAAGAAATAGATTTAACACGATAAATATGATCTGAGAATTATAATAAATTTAAGATTTTTTTGAAATAATTTCCTGTCTTGGGTTCTCTTAAGTTATTTGACTAGGGCTTAGCTCATATATATTAAAGAAAAAAAATTTCTGTTTATCTATAATTTTACAGTACATCTACATGTGTGTCTGGGAGGGGCTAAGGTCCCTGGGACTGACGACTGTCCCACCCCAGTCTGGTGTACATATGAATACAAGGAAATAGAAACACAAATCACACAATTTTTTATTAACAAACGATGACACAGGCGATGGATTGCAGCTCCCCTTTCTAGGCCTTTGCAGGTGGAAGACTGAAAGGTTCCCGAGAATACAACCCGGAAATCGAACCCGCGCCCACAGCGTGGCAGGCTGATGACTTAATCACTTAGCCACTGGGCGACACGCCTACATAGTTCACCTAATCATAAGCTAAGGAACAAATTTTTAGCCTATGATTAGAACTATTTCGTTTTAGACATTTTTTAAAAAATTCGCTGATATTCACAAGTGACTGGTTGTAAAATTCACAACCAGTCACATAATACACAGTGTGTGTTTATGAAACACATTGAAGTTCCAGAAAAACCGGGATGCCTGTCTAATACATCGTTGGGCATCGGCTATTAAGGGGGTCTCGGACACAAAATTCTTCAAATTTTCGAAACAAAATTTCTTGCATTAAAAAACTATCTGTTCTTTTCCGATTAAAATGACGTTTAAATCATGTTTCTATCTTAATGAGAACAGAAGATATTAATTTTTTGTTTTGTTGCAATATTCTAATAGCAGCCAATCTTTGTTTAAACGTTTAAATGCGTTTTTCTGTATGATGGGTTTTTCACCATCTCTCGTCTTTAAATTGTTATAACTTAAGAATCGTCAAAAGATAAATAGTTCAAAATTGGAACATCTTTTTTTTCAATTATTTTACTTTAATTCTGATTCAGCGAATTTGGAAAAAAAATATTCACTGTTGGAAATATGCTTTTTTATAAATAAGTGACACCATTTTTCTTTATTTTTTACTTTAAATATTTTAATTTTTAAAATTGATATTTAAAAAATACTGAATCAAAATTAAACCTTGTATATTTCTCTTTAATTAAATGAAAAAATTTTGCAATTCGACAAATAATATTTCGAGTTATAACGATTTTAAATTACCCCACTTTTATAAAAAAATTTAAATTTTAAACTTTTTTAAAACTTTATGAGAAGTTTTGTCATGTGATTTTGTTTACAAATTATGATTAACTTTCACAAAAAAAATTTTAAATAATTTGAAATGATTTTTTAAAATGAATTTTTTTTAAATGATTTTTTTAAAATAAATTACATCATTTTTTAAAAATTTTTACTCTAAATATATTTAATTTTTTTAAATTAATATTCTAAAAAATGCTGAATCAAAATTAAAACCTATTTATTTCTGTTTAATTAGATGAAAAAATTTTGAAATTCGTCAAATAATATTTCGAGCTATAACGATTTTAAACTATCCCACTTTTTTTTTAAAAATTAAAATTTAAAAATTTTTAAAAACTTTATGAGAAGTTTTATAATGTGATTTTTGTTTACAAATTATATGGTTAACCCTCACAAAAAAATTCAAAATTTTAACTCAATAAATTTTAAAAAAATTAATGTGTCCCGAACCTCCTTAAGGGAACAAGGGACCTTCATTCTCGTCCTTCTTTAATTTTCAATATTTTACATGAGTATAATTAATGTTCTTTTCTACTCCATTGAGGATACTTAGAATTCAAAATAAGTATTTTGTGGAAGATTTAGAACTATTTATCAAAAAATTCTTCAAAATCGCTAGAATTTTTCAAAAGGCTACATGCGTATCCATTTTCTTCTGATATCTTCCAAATTTCTCTGAATTATTAATTGAAGTGTTTGTCACAAAACTGTGCATAATCCTTTGAAATTACAAATTTTTTTTCAAATTTACAGACCATAAAATAAAGTAAAAACATAAAAAAATAGCAGGCAGAATAAGAGAAAAAATATTTAAGACTTTAGATTACTACAAAAAAAAAATTAAATGCACATTTATATTTATATACATATGGTAAACTTATAATAAAAAATTTAAAGACGTTAATTAATATAGAATGCGCATGGAGCATTTTGATAAACATTAGCATTAAAAAAAATTTGAAAAACAGTCATTATTCTGCAAAAAAATCCTTATTTTGAATTATAAGGGTTTTCAATGTAGTAAAAAAGAAAATTAATTATTCTCATTTAGTACATAGAGTTAAAAATTGAAAATTAAAAAATTCGGGTTTAAAGTTCCTTTGTCCCCTTAAAGCTGATATCCTGCAGTTAACTGGTATAGACCACGCGCTGATGTTAGTGGAGGCCCCAGCATTGAATTGCGATGTTATTTGCGTCAACGTTGCTCTCACTTCACTTGATAGAATTGACGACAGAAGACGCTTTTCAAAGCCTTTCGACGTCCACACTGCAGTAGGTTCGATGTTTTACCGGAAATATTCTGTTCCAAGTACACCCTTGAAATGGTCAGATTCGATAATCTAAACTTTGTCTGTATCGCTGAAATACCAAGACACATTGCACGAGCACCAAATATCATACCTCGTTGAAAATCCCGTCTGATTCATTCGACGTCGGAACAACCCTGTTGTTCAGATCTAGTAATGCTCCAAGCCAGTGGTGGTGCGGTTTTTTTTTTGTTTTTTTTTCTTAGGGAGCCCAGGGCACAAAATTGTTCGAATTTTCGAAAAAAAAAAACTATTGCATTAAAATTTTTTTTTGTTCTTTTACGCTTAAAATGACGTTTAAATCATGTTTCTATCTTAATTAGAACAGGATAAATTATAATTTTTTTCTTTTGCAACATTCTAATAGTAGCCAATCGTTGTTTAAACCTGTAAGTTCGTTTTGCTGCATGATGGGTTTTTTTCCTTATTTCTCGTCTTTAAATTGTTATAAGTCAAGAACCGCTAAAGATAATTGGTTGAAACTTGGAGCATGTCTTTCTCAATTATTTTACTTTAATTTCGATTCAGCAAATTTGAAAAAAATATTTACTTTTGAAAATATGATTTTTTAAATATAAGTTACATAATTTTTTTTTGTAATTTTTAACCTAAATATTTTTAATTTCTTTAAAAATTAATATTTCAAAAATGCTGAATCAAAATTAAAACTTATATATTTCTGTTTAATTAAATGAAAAAATTTTGAAATTCGGCGTATAATATTTCGAGTTATAAAGATTTTAAATTATTCCACTTTTATTAAAAATTTTAAATTTCAAAATGTTTTAAAAACTTTTTGAGAAATTTTATGATGTGATTTTGTTTACAAATTATATGGGTGACCATCACAAAAAAATTCAAAATTTTAACTCAATAAATAAAAAAATTTTTAAATGTGTTCCGGGCACCTTAACGTAGGATAACGTTCCTCAATAACGGTCCTCCGGAAAACAAAATTTCAGCGTCGTCGCGAGTTATAATTTTTGCAGCGCGCCAAACCCAGTCTGTATCTCTTGGACAAGCATTAAACAGTTAAACAGAAAAGTACCAAAATAATGAGGTGGCAAAGAGATAAACAACGATAAGTAATCTTACGTTAATAACCCGCGGTAGTTTCGTTAGAAGAGAGTACGTGAAATAATTTTTTTTTAATTTTAACCGATAGTAATTGTTTAGGAGAGATGTAAACCTCATTCTTGTTTTACTATAATGACGACTAGTTATTAGAAACATTTTTCAATCAATTATATGATAGCGACTTCAATAAATCGTTTTTAATTGCATAAAAGGTATTTTCTTTTAATTAGGGATTCTCATCTCCAACTGTCAATATTTCTCGAAAGAAAATTGTAAATAAATTTTAAAAATAAATAAATAAAATTAGTTAATCCTCAAAAGGTGTCAACCTGCAGTTTATGCACTTCCAGCCCTAAAAGATGAAAGAAGGAATAAAGCCCAGTAGCTTTATTCACGTGTAATGAGCTATTAATATCACTCTCTTTATAATAACGTGATATTCCTGGATTTCTCAGATCACGTCTCATTATAGATAGAATTCTACGGGAAAAGATAGCAGCGGTGTAATTCGTGACAGAAAGTGTGTCTCGATATAAAAGAGAGATTTATTATAAAGACGCGTCTCCGTAACAGGTGCATGTGATGTACGTCTCACAATGCCGCTGTTCTAAAAATAGGTACACATGAATGAAGCCAATCAAATATGAAAGATTTGGCCGTATGCCAGATATAGGTAGCGAAATCGTGAATGGTGATGGTTAACAAGATTGATTATTTCTTCGTCATTCAATAAAATCAGATGAGAAAATAATTCTTGGGGAGGGGGGGTTGCAGTTATTTGTAAAACTTTATAATTGTTGTAAATATTATAAAAAATCAAACATGTAAGCGAATTATGACCATCAGAGAGGAAGTCATTCATTCTTATTGCTTATTCTTCACTGAGAAAATTTATGATTTAACAATATGTATCAGATGATGAGAAGGTAACACTTTATTATGCAGCTACATTTATTTTTCAGCCAAAATTTATGTTAAAAAAAAGAAAAATTAAGAGACAAATTTAAACAGAAAAAACTTATAGTTCATACTGTGTTAGATAGAAAAAATTGACACTTTTTTTTAATTTCAAAAATAAAATGCTCAAAAAATTGCCAATTCTTCCCTGGGGAAAAACTTATCCCTTTCATTCTTTATCAAATTATGAAGATAAAACTTTGCTGTGTAGTTACATCCATTTTTCAGATGTAACTACACAGCAAAGTGTTATCTTCACATAATATATGATTGATATATATATATATATATATATGATAGACTGATTGAAAACGAAAAAAATTCAGGTAGTCTCATCTAACGAAACTGCCGCGGGTTATTAACGTAGGATTACTTATCGTTGCTTACCTCTTTTGTATATATATATATATATATATATATATATATGCATGTATGTGTTATTAATATATGTTTCTATATATATTTACGTATGTATATATATATATATATATATATATACATACACACACATATATGTATGTTAAAATTTTGACGCATTTTGGTACTTTTCTGTTAAACTGTTTACTGCTTGCCCAAGCGTTACAGACTGGGTTTGGCACGCTGCCAAAATTATAACTCGTGACGCAGGACATCTGAAATTTTGCTTTCCGGAGGACCGTTATGGAGGAACGTAATCCTGCGTTAAAAAGGAACTTACTTTTAAAATTAACAATGTTCCTATTTTTAAAAAAATGAATGGAAAACTGCTTATTCCTCAGTGGTGAGAAAATTTATCCCACTCCTTCTGCATGAAATTATTTTATGTAGTAATTACATTTAGGGGAAATTTAGGGGGAAAAGGAAAATTAGTAGACTGACCAAAAAAGAAAAAAAGAACTTATTTTTAAAAATTTAGCTTTTTTTTTTTTTATCTTTTGAAAATTTTTTCGCATTATAAAAAGGAAATTACTCTGGAAAAAAATTTTCCTTTATGAATGTTTCCTTACATTCCTTTCTGGAAAGCAACTGATTAATTTCTTCCCACTCAGAGAAATTACGAAAAATGACATTTTCATATTAAAAGCTAAGAATAATGTAATGAAATGACGGAAACTGCATACAAAGAAAAATTTAAATAAAATACTCTTGCGGCAAAAAATTGAAATTAACTGAATTTTTGTACTTTAGAAATGGAAACACGACACACATTTACATAAAAGTTGTTGTTTTTTGAGAAAAAGGAAATTAACATCAAAAAAGCGAAATGATTACTTTTTCCTTGCTTTAAAATATTTTAAAACTAAGAAAAATATCTTAATTTCCTAAAAATATTGCAGTTTTGTATTAGTTCATAAGCCAACAAGAATGAAAGAATAATTTTGTTATGTACAAAATAAAATCCCTTCTTACAAATAAAAGAAAATTAAAGAAATCTTTAAAGAAATATTAAAACTAAAAATGAAATTTTACATCACATGAATTTAAATTACTCAAATTTTTGCCGACATTTTTAGTTAAAAAGAAAGGTGCTTGTGAAGTTTCTACATTAGACAAAATCCCTCTGAGCAGTTTTTAAATTTTTTCCCAATTTTTATAAATTTTAATTCTGAATTTGCGTATTGGTATGTCGTAGCTTCAATGTTTTCTCAATGTGATAGACAGATAATTAATTATACTTACAATTTAAAACTAAAACAACATCAAATATCATAATGTTCACGACTTCCGCGGGCCGTGGGAAACCCCACCTAATTTCTTCTCAAATAAAAACAAGACATACAAAATTCAAATACAAAACTATTCAAAGATACAAATATTGCATCCCGCATTGGAAAAAAAGGTTTAATTTTTAAATTCAATATAGAAAACAGGCGAAGTTAAAAGACAACCGCAATACACAAAATGCGGGGATTGTTGTCTAATGCTGCAAAATGCGGTTACAAATTCCCGGAATGTGTATTCCAAGAATATATTCCGAACAATATTATCTGACACAGCTAAAGTAGTGGGGAAAATAATTCTCGCTTCAATATTGTGTTGTCATACATTCTTTTTTAAATATTTCTAATAAATACCGAAATAGCCATACACAACTAATTTTGTGTCACAAGTTGCTGTATAGGCTTTGACCTAAAAATTCTTATTTTTAACTTTAAATGTCAGCATTTGTGCCATTTTGTTCTTTATACTCTATTTGTACACCATAAATCTCTATCTTAGTTATACAGATTAGATGGAAAGTAATAATTTGTAAGAGAAATATATTAGTCAGCAAATGGACCATTGTAAGAATACTTCCCACCTCTATATTCATATATATGCATAATTCTTTTTCCAATGAAAGTTATTACCTTAAAACCCATTTTTTTATTACTCAGAATCACTAAAAATCGCAAAGCAATTCCTTAAGGCTGCTGTGTATTAACCTTAGTGGATTCGCTCAAATGTTTACCTATGGCAAAGAGGTGATGGCCGAATGACTAGGACGCTGGCGTTCGGTTCAGGTCCCGTGGGTTCGAGTCCCACTGTTGGCATGGATGTTTGTAGCCGTTCGGAATCGGCTTTAAACTGTAGGTCCCGGTCTAATTAACCCTCGTGTTGCAAAAATGTTGACCGTAGAGCTCCAAACAAACCTATGGAAAAATATTTGTCTATTATTTACAGCTACTTAAATGCTGCTAATCGAATAAAAATGGTATTTTCAGATAAGCTGAACTTTCTTGCACCGTGCAATAGGATTCATGTCATAAATTTCGCCCCCCCCCCCAAAGGAATTTATGAGCGTTTAACCTTTTGAAGGGCACCGTTTGCACAGTGCAAACGCCTAAAACTATTTTTTTTTCGCTTGCATTAAATATATTCCTGTTAAATGAGCAGAAAAAATGGTTAGTAATGCCATCTGTTATCAGTTTAAAGAAGTAAAAACATTTTGCCACCTGTAATTGGAAAAATTTTCAAGATTCTTTAGGTTAAAAATAATGGGGGGGGGGGGGAAATCTACACTGTGCAAACGATGTAAGTTGTTACCCCAGAAAGGGTTAAAACACACTATACCAGATTTTCTCCCTAAATAAGTTAAATTTTTAAAATATTATTTTCATTTTTTTTTTTCAAAATACGAAAAATGCCCCAAGATATAAAATTTCTTTCTCTATTATGGAGTACAATTTTTTTTTTAAATCTTTCAATCCAAGTCGGCAATCCTTGGACACATTTTCTCCATAGGTTAACATTGCGGTGAGCGAATCCAATAGCAGACTTAAAGAAAAAAGTCGCCCATGAAAGGGTAAAACAGCTGCTTCCAAAGTACCAATAATTCAATCGAGCGTAAAAAGATGGCAAGACAAATAAAGCCAATAATGTACGGAAGATGGAATATGTCCGAGGCGAGTTATTGGTTTTACTATATCGATTAGAAGGGTGTGATTACAGAGAGCAGCTTGTCCCTGTCATTTCCTTGTCTGTTCCTCTGCCAAAATAATGTGTGGCGGAGTGCGAGACAGACATAGGTAAGAGGCAATCAATGCGCCATCTCATTTTGTACATTGGGCGACGGCTTTGGATAATTTCTAACCGCTTTGTAAACTTTTTAGGCATGGAAGCCTGGATCTGAGTTTATTTATGAGTTATCGCATCGGGTTTGCATAGGTCGTTTATCCAACCTTCCTTTGTAATTGTATACCATTTCGATAAATTACCGTGGAGTGGAAATTAATACCAAGTTTTTATTATACTTCTTATGGATGCGTGTAATGCCTCAGATGTGATGGGATTAAAAGGAGAGTGTGATTTTTGCAAAAGATTTGCATGTCGAGATTTTTTTTCAAATGTCAGAGAATTGATGAACATTTTATTTTATAGATGCACGTACAGTACTCGTCATGCATGATTATAAGTGCATAAGAAAAATTGAGAAACGGGGTCCTATAGACCCTTATAGAAAACATTCAAGGGTTCGAAATTAATCGCAAACAGTAATTTGTTGGTGTTGTTTGTTGCCTGTGCCCGCTGGCCGGAATGTATTCCAAACCAGGTCCATATAGGCTTGCTAGCTGAGGGTTGCAGCTACGGTTTATAATGCAGACCGACTTAGCCAGCTGCCACCTCAATTTTGACCGAGCACCCCCAGGGGTGACATCTGGCGGGATCGTACCTTCCCCACCCATTGACCTCATAAAAGGACTTTCCTTGTCTACGGATTTAAAGTGCCCATATCTATCCTAGTTAAGAAAGTATTTAGTGACGCTTGTCGATCCGAGCACCTTCAGTACAGAAAGCCAACACGCTACCACTAGGCTACCTCTTGTCCCACAGTAATGTGTACAAGGTTCAGTTAAAACCCTTTTAGGGGCGCCGTTCGAACAGTGCGAACGTCTAAATCTAGTCTTCTTGTCACTTGCATTCAATGTATTCCAGTTAAATGAGCAGAAAATGGCTAGTGCTGCCATCTGGTATCAGTTTATAGAAGTAAAAATATTTTGTTACCTTTACTTAATCGGAAAAAATATCTGCACCATACAAACGGTGGAGGTTGTTGTCCCTAAAAGAGTTAAAGTAATAAAAAGTTCATCCAATTTTAGTTTGTATTTAAAAAACATCATTCTTTTTAAAAACACGTCTTGAAGCTTCTGAATTTTGAACAGAATAAAAAATTTCATTGAAAGTTTATGAAGAAAATGGATTTTTTAACACATTTATGCGTAAAATCAAATTGTTTAATTTACGGTGTTTTCTGTTATCACAAACAATACTTACTTGAATGGGAAACAACTATGTACTTTATATGCGTCAGCAACATTTATATGCCGCCTGTACTGATTAAGAACCGCTATAAACAATTTTCTCGATTTCAATCTCTATTTTAATTTAATTCAATTCATGTCATTAAAAATTGCTTCATCATCCTTTATTTTGACGCTTTAACTTTTTTTTAAACAAATCAGTCTTATCGTCTTGGTACTTTCCTCACGACAATATCAACCTTAAATAACAACTACGGATAATGGTTAAAGATTAAAACGAGGTACTTCATTTTTTGTCAGTAAATGATAAATAAAGTGTGTGGTTTTTAATAAAAGGATTAACCTTTCCCATCGATAGTAGTGACTGATAAGAGTGAACAACGGTGATTATTATTCAAAGTACCTAAGAAGTTAAGAAAGTAAGAAAGTTGTAAGATAATAAACACACTTTATAATGTCATATTAACTTTAATCCGTAAAAAATTTACTTTTTGATTAAAAAAAGTTTAATTTTCGTTTAGCTAGATTAAGTAAAGATTGTAGTGTAAGTACGAAGAATTAAACGAAAACTAAACCCGAGAGTGTCAACTTGCTTTTAAATAATTTATATTACATGAAATTTTTATATTACATGCTATATCTACTTTTAAGCCCCTACAACTGATTATGGCATCTGATTGGGCCGTTTTTAATTTACATATTTTTTTACTGTATGGTAATGCATAAATCTGCTTAGGTCTTTAAAACAAAAACTTTTTTTACAATGGCAAATAATAAACAAAAACAACAAGAAAAAAGGAGACAGGGAAAAACGAAGAAAGAAACAGGAACGTATCTGTGAGAAGTCCACACACGGCGTGGGGCTGGGCTCATTTTTAAGTGGAAAAAGCCTCCTCAAATGCGACCATTTTAAGTAAGATTGACGGGGTCGTTAACAAGTCGTTAGCGGAGTGTTCAATTTAAGGTAATTACAGCCACCGCAGGGAGACCAGATATGCCGACACACGAACTGACCGGAAACCGCAGGCTTGTTTCTTACGCTGAGGCCGAATACTCTAGAATGTTGTGGAACTTTCTGAAAGAGGAGATATATAAACGAAAGAAAAGAGAGAAGGAGGGAAGATAGAGCTATAAACTGAGAAGAGAGAACGATGGGAAGTGCTTCCTGTCTCTATGTCTGACTTACGATTCAACTGAGTTATGATTGACTGACTAACTGACTGACTGACTGACTGACGCTCTCTCTCTCTCTGGTTTTCGAGTGATGATTGTGCTGTTTGAGGAAATGTTGTATCACAGTTGTTGTAAATATATATATATGAATGAACTAGATAGATGTATATATGTAAGGAAAGAGTAGTTTATGTGTTGAAAACCATAAATGAGCTTTTTAACCCCAAGGTCACGACAGTATCAATTGCTAAATACTCTTGCCTCTCAATATCGGCTGCAGAGATCTCGAGCCGACAGCACCTCACAGGTATGGAGGTGAGAAATGTCCATAATCTCTGGTTTACCACAAACAGACATAGTGGAATTATGCCAGAACTATAGACCATTTTGCCGTTTGTAAATAGTCTTTAACCAAGAGCAGGACGTGGAGGTAGGTCTATCAGACTCCCTACGAAAACTATTTTTATGGAATCTTGATATAATCTTCTGAATACTAGAAATATTACGGTGAAAGTTTTCTCAAAAACTCATATTTAAAACACAGAACATGCATTTAACTTATAAATACCAAAATACTTTTTCACGCCAGTTACAGCAACAGGTAACTCTAAGACTGTTAAACTTAAGTATACAGCCTCCTTTCTTCCAGTTACATTCATTTTCTTCTAAAAGAAACCATCAATTACTTTTAATACAGGCAACCTGAAATTACATTTATCTGTCTCTAAATGACTTGAATAAACCTAAATTAAATTTTACATTAAATACTATAAATATTCAATTTATCACTCTTTTCAGTACATTCACTATATTAAAGATTACTTTTTACTCAGTGTATTTAGCTTTTTGATCATTATTTTGTCATTCATCCTTCAGACAAAACCATTAAAATCAAAACACCACGCAAATAAATGCCGAGGAAAATTTCATAATTATAATTAAATCCTAATCAAATTTCAATGACATCCTTGGAATTACTTTCTCGGAATTTCGAAATTTACATCAAAAATATTTGAAAACGGAGAGAAATATTTTTTAAGTCTTAAAACCTACATAAAAAAACAAAATCGTTAAGAACTGAACGCCTCCTCGCTATTTCATCCAGATGTTTTCAAGCGGTACTTAAGAATAAGATCTTCAGAATCATTACCATTAATCAAGGATAAACTTTTAAACTAGGTGATATTTCACGATATCTAATGACTAGAAAATTAGCTCGAAATTTAACGAACGAGTATATAATTGATACATACTGTAAATCATATAAAAGTTGAACTTAAATAGACATTATTTAAGTAATGATATGCAATAAATTTTAAATAATTAATGACAAATGTTTTCTCTGTATGATTCTCTATTAAAGATCCCTATTAACTTCCCTATTCGTTTTTTAAAAAAATGCAATCAGTGAAACATTTCCCTGTTTTAATGGAAAACGACGAAAACTTACAAAGTTTTTTAAGAACAATAAAAAATATAAAAACTCTATATTACAAACTTTATTGTTATTACTCTATGACTATTATAATGAACTTTACATAAATATGACAGTTTGATTCTCAGAGTTATAATATCACGAGCTTTTTCATTCAGCTGTCAAATGTCACTTTACTTGTTCTGTTGATCGTGAAATTTCTCACCCCCTTTTTCCTCTTACTAGACTACCCTTTCATGTCTCCACTTTAGCCGCTGCTTCCCACGACGTTCTTCTAGAAATTGCTGTTCTTTCTCTTATCTATATATATAAAACAGTTCCGTAACTGACTCATTCACTGACTGACATACAACGCACAGACCAAACCGCTGGACCTAAGGGGCTGAAAATTTGCATGGCGATTCTTCTTATGGTGCAGGGGTGCACTAAGAGAGATTTTTGAAAAATTCTTCTTAGATTTTTTTTATTAAATTTTTAAGCTGTTTTAGTAACTTAAAAAAAGTTTGCATTTAAAATAATAATTCGAGGGTTATAAAATTTATATCACGAGAAAGAGCGTAAAAATTCCTTTAAAATGAAATCTTTTTCGAATCTTTACCTCCATTTTCTGATTTTTGGTGAATTTTTAAAGATTAATTTTTAGAACTTAATTTATTAAATGCCGATCACGTGATTTCTTTTTCAGGTACTTTAAATAAATTTATCGTCACGTGCATAACAACTAAATAGACAAAAAAGTATTTTTTTTCTTGCTAATGCAGCAGACGATTGGACATTATTTTGTCTATAAAAATATCCCTTACGATTTTTTTATAAATATATATATTTTTTTCTACATCAATTGTATACATTGATCGTCGTATTAATCATATAATATATATATATATATTTTGCATACATTGACCGTTGTATTTAATTTGAATGTACTCCGTAGCGAAGTACGGGTTTTCAGCTAGTTTATATATATTAATTGGATGAACCTCGCAATACTAGGCAGAGGCAATACTATTTTGGCTCGTCATCCTGCAATCACACCTGATGCTCCTCGACTTCATGAAGAATTATATTAACTAGTACGAGACTAGTTGCCACTTTTGTTTTCAAATGTGGTTATTACGAAGCTGTCTGTGCCTTATATTAGATCAATTTTTTTTTCGCGTATTAGAATCATTGTTAACCATCAATGTCAAATTACTTTCGAAACTGACATGAGAATAACTAAACATACTATGAGAACTAATTAAAAAGAGCCAGAACTAATTAAACTAATAACTAATTTAATTTCTGCCATGTCTTCCAGCAATATTTATCGTTAAAGTTTTCAGATTTCTTTACATGCTCAAAGTTGGGGACAAACACAACACGCTTGGAAGCTATTACAAAACAAATCTCAAAAATAAGAACTAAGTAACAAATTCTATGTTATCTTCACTTGCTTGAAATTGTGATCAAACACAACAACTTGGAAGTTACTGTAAAACAAATCTCAAAAAGAGGAATTAATTATATAACTTTTCTTCACATCTCGAAATTGTGATCAAACACAGCAACTTGGAAGTTACTGTAAAACAAATCTCAAAAAGAGGAATTAATTATATAACTTTTCTTCACATCTCGAAATTGTGATCAAACACAACAACTTGGAAGTTACTGTAAAACAAATCTCAAAAAGAGGAATTAATTATATAACTTTTCTTCACATCTCGAAATTGTGATCAAACACAACAACTTGGAAGTTACTGTAAAACAAATCTCAAAAAGAGGAATTAATTATATAACTTTTCTTCACATCTCGAAATTGTGATCAAACACAACAACTTGGAAGTTACTGTAAAACAAATCTCAAAAAGAGGAATTAATTATATAACTTTTCTTCACATCTCGAAATTGTGATCAAACACAACAACTTGGAAGTTACTGGAAGAACTTGGAAGAACTGTAAAACAAATCTCAAAAAGAGGAATTAATTATATAACTTTTCTTCACATCTCGAAATTGTGATCAAACACAGCAACTTGGAAGTTACTGTAAAACAAATCTCAAAAAGAGGAATTAATTATATAACTTTTCTTCACATCTCGAAATTGTGATCAAATACAACACACTTGGAGGCTATTGCGAAACAAATCTCAAAAGTGGGAACTAATAACATAACGTTGATGTTTTCTTCACGTGATCCAAATTGTGATCACACACAACACACTTGATAGTTATTGCGAAACAAATCACAAAAGTAGGAACTAATTAACTAAACTCTGCGTTTCTTCAAGTAATATTTATTGTGTACAGTTCTTTCAAATATCAACAAGTATGAAAAAAAAAATTCCTTCTGTATAAGTATTTTAAACAAATATTCATCTTCAACGACTTTCATCGATTTAATCTAAACAAGACAAAATTAGTTTCTAGAATAATTAAAGCAACCAAAATCAAGTTTTCACGTTATCTCGGTAAATATTTAAACTATGACTTTCAATTAAAATCATCTTTAATGTTTTACTATATAGACTTCAATTAAAAAGAGCAAACAGAAAGAGACATTTTCCGAACTATTTTAGAGACATGTGGAAGGGGAGAAAATAAAGTAAACCCAATTAAGAGATCGCTTAATTTATGGTAACGCAATTTCTGTACGTTTTTCACCCGAGTAATTATCTCAACATGTAAACACTAATCATTCGATAACTTTATGTGACTTTATACTTTAATTTCTCAATCAAGAAGCGAAAATTCTTTAACCCTGCCTACAGCTAAAAAATCTTTAATGCTACTAATAAAATTTTTATTGTTTTCCTGAACCCTATGCAAGCAATGATTTCAAACTTTTTTTTCCTTTGATAGAATTTATAAATTTAAAAAAGCGCATTTAATTTTTTTTTTAAGTAACCTCAAATTAGATAGTGTTGGAAAATATAAAGTAACCCTTTAAAAAATAAGTAAGATTCTCTATTCGATTGTTTTTTCAGTATTAATCCTTTAGAAACTATATATATCTTCATGTATTTATGTGTATTTTCCGTTGCAGTTTAAAAAATCTTTCACTAATGTAAACATTTGATTGTAATAAATTGTCTTTTCGTAAATTTAGTTAAAGTACATTTCGATGTATTTGATTCAATTCGATTCGATTCGAAGAGAATAATATATTCTAAAGTAATATTTTATTCTCTTTGGAGAACCATATTTTAATTGGTACGGATTTTTTCTTAAATTAACAAAAGCTCTTACTATATAACAAAAAAAACTATTGATATTATTTATGGTTGTAAAAAAATATAAATATTCTTTTCACTTTACATCCCTTACTTATATATAATATATCGCTTATATATAATATTTTTCTAATTATATAAAAAACTAATACAATGAGATATACATACCGATATCTCAAACAATCTGGCGCTAAAATATTACTGTAAAATATTTTCTTATTACAAAATCCCCTGAATTTTAAGTACATTTCAGAATTTTAAGATTGATTATTTTACAAGGAATTGGATATTTTTAATTTAACTTCATTAAGTATACAAAAATACCCGAATAAGTATTATTTAAATATATGTCCTATCTGTAATTTATGTATATATCCTATCATATATGTTAATAAAATATATATAATTGTTTTTGGGAGAGTAATAAATTTAAATTAAGGTATCCTTCATATATATCTATATATATATAAAAATGAATATTTGTTTGTTCGTATTTTATGCGCTGCCGTACCGTTCATCCGATTGCATGAAACTTGGTCAACTTATTGTTTGAACTTACGCGAAGATTATAGGCTATTTTCATCCCGCTACGACGTTCCATTCCCGAATTATGTTAGAACAAGTTTGCGCGGTATCAACGGATATTTTTCTTCAAAGCCACTGTAACATTTCATTGTTGCCAAATAAATTATAACATTTCCGTAAAAATAAATAGACATGAATTAAAAACGTGATTTATTCATATATTGGTGCATACAAGAATGAATTTGATATATTATTTTCATATACGTGGCAACGCCGGAATATTTCTTTTCAAAAAGGAAAATATAAGAATGGAAAGTCATTCATTTTCAATGAATGTGTTATCTATCCATTTCATGAATTGAAACTATCCCAAGCTACCTGTTCAAACTCAAATATACTGAAGGACACGTTCACTTAGTTAGAAACACGTGCGTTTAGCCTTGACGCGATGATTTATATAACTGAAGTGACATTGAAACATAGCAGATGATTTAGTTTTGAGAAAGAATTACAATCATGAAATACTTGTATATTATAATTAAGAAAGTCTGAAAAAGGCATTGAAACGTAGCAGACGATTTAGTTTTGAGAAAGAATTCCGAGCATGAAATACGTGTATATACTTTTTCTATAATAATTATCAGATTTGCTGTGTTTTAATATTGAATGTGATCTCAATCCATTCAAACATTATTGATTCTTTTTCTATAATAATAAATCCATTCAAACGTTATTGACTAGCTGTAAATTAATGCTTTAAAGTGGACAAAAAGAGGAGAGCAACTTTTAATCCTGCAGAAGTTAAAGGCAAAATGTCAAAGATTGTTGAAAAATGAGCAATGTGATGAAAAAAAAACAGAAGAGCGCGAAGCCAACAGAATTCAAAATGCAGTTAGACGCACACAAGAATCTGAAGAAAAACATTCCCAAGAGCTCGAAGGCAACAGAATTCGAATCGTAGTGATCCGAAGCAGTGAGACTGATGAAAAAACTTTTAACGCGTCGAACATACGATCGTCTTCGAGCTTCAACATCGAAAGGAGAGGAAAGCGATGAACAACGGCAGCACCAACAACAAACTAATGCTATTTGCTACCGCAAAAGAATTTTAGCGAAAACTTTAGAACATCATAACATGAGGCTATTCATTGAAAAAAAATAATAACAGAAACTGAATCCCGAGCGAAGCCGGGTAATACATCTAGTATATATATATAAATGAGGCGGTGAAAGGTCAAGTGGTGTAAGTCGCATTTTTACCTTTTTTTTTATTTTTGCTGAGGGCAAATATGTAATCTCCATGTCCAATTTATAGTGGAATCGCAAATAATTATTATTTGCAATATTATAATAATAATTATGAATTATAATTTGTTCAATTTATAGTGGAATTTTTTGTAGTTTTTGCAGTAAAACGCTTTGTACTTACACCTTTTTGCCTTTCACCGCTTCATATATATATATATATATATATATATATATATATATATATATATATATATATTATGTATCAAAAACCACTCAACAATTATGTATAAGTTGGGTTTACATAATTTAATTTTTTTACACAATTTAGAAAACTTCTAGTTTAGCAAATTACGTCAATCTTACAAATATTATGCGGGGATATCATAAAATTTTTATAAATGAAATCTCTCTATTACTTTCGACACAGTTTTAGGTTTACTTCAATACTAATTCTATCGATATTTAGAATGAAATATTTGTTTTTAATTCAGAGGAAAAATACATATTTCTCCCATCTCAATGTATTATTTCTTTAATTGATAATCTCTTGATCTATAAATTTTCCCCGATAAATTTTCTATTGATACATTCTCAAAGCAAACACAATCCATTTACTGCATTATTTGAAAGTAATTTCATCGGAACATGTTTTCTTTCGGGGATGATTAACGGCGAAAATCCGAGTCCTCTCTTCCAGTAGTAAATATTGAAAGAAAGTCGTTGGTTTCTAATAAAAGAATCATTAAACCTTCACAGTCGGCTGCAGTTTTAAAAAGAACGAGCGGCGATGGGTATTCTTCAAACTGTTTGAAGAGATAAAAAGAAGAAAAAAAACAGGATATAGAGGGCGTTACGACTTTTCCTTTGTATACTCTTTATTTTCAATCATAAATTATTTTTAAAGACTGGGGTTTTGTTATGATAAGCATAAGTATTATGCTTTAAAGAGAGAGGGACATGCATCGCTATGCTTCTTTCTCGGTATCAAAAACCGTAAATTCTTTACCATCTTGTATCAGTAAATAGTTTTTTGTTATTACTGAATAGTTATTTTAAGGGCGAATCGATTAGATTTTATTGATTTATCAACGGTTAAAAGAAATAGTTTGATTGCTGTTAACTTTTAAGTTCAAACCTGTAAATTATGTGTCTTATACGTTAAGGTTAATTATAAATGTATGATTGATCTAACACGTGTTTGTACTTACAACGAGGCATATAAGGTTGCATCTTAAAAGTATAGAGACTTTCCACTACTCAAAATTAAATTCATGTCCGTTATGGCAGGAAGCCAAGTTTATGGGTTTAAAATCAGATGTCCCACGGCAAACAATACTCCTAGAATCCATCAAGTCACTAACTACGTGAAAGTAACATAAAAATGCAGAGTATTCAAATCTTAGCTCACTCATTAAGTTTAAAGAAATATGGATGGAAGAATCTTTGGGAATTAGCTTAGCGAATTACCATTTTCTTTTCGCTAGCACATGCGTTAGCTTGAGTAGTTTACAAAGGACACAAAATTGTTGTCTTTAATTTGGCTGTGCCGGATATGTCACGCAACTTATATCTTTCTGGTGAAGAAGTGAGTGAAATTTTGGTGATACTTATGGCCGATGGAAAGCCGACTTGGAAAATTTCTTTCAAGAAATGGAGAGAAGTAGGGCAGTGATTTACCAGGTTTTGTCGAAAAAAATGGTAATTACACACCTCGGGAATTGTTTAGAAAAGTAGGCCAAGAAAAATTATGATAAAAGATACGATAAATTTGTCTGTGAGTCAAGTTTTCCAGAGTATAGGCTGCGGCATCTCTAGGGATATATTTATGTAGGGATATATTCATTCCTTTACGATATATTTATGTGGGTTTTCACCAGATATAATTTCAACCAGAGGTGGGAAACATCGAAGCACAATTCATTAGACTTGATGATACGCTGCCCAATTTTAGCACGTTTGCTTTCATGTATATGCTTTGCATCAGTTTCAAGTTTTGCTGTTTTGTATCAGTAATGAGATGTTTGGGCATAGTCTTAAATATGAGCATGACGGCTTTCCCAACGACGGCTGTACAGCCATGTCGGACCAGAATTAGTCAGACTGATGTTCAAATCTACTGTCCTTGAAGGTGGTGCCACGCTGTCGAAGATCCGTTGTTTATTCCATAACTGCCAGCAATCAGATATAGACATCTTTATTCAGCATTCACAATTTTCACATCTGAAGACAAAGCTCTGTTTTTCTTGAGAGACGCTATAATCTTAAAATCATTTCTTCACGTTCCATGAACCATTCCTGACATTAAAATATCTTGCGCATCAGTAACCCTGCGCACATAAAACACGCCTGTTTTCAGGTCACTGTGACTTGACAATGTCGATCATTAGTAAAAGCACATCATTTCACCTGATTCTGTAATACTGTTACATTAATATCTTTTTCGATATATTTTGTATCATCAACGAAGTCCTGCGGGGGAACTTTGACACATGGGGTATGCATGAAGTGTTTGTTTAATTTTTCTGTGTACATAAAACCTAGGTCGTATACTTGCATGCCTTTTCGTTGTTAGGATTTAAATCCTTGTCACCCGTCTTGGACATGGATATTTGATCTTGTGTAGGAATAATTTGTAAAAAATGAAAGTCTTTTAACGTAGGATTACGTTCCTCCATAACGGTCCTCTGGAAAGGAAAATTTCAGACGCTAAAACCGTCCATCGTCGTGAGTTATAATTTTGGCAGCGCGCAAAACACAGTCTGATTATATATATATATATATATATATATATATATATATATATATATATATATATGTAACAAGAAAACGCGACGTCCTAAATTACTTTACTTTAAAACATATTCTAAATTCTCTTTTTAATAAAGCACGACCCCTTTTCCAAAATTTGCGACCTAAAAGTAAAGTAAGTATAATTTATCGCAGCCCTGCAGATCATTAAGCAGGCATGTGAAGTCGGAACTCAATAACATTCCCAGATATGAGTGTTCGAAAGTTTATGAGATTCCGAATGTCAGTATAATGTCAAAATTCTTGAAGAGCCCTCGAAACACTCTGAATTTATGTCTCTATAACGTCAAAAAAACCCCACTTTGCAAGAACTTATGGCCACTTATCCTATGCACAGGCCATAGGTCTCAGCTCTAGCGAGCGCGGAATTTATCAGTCCCCGGGAAACTTAAGTGGACACGTGAACTCCACGAATGTAAAAAACATCCATTTAATATTGCATGAACGCAAGACTTTTCTCTCTCTTCGTTGCTAACTCTTGTCGCTATCGGACATGCTGTCCGCTCGCTCTTCGTTTCTAACTCTTGTAACTGTCGGACCTGCGGTCCGCGCCTGTATGTAATCGGCGTCCCGTCCTGGCAAAGGCGCCGGACAAATCATGTGGCCGCTGCAGCCTTCGTAATGCCTACTGATTTAATAAAGATGATTTCCTGGATATCGACTAAAATCTGTGTTCCCTTCTTTGGATCCCTGTGTGTTAATCTCCTAGATATCATCAGTGTTTTCCTGAATCAACACTACGCCCGACTGCATCTCTCCAATTTGTGCGCAGCGATTTACTAGATGATTCACTCCTCGTGCCCGACTGCATCTAAATTTCCCAAATGTGATTATTATCACATTTATAAAGTCGACAGGATTTATACCTGTCGTGGAATCCTCAGCGGATATCTTTCATAAAAAGAAATTTTTCAAGTGTCTTTACGTCATGTGCTTAAATCTGAAAATTTGTGCAGTTTCTTCATGTTGTTAACTCCGCTGGGTTTCGAGTGTTTAATTCCATACAAGAAATTCCAAAGCTTTTTTCGAATCTTCAAATGATATTTTTACGTACAAGAAAGTTATGCGATGTCTTCGTTTTCACCTCAACGGATCCACCCTTTTCTCAATCTGTGTGCTCAATTCAGTATTTACACGTTTCTTCTATCTTCAGTGTGGTAAAATCTACAGTATAAAATTATCCTGTTTTATTTACCTTCCCACAACGCCACAGTGTGTTTTTGAATCCCTCTCAAGATCGGGAAAATTCTGCTACTAAATTATGTTGTGCAATGTGGTGTTCATATATACGGCTTGTGTTGCACATTGGCATGTGTTGTGCTGCAATAAGAAGAAATACGCCAGCAACTTCCGCCAGCAACAGTTCATTCCCAAGAACTTTTGCCTTGTTAAAATATTTGTAATCATCTGTTAAGAGACAAAATTAAAATTAATTTACGCCGACGAGAAAAAAATAATGGTAATAATAAATAAATAAATAAATAAATAAATAAATAAATAAATGAACAGAAATTAAAGGTAAGACAAATTGTATATCAAATTACTTTTTTCATATGTGTTCTTCATGATTAAGTGGTGAAACCGAATTTTGTTAAAGTATAAAGGAAATTTATTTTTGAAGTGCATAAAATATTTATGTAAAATTGTAGTTAATGTTTAAATATTGTATTCTTAATAATCTTGATAATTTAAAGACAATTTGATCAATTATTAATCTAATTTAATCATGTTTTGCTTAATAAATTCTGATTCAGTTTTATCTTTTTACAAATCAGTAAAAAGTATCTTCTTCGCGTATAGCTTAAAAACCCTCTATGTGAAAGAGAGGAATGAAAAAGTAGGTCACCTCTCAGATTTACCGTACCGCGCTGTGCTATCAACATATGAGGGGTCAAAGGTAACTATTCCCCCCGAAAGGAGAGCAATAAATTTAGTCCTCATCGTTTGGATGTACTCAAACCGCGTGGAAGCTGAAGCTTTATTTTGATGTTTTGATCATTAGATTTTTGTTTTTGTTTTCTCTCTCCTTCCCATGATGTAAGAATAAGAAGATAGGTTTCGGTTTCTAAATTTCGGGTAAGATATGGATGCGGAAAGAGATGAATAAAAATTAATTAAAATAATGAATAGTTAAATTTTAAATTTATCCACAAAAATATTTTTCAATTTATGTAAACAATTTGCAATATATTTTAAGAAATTGTAAGTGTTTAAAAAATTGTTTTATGTTACTGAAGTATTAAAGTACAAACATTGCTAACTTAGTATTCTTCACAAGTTACCTAAACATTGTACTTTTTTACATGGTAAATTAAAGGTATATGGTTTTGAATCCTCATGAGTATATTATGTCGTTGAAGGTTAAATAAAGGTAGGAGAGTAATATGTTTTTCAGGAGATTTTCTGGTACAGTAGAAATTTCAAAGAGCAGTTAGCTACAACAGTATAGCAACGGAGCTCTTTCTAATCTATTAAGCGTCCCTATGCCACGGTTGAATATTAACATCCGTCTGCTATAGAGGAAGTGCCCATTCCAGAAAATTCTCAAAATGATAAAGGATAAATAAAAAGAAACAAAAAAAGTAATGTTTCATATATGATAAACAGAGAGGTATGTTTTAAGAGGTAAGAGGTTATATAACAGGAGGATTCATACCAAAATGCTAGTAGTACGATTAAATAAAAATATCGTGTTATTTATGAAAGTTAAAGAGTTTATATAAGAAATTAAATATGATAAATATTGAGAAAGAATTTAGTACATTTATTTGACTTATTATTTTAGAGGTTATTATTTTTGTGGATATAATATTGTTTTGGATAGTGAATATTGAATATTGAAATTAAATTATTGCAATTAGTATGAAATATTGAAATTGAATTCGAACATGGAGATTCTTATTCTGTAAATGATATAATGTGTGTTTACCTTTGATGCATACAGTGTACTTAAAATTTTGTAAAATTTTATGTCAACGGAAAAGTCTTCCTTTCAGCAAGAACTTTTCTTATTTCGATGGGGGGGAAATGTAACAAGAAAACGCGACGTCCTAAATTACTTTACTTTAAAACATATTCTAAATTCTCTTTTTAATAAAGCACGACCCCTTTTCCAAAATTTGCGACCTAAAAGTAAAGTAAGTATAATTTATCGCAGCCCTGCAGATCATTAAGCAGGCATGTGAAGTCGGAACTCAATAACATTCCCAGATATGAGTGTTCGAAAGTTTATGAGATTCCGAATGTCAGTATAATGTCAAAATTCTTGAAGAGCCCTCGAAACACTCTGAATTTATGTCTCTATAACGTCAAAAAAACCCCACTTTGCAAGAACTTATGGCCACTTATCCTATGCACAGGCCATAGGTCTCAGCTCTAGCGAGCGCGGAATTTATCAGTCCCCGGGAAACTTAAGTGGACACGTGAACTCCACGAATGTAAAAAACATCCATTTAATATTGCATGAACGCAAGACTTTTCTCTCTCTTCGTTGCTAACTCTTGTCGCTATCGGACATGCTGTCCGCTCGCTCTTCGTTTCTAACTCTTGTAACTGTCGGACCTGCGGTCCGCGCCTGTATGTAATCGGCGTCCCGTCCTGGCAAAGGCGCCGGACAAATCATGTGGCCGCTGCAGCCTTCGTAATGCCTACTGATTTAATAAAGATGATTTCCTGGATATCGACTAAAATCTGTGTTCCCTTCTTTGGATCCCTGTGTGTTAATCTCCTAGATATCATCAGTGTTTTCCTGAATCAACACTACGCCCGACTGCATCTCTCCAATTTGTGCGCAGCGATTTACTAGATGATTCACTCCTCGTGCCCGACTGCATCTAAATTTCCCAAATGTGATTATTATCACATATATATATATATATATATATATATATATATATACATAACACATAGAGGAGAAGGTGGGATTATGGACCCCCTTAATATCTGCCCTATGCGTAGGTGCAGCCGCTAATTATAGCTGTGATCTGGAGCCCCTAGGTGGCTGCAGTGGATAGTCAAGGTCATTGACCCCAGTTAATTCCCGGATGACGTCCTGTGACCAATTGTTTGTTTTTCGAGTTTTGAAACTTTTTTTGAGGAAAGTAAAAGTGATTATTTTACATATCTACTACTATGTTTTGTAAATCTTATTCTTGTGCCTTATTCTACATGAGATGAAGTTCCTTTTGAGCTAGTTCGAAATTAAATTTTATGTATTTCATAATGTGAAAAACGAGTTTGTTTCCAAGATGTCGTTGTTTGAATTATGGACCCCATAGGTGCTGGTATTATGGAACCGGGTCCATATTACCAACAACCGGTTTGGATGATGTAATAATAATATTTCCGTTAGAAAATGCGATTCTACAGAAGATTTTATTGTGATACCTTTAATTTTCATGTTTTGTAATCCTTTGGGGTTATTCTGGAAGCTAAGAATGCAAGTTGAGAAGAAATCTCCCGCTGGCAAGGAGTCTGTAATGCGCAGAAGAAATTGGGATAGGGTGAAGATGGCTGAAGCTATCCAGAAGCTAAAATGCGAAGAAATAGGACTAAGGAGGCTGCCAGAGTGTTTGGTGTACCAAGAATAACTTTGAGAATATTGGTTTCACAAGTGGATAAGCCAACAGCATATTTGGCTGTACAAAATCAAAGGAGGAAGCCTGTTTTACCAAATAACATTGAAAAAGAGTTAACGGCTTATTTGCTAGAGATGAAGTCAGTATTTCACGGTCTCACTCGACAAGATGTGAGGAAATTGGAGTTCCAATTGGCTGAACGCAATAATATCTCCCACTCTGTCATAAACTAAGCAGCAGGGATATACTGGCAAAGCTGATTCCTCACTCGTCATAAAGGACAAATTTCAATCAGAAAACCTACAGGGACGTCATATGAACGAGCAGAAGAATTCACAAGTGAGCAGGTGGATGTTTTTTTATTTGCTTGAAGCCTTGTGTTCTGGGAATGATTTCAAGAATCTTCAATGTAGATGAGACTGGTTTAAGTGTGGTTCAGTGAAAAGTAATCGGGTTGAAGTGCAAACGTCATATGGGAGCTCTGACTACAGCTGAACGGGGTTCTCTGGTAACTGTGGTATGCTGCATGAGTGCCCACCAATGATGATATTTCCTCGTAAAAACTTGAAGGATCAGCTTATGAATGGAGCCCCATCCGGAGCAATTGGAAGAGATCATGTCTCTGGGTGGATACAAGCCCATATGTTTACAGAGATGGCCCAGACCAGCAAGAAGCATCGTGCATCTTCTGTGAACGTGCATTCAAAGATGACACATTCGGAGAACTATGGATTCATTGTGTGATTTGCCTACGCTGGGCTTATTGTGTGTGCACCGGAGTCAAAGCTGAATTTCATATTTGCGGTTTTTGTCGCCAAAATTGAAGTTTTTTTATATAGATAATATTTGATGATCCAGCTGTTTAATAATATTATTTTCTTTCTTTCACTTTTTCTTTTGAAAACTTTTCTCATTTTTTATTTCAAGCTATTTAATAAATAGATAAATGATTTTTTGGTAAAAAAGGTGGGGGTCCATATTACCCTCCACTTTGGGTGACCTGCAAGTTTTGACTTTTTTCACTTATGTGATTGTATACATCTTAAAATTTGATTTAAAGGCAAATCCTCTTAAGGATGTTTAGAAGATGAGTTATAGAAGAGGTTAGACCCCAAAATATGAAAATCAGTCTTTGGTATGACCACAGTGAGCCAAAAACAAAAGGGGGTCAATAATCCCACCTTCTCTTCTACATACATATATATATACAAAAGAGGTAAGCAACAATAAGTAATCCTACGTTAATAACCCGCAGAAGTTTCATTATAAGAGACTACCTGAAAATTTTTTTCAATACTCAGAAGATTGTTCAATGTGTTGCTAAGTAACACCCATTTAAAGCATCTTTTCCCAAAAAGTGAGGTAAGGTTATTCTATTTAGTACCAATAGTGTAATTTATGGCGATTCGTTTAATTTTAGAGCTTTAACCGCATTTAGTGTTATTTTAAATCTTTCAAAAAATCTTGACTTCTTAATTACCTGGTTAAAACAATGTTTTGTAAATGATTGATGTCCTTAATTACTCCCATACTTAAAAATATAAAGAACACTTATTCTGCATTATTCGTATAACCACCCAGAAGAGAAATATTACATAAAGTTATAACTACAATGTTTTGCAAGCGTTACCCATCTTAAATTACTGTACATTTTTCTTGTTTTGTTATGGGGAACATGATTTAATAATTAAATGAAATTCATTTGCTTAAAAATATCAGTTGTACATCATCGTACATGTTACTCCTTAATTAATTCGTTACATCCAATCCCTCACGACCAAATTTTGATTTCATTAAAAATACTTAATATTAGTTTAAAGATCTCCCTTACAAAATTTCTCTCCGCAGTTTCAACTAAACATAAATCTTTTCCAGAATGATTAATGATCAACACTAAGTTCCTCTGCTTTTATAGAAATATTCTGAAAGACACATTTCGGATTCTAATGAAAGAATCATTAAACTTTTACCATCCGTTACAGTCAAAGTAATTGAGCAATGATGGATATTTTTTAAACCTTTTTTAAAATGCTCTATAAAAAAAGAAAATTAAATATAGCGTTACATAACGTTTTTCATTTCGCTTTCTGTGCATCAGAAAATGAAACATATTTTTTTCGCTCATAAGTTTGGACTTTTAAGTTTGGTCATTATATCTGAATGGGACACTGAGAAAATAGTTTCAGAACTGTAGTTTTTAAATCATTTTTATCATGAACATAAATATGTTAAAGACAGTTGAATAAATTTTCAATTTTATTCTCTTCTGATCATCTAGAAGTCTCGTTAACTATTTCTTTTCACTTCATTATCTTCGTTAACTTTTAAAACTTCAGAAAATTAATTTATTAGAATTGTAGCATCTATATAATGACAAATTTTATTTTAAAGTTTGATACATTCCCCAATTTTTTTTTCTAAATGTCACTAACTATTTCATTTCTCTCCCTCATTACCTTCGTTAACCTAGAAAATGCCTGATAACAAATTTTTCTCACAATTCTTTAAAAATTCTTTACGAATATGTCATAAAAGAAAACTTTCCCAAAACTCGTTCTGTCTATTTGACAACTGCCTTATCCGTGAAATCCTTTTTCATATTTTTTAATTTAAAAAGCCCCTAAATTATTTTGAAGAGAGATCTAGGTGACCTTCTTAAATGTCCAAATGCATATGCAATTTCACGCTTTTTCCTCGTGCAGACGCGAGGGCTTTCAACTAAGGAAGTGTCTTTCTAATACCATAAAAGCATCCAAACCTCACCACACCTGTCAGGTTGTGTACAGATATAAATATTTAAAGTTTTGTACCATTCTAATACAGTAATAATGTCTATTTTTCAATACAATAATAATGCATGTTGTTCAGCTATCACGCAAACTACACGGAGTGCAATCCCTTTTAAGTCGGCAACCTCCTATTCATATCGAAAAATTAAAGATCATTACACGTCTAACCTTGAGAACCGGATAACAGGAAAAATCTTTGCGAGATACCGTCGAAAAGATTCCTGAAGTCCGATAACGTGCCGTGTCTGCCCTTAGAATGACTAAGACCCTTGCGTTGCACCAACTAGGAATGTTTAACAGCTTGTTATGCCCCCTTATGTATGGATGCTGTGATTATGGATGCCCTGCTATGTTGGCAAATCAGTTTCTCATTGCTATTGGGTAGCGAGGAACTTGCTTTCTCTTCTTAACATTCGAATTTTCTGTCTGATTCTCCAAATATAATTAGGGTATTTCTTTTCTTACAGTTTGTATTTTTGTATATTTACGTTTTTTGTTGTATTAGTATTTCTGCTCCATTTTGTATTTTGTGCTTGAAGCCTTTGGACCCTAAAGATGTTATCCCTTCGGGTGCAGCTGCATTGGAAATAAAACAGAATACATATCTACTTCTTAGTTGTTTTATACACAGTTAGTTGTTTTTTACAATTGTTTAAATAAGCTAAGGCATAATAATGCTATATTTTGCAATTCTCCCTGCATACCTTGGAAATCGTCCATGTCCCGAGATTCAGATGCACGAGGGCTTGATTTGGGCTCAATCCTCTCTCTGAGACTTATGAAATAAGCATGAGTCTGCCAGTCTGTCGTTGTCTCGTCCTATTAACGTTACTAATCTGAAGCTGTCGGTTTATTCAACTTCGACTTCGACTTCGGTAGAAAGTAAGGTTAAGACAGTAAGTCGGGGCTTTGCATATCCATTACCCTATTACCAGTTTCTTGTTGCCATTAGTCTCTTTTGCAAAAATATACATCTGCTGTTAGAGAAGAAATTTTCAAGTTTTCTACAACTTACGATTCATGGAGTCTGGCGATTGATATTTTCATAGGCACTTACAGCTTTGGAAAAATACAGTTCTTGATTGACTTTTTAACGTGATGCTTTAGATTATATCTTCCTTATTCTCAATGCCAACAATCTGGTCAGAAGTTATGTTCCTTATTTTTCATTTTCTAGCTCTATTAGGAATTAATTTTCTATTAATTCTTTTTTATTTCTATTAATTTATTTTTGTACATTAAAATTTTTCTTTTTGCCATTAGCCTCTTTTGCAAAAATATACATCTGCTGTTATGACTACAACCTCCCATTCATGGAGTTTGGCGATTGATATTTTCGTAGGCACTTAATACTTACAGCTTTGGAAAAATACAGTTTTTGATTGACTTCTTAACGTGATCCTTTAGATTATATCTTCCTTATTCGCAATGCCAACAATCTGGTCAGAGGTTATGTTCCTTATAGTTCATTTTCTAGCTCTATTAGGAATTAATTTTCTATTAATCTTTTTTATTTCTATTAATTTATTTTTGTACATTAAAATTTTTCTTTTTATTGTAATCCATTTTTATTCTTTTAACTTTATTCGTTTTCCATATTTCTTCATTCTTTATCTGCTTCCGATTTTTCCTTTATCCTTCGTATTTTGTTCTTTCCATATCCATTTCCCACTTGGGTGTTTAAAGATACCCATACACGCAGAGGAAATCCTTGAAGTTATTGACTGCGCAGTGCCAACCTTAGGATTTCCCCGTGTGTGGGGAAGCCTTGAAGCCCGTAGCGGACTGTACAGTCCCCGAAATCCCGATTGGAAAACATTTCACGGGTGTGCGCCAGGGTTCAGTTGAAGATGTCCTCAAGGAAATCCTGCACGTGTATGGCCACCCTTCTGTTTTCCATTCCCCCCAACTTCACTAGTTGAGTGTTACTCATGGGTAGGTTTCAGATCCTATCAAAGTTAAAGTTTAGAATGAGTGAAAAATCTGAATTCACTTCATAAATAGAAGTAAGGAGAAAATTCAAATTAAAAAACAATCAAATCATCCATTCCATTTAGAAGAGTATCTCGTAGCAATCTTTAACTGTGTTAATCTTCGAGAAGGATTTATAAACCTATTAGGATTCATTCATGTGTAAAATTTAGAAAGTTCTCTCTTGTTTCAAATAATCGAATGTGCAAAACATCATTTACTGGTAGAAAGAAAATCCAACAATGAATATCTATAGCATTTTTCATATAGCAGGAAAAGAAAACGATGCAGAGCGCAGTGATTTAAAATTTTCCACGAATTTTACACTTTCTCTGTTTAATGTAATAAAAAAATTAACTATTGGGCATCTTTTCTGAATATAACAGTCCACACTGAGACGACTCTATGCACCATTAAACTTCCCTTCCTGAGTCATGAAGTGTAAATTTTAAATCATTCTTCTTGTGTTAAAATCGTTTTATTGTTAACTTTTTAACATCCATTTTCTTTCAAGTCTTTCAAATTATGATTCGATATTCTTTTACTTAAAAATTCTTTTATGGCCGTTTTACATAATTTGAACGTTTATTTTGCTTCTAAAAATCAATATTTTTATAAAATAATGTTTGAAAATGCTTTCAATTAAATCAAATCTTTTCAATAAAATCAAAGGCCATCTTCTCCTTTTTAATCGTAAATTTCAATATGTGAAATTTAGGGAGTTACAGGTTCCAAAATATTTTCGGTTCCCGGTTGAAGCAGACAATTAAACTTTTCATTTCATATTGTGTAAGTTTTTTTTCTTTTAGCAGATTCAGGTAACTCTTATAAATCAACACTTCCTTTATATTAGCTGCATCTAGGCTAAATATTAATCCAGTACAAAAAAGACAATTTTTTTTTCAGTTTCGGACAATTTTTTACTATCATCTGACGATCTAAATCTTGAATTAGGAATCATGATAGACATGATTCTTTTATATATGGGCTGAAATAGCTGTAAATTATTATTTGCCAGTAAAAGTTTAGAAAAATTCCGCAAATAGTGTCACCACCACCAGCGTACTTCTCTCTCTTCTGAAATTCAGGCCTCCATTCAAAGGACTTAAGCTAGTTCCTAGACACAGGTTACATCAGAGATGTCTGTCTTTGGAATTAATCACACCACCTGTGACGCTATATTTAAAGCAGCTAGCTTAAGATATTAAGTATTTAGAATATATTTTTTTATCCTCTCTGTCGTACGAAGGCACATTTTTTTTATACTTAGGTAATGTTTTATTGAGTTCTATAAATCTCAAACGAATTAATTACTATAAATCTCAAACGAAGAGGAAATTTTACACTTATACTTTGAACTTCTAAAACAAATTAGTCTCCGACAATCCATTTCCAACCACAATTACCACTGAACGAAAAATTCCCCAGATAATGATTAGCAATAAAAACCAGACTGTCTATACCCATCCTATAGGAAAATAATTTCATTAACTCTCACTTCAACCCACCTTTTGAAAAGGATGAAGTTCCAAATTTTTTTCCAATTTCAACTTTATAAGGATTTTTTTATTTTTTGAACAGCTATTTTATAGAACTTTTTAATGGTTGACAATTCTTTTCTCTCTTCCTCTTTTTTAACGTAATTGAATATTTAAATAAATCCTAACTTTCAATAGCTCTGTACATTTTCCTGTTTTCTATGAATTCAACCTCCCCACCTGGTAGAGGAATGTATTTGGTACATATTTGTTGATACCGACTATCTCTCTCTCTCTCTCTCTCTCTATATATATATATATATATATATATATATATATATATATATATATACACTGAAGTGTTAGAATAACAGGGAGACCAGTTTAATACCTGGTATGTCAACTTCTGGATCTCAAAATAGCAGAATCCTTACGTGGACTCTACGGGCTTTCTGAAGAAGTCTGTAGATAATAAAAATGATGTCTCTTGAAGAGTGGTCCAGCTGTTGTAACACAATTCTGTGATATTCCTAGAGGATTGATCTCTATTTTGAACGGAACATTAAACGGAATCCCAGAAATGTTCAACAACGTTGAGATCTGGTGCATAAGGAGTCCATTTCGTGTTCCAAATCTCAGATAAGTGTTTCTCAAGCCATAATTTCTCTACTGTAAGTGTATATGGTGACGTATTGTCCTTTCAGACAACGCCAAACCAATCAGAGTGGTCGCATGACAAGAATTGCTATAACATATCTGATAGAATGTTAACGTAGCTTTCACCGCCCACGGAAGTTGTAGACGTATGAGGGGTTCTAATTCGCTCCAATTCAACACATCCCATACTATTCCTGTGGCAACACCAGCCTGTACAGTCCCTTGTTGACAATCATGGTATGTTCTCCACGCGCGGACCCTTCTATCTGCCCTAATCAGTTGGAAACGGGACTTGTCAGACCAGTCTAATCGATTCTAGTCTTACAGTAGATAGTGTTTTTGTCCCTGAGACCACGCGAGAAGGCCATGGAAGAGAGACCCATGTCTGTACAATGGTTTAGAAAACGTTTTTAAAGCATTAGACAGACTTGGTTACATCTTACATTGAAAATAATTTTATTAAAGAGACATAAGCAAACAAAGTCATCTTGGGGAAAACTGACTTAGGCACTTCTTGTACCAAGCCGTAAATAATAATAATAATAATATATATATATATATATATATATATATATATATATGTGTGTGTGTGTGTGTGTGTGTGTGTGTGTCTGTCTGTAAGTAATGTTTTTGGAAATAATCGTAGAGACTTACAGTAATGTAGTCGTCGAGAGGTTTAGGCAATGGGTGTGGTCGAACCGGAGCCAGGCGAAACTGAGAAGTCAAACCAAAGCAAGTCCAGACGAGAGATACAATCCTCCACATAACTAGTTACACAGTTTTTATTTCAGAAGCATTTTCATGGCTAGCTGTACAGTTATTTCAGAAGTTCACATTTGGACATATTTTAATAGGATACCACATTCAGAACAGTCCGTAGCCTGCCGGAGCAACACACAATGGCTAAAACCCTGCAGCGCAACTTGCTGCATGCTGCTAGGACGGAGATCAGACACAGAAGGTCCGCGAAAGACCTAGATTCACGCCCGGAGTACGGGTGTATTGAACTTCTAATTGGTCAATTTATGACACCTGACTTAAACGCCATATGGGGTGATCGTTTTCGTCATAGTTCTCGAACTTTCTTCTTATATAACTGTGGCTGCGCGTGACTTTAGGGGGAAAACTAATAGGTTATTCTGGTCATCCCCAGGTCGAAATCAAGTTGAGGGGAGTTATCATATTGCGATAATATAAAATAATTTTGAATCGGTGTTTCCTTTAATAGTTATAAAATTTATCGTTTCATATATATATATATATATATATATATATATATATATATATATATATATATATATATATATATATATATATATATATATATATATATATATATACATATATATATATATATATATATATATATATATATATATATATACATATATATATATATATATATATATATATATATATATATATATATATATATATATATATATATATATATATATATATATATATATATATATATATATATCATATATTCGTAAACTAGATACAAATTCGTCTGAGAGGAAAAGAAATTTTATATAACAAATAGAAGCAAATATTCTAGAGCTTTAAGTAAACTTTAAATCGAATAACTTAATAAATTTCAGTCTTTTTTTAAAGGAAATGTATAATCACCCAAAACTAATTGCAAAATGACTTTCATTTATAGAATTCCTTCGAGCTACTTTTAAAACTTAAGGGAAAAATTAATATTCCATTTTCTCAAAAGTTATCCCATCCGCAAACACGAATAATTTCAATATTTACGAACAGGTCTGACGTAACACGGCCATTAATCAAATGTATGTTTTTACCTCGGGCGATATTTTATTAGGTCGGTTGACGAGGAATCGCTTTGAAGTTTTAAACATTGAACTTTAAATCCTCACCTAGGATATTTTAAATAAATCAAATATTTTCCGATCATTGCGTTTACTCACTTCAATGTTAAATGAAAGTAATAATGCATTTTGAGATGCCAAATAAAAAAGTTTCTAACATATTCAGAGCTTGCAATGGAGTAATCGATAAACTCGAAGGTATTTGTTAACTGATAAGTATTTTAATCTTATCTGATAAGTATTTTAATCTTATAAGTATTTTAATCTTAAGGGGGTATGAGACTTCCCGTTCTAAAGAGGAAATCGGAAAAATGGGCTACGTAATATAAAGGTTAATGGAGATCGTCGGGATTGTATCCACGCACACTCAGCACCGAAATCCGACGCGCTACCACAGGGCTACTTCAAGCCGTCTAATTATTGTGATGAAAATAATACAAAATTTACCATAAACTATTTTTGATTCATTTTGAGCTTTGATATAAACTATGTATTCAAATTAAAATGCGTGTGCATTGTTTATTTATTAATAATAGAATAATAATAAAATTCTGATTTCTCTATATGTCACTATGGAAGAATTAAATTTAATTGAATTACCCGTTTTAAAAACTAATTAATCTAAAATTTTCATTTCCAAAATAACTGTCTAGACTTTATCTTATTTAACGTAAACTGGAGTAAGTTATCCTATGAGTGATATAAATCTATTTGGTCTCATTAGACGTCTATTTCCTGTAAACAATCTGATTGCAATACAACACATTTCACAAAAAAAATTGCTTATAGCCAACGCACACTACATACATGTACGAAACAATCTTATTAAAATTAAACATTGTTAACATATCTCTTCAGTTTTCTTAAAATTTTTAAAGGGATATTTAATATTTTATCTAAGTTTACTAAACTTATTGTGTCTGCAATAGATCTACGCTAAAATTGACAAAGAATTGATATTGTCACAGTATTACAGTTTTTTACAGTTTGAAAGGAAAATCCGGTATTGGTTCGAATGTTATGAAATATATATATATGTATATATATATATATATATATATATATATATATATATATATATATATATATATATATATATATATATATATATATATACATATATATATTATATATATACACAAACACACACTCTGTCACAAAAAAATATATATGCACCCAGAAGGAAACGAGCTACTATCACGAAACTTAACATGTATGTAGTGTATGAGGAGATAAGCAAATGATTACAAATTCCGAAGAACAGACCATTTTATTAAGAAGATATGGCATGAAAAAGGTTACAAATCAGTAAGTAGTACATCCCCCTCTGGCAGCTATACAAGCCGAAACATGGCGTGGCACAGAATCAATGAGGTCACCTATGACCTCCTGCGGAAGATCATGCCATAATCTTTGCAACTGGGCAGTTAATTCACCAGTATTCCGGGACGGCTGCAGTTGCTTTCCAAGAACGTCCCAGACATGCTCTATTGGCTAGAGGTCTGGTGACCTGGCAGTCCATGGGAGTACGTCATATCCTTGAAGACATTGCTGGGAGAGTCAGTATATGGACGAGCGTTCTCTTGCTAATAAAGGGCATCTGAGCGACTTGATAGCATAGGCAGTACAACTGGCGTTAAAATCTCGTCCACGTAACTGCGTGCCGTCGAAGTGCGTTGAAGGACGACTAGAGGTGATCATGTGTCCCAACAAATCGCTCCCCACACTGTCACATCTTGTGTAATCGCCATATGCCTCTCGACGACAAATTCCGGATCGGACCGGTGGCCTGGCCGCCTCCCCACGCGTATGCGCTGGTCATCAGCACTGAGACTGAATCGGGATTCATTGCTGAAGATCACACGCCTCCAGTCGGTCACACTCCAGCTTGCCCGAGGTCGGCAAAAATCCAATCGAAACTGCCTATGATGTGGGGTCAGTGGTAGGCGTCTTAATGGACGTCGGCTCCTTATACCTGTGTCAACCAGTCGTCTTCGAATGGTTTCCCTTCATACCACCGGATGTCTGGAAGGTGATAAATAGCGTCGAACCGATTCTAGCGACGTTGTTGGAGCGGACGTGGCCGCTCTTATGATTGCGCGATCCTCGCGCGTATATGTGTTCCTGGGACGCCCTGATCCTCAGAGACGGTAGACTATCCCTTCCGTGATCCATTGTTGCCAAGACCGAGCAACTACCATATCGCTCCGACAGAGGTGGCGGCCGATACGCTTGTTCGACCAACCTGCTTTTCTAAGGCCTACTATACGCCCCCTCTCAGAGTCCGACAGTTGTTCGTACTGTCGCCGGTTACGTCTCAGAGGCATGTCTAGTCACAATACCGTCCATCCAAGTCTACAGATTTGTTTGAATAACCCTATGGCACAAGCAATCACGCTTTTAAACTCTCCCAGCTGCGCATCTCATATGCGCATAGCGCGCTTACCCTTTTCTCATTGGCGTCGAAATTTTAATCATTTGCATATCTCTTACCAGACTACATTCCTGCCCAGTTTTGTGATAGTAGCTCGATTTCTTCTGGATGCATATAATTTTTCTGACAGTGTATATATATATATATATATATATATGTATATGTGTGTGTGTGTGAGAGAGAAGCTAGATAGACTGCATCCAGACACATTCACGTCGTTAGTGTCAAAGTACCGGACTCTGGTTGTGCACGCTGTCTTACACTCCACCTGGGTCTCCTACGCGAACCCACAAATCGAACTGTCCGTTTCCAACCGAGGGCACCAGTCGAACTCGTCCGTCTTTCTTCCGCGGAAAACCCGGGTCGAACTCCGTCTCTACTACGAGACAGCGCCAATCGAACTGCCGTCTCTCCTCTACGAAATGTCCCTCAATACAAACTGCCGGGCCTTTCCCTGTGCTGACAACCGTCTGTTCGCGTCACGTTCGTAGGTGCGCCCTCTAGCGGTGAGCCAGCTTGCATGCTTCCCGCGGTCAGCGGCTTGCTCGATTCACACACACACACACACACACACACACACACACACACACACACACACACACACACACATATATATATATATATATATATATATATATATATATATATATATATATATATATATATATATATATATATATATATATGTATGTATATATATGTATATGTATATATATATATATATATATGTATATATATGTATATGTATATATATATGTATATATATATGTATATATATATATATATATATATATATATATATATATATATATATATACATATATATACATATATATATACATATACATATATATACATATATATATGTGTGTGTGTGTGCGTGTGTGTGTAAATATATACAGTGAAACTTCGCTAGCCGGCAACCCCTCAAAATGGCCACTTCTTCCCAGAACCATTACTAGCCCCCGTAGAAAAGTTTCACCATATACAAATTTGTCCTGTACTTTTGATGTATCTAAATAAACAAATGTCTGCAATAAGTGAATTCCAGTTTTATAATGTCGACTTAAATGATATAAGAAAATTTAATATTCAACACTGACTACTGCATTCCTTGTTGTAAGCGTCATTAAACAAAATTCCTATCTAGAATGATTAATGAATATAATTTACTTTACCCATTCCTGCCTAAAGATAAATTAATAAAATAATCACCTAACTATTCCTGTAGATTATGGCTAAAAAAAAATCAGTGGTACAGGTTTCACTCCTTTTCAAACCTCTATTAATCAGAAGCTAAAACGTTAAGCGTGTTTGCATTTCTTTTGGGCATTCTCTGCATTAAGTTCATAAAAACAATTTCTGGCTGTCTGCCATACACTCCATTCTCTTTCTGATAAATTTTTATTTCAATATAAATAATTATAAAATAAAACTAATTTCTTATGTTTGTTTGTTTATTTGCTTATTTCAAAATGATTCTGTATATCTTTTATTTTACTCTGAAATAAGTAACAACTGATGGATTATCAATAATCTAGTTAATTCAAACAAAAGCATGACACTATTCATCTTTTCGAAAACAAAGAAATATTAATTATTTAAAGCGATTAGTCATAATCACTTAACTACCGTTTGAAAATTATTAGGTTATAAGTACAGGACTAAGCAATTTAAAAAGTTTAGAAATAGAAACATTTCTCTTTTTTTAACTCGGCGTCCATAATGAATGAAATCCAAGCTATATTAGCTTCATGAACAAACAAAAAAAAAAACGTGGGAGTTGGGAGGGACATGTGGCACCTCTAATAGTAATATTTAACATTCTCAATCATTCTTTTATTTTCTTGTGAGGTATTTTCATACTGACAGGAGTGTTTAGAATTTTCATTATTTTTTTTTCTCCTTTGTGCAATCATTTTTCCCAAATAAACAAGGTTCTATCTGTGAAAAATTCCTCATAAGTTATATTTGTATTCTTGTTTCGAGTGTTATAACAAATAAATGATTGATTCAGGGCGCTTTGTTTGCTTGTTTTTTTTTCACAGTGTTTTGTTCAGCTAATGGAGATAATTTATTTTCTAATGTTTCTCCTTTAGAAATATATGCTGTGTGAAACACCACTCAAAAATTAATGAATCAAACATTTATCCCCCCCCCCCAAAGTAGCAAAACTTTGTTTTTGTCTTTATATTTGCAATTCAAATACTTGATATTGAAGTGAAATGCATGTACACGTTGGTTTTACAAAATATTTTGAGTTTTTTTTTTTTTAATTTGTTAATATGAATTGCAGTATATCCATTTTTTTACCCATATTCTGATACCGAAATTATTATGCAACAAGTTTCTCATTACATTTTTACTTTTCTTCTGTATGTACTTCGTTTTTTGTACTCGTAAGTATTTTATTTTGCTTCTGGCATGTAGTATAACATTTTAAAAACATTCCCCTTTTTTTTATAATTTAGCACTTAAAACTTGAAGGTATTATTTCCCCTTTACATTAAAAACATATTGCTAATTATCATACCTTACCTAACTGGAAAAGGATAATTTAATTTTATGGTTTTCTAACTTTCTCATGGGGTATTTATGACAAGTGCAGCTTTTTGTTGGAGAAATTTTATCAATGAGGGAAATTGATTTACTCTTAAACCGCGAAATTATAGACTTGGAGCATTTTTAAGATGGTAGCTATGCTTATTAATTATTTTTATTCCATTGATTAACATTTTACTTAAATAATTATTTTAAATCCTGATTTACTACGATTCGTAAACTTTGCTAGCTAATTCAAGAAAAAAAAAATTGTAAAGCTACTTTTCTTTGAAAACGGCGGAAATATTTTGTAAATGAATGTACATATCAAACATTGAGTCACGCCGCCCACAAAGTACTGCTCTGATAAGTTAAAAGGCCCTAACTCAACTGTTATTTCTTTGTTACGTAGGGCCTTCTTTTATCGAAAACGACCTCAAACTGGAGTTAGGGCCAATATAAATTCCAATATAACTCATCAGTGAATTGGATTTAGGGATTTCTAATGTCATAAAAAGGTGCATTTTTTTAGACCGATTCGAGAATGCTACAAAAAAAAGCATTTAGAAAACAGTTGGAGTTAGAGCCTTTTAACTTATCAGGGCAGTATAATGGTTAGTATTCTGAGCTGCCCCGCAGTGGGCTTGGTTTCAAATCCTGAATAAGACTTGGTCGTTTTCGTAACGTCTTTCTTATAGGGAGCAATGCTAGCTCACCTATATGGTGCTCCTACAATAAAGTAGCCAGAAAAACTTCACGAATATTCATCGCACAATGTCAAGAAGTACTTACTGCCAAAGACAAGTGCCTTTATCATTTAAAAAATGCAACCTATTTTCCAAAATTTTCCTTTGTATTAAAACATACGTTTTTCCTTGTCATTTTAATATAAGTGGCTTTACTGTGTAATGTCTTTGTGTTACAACGCACAATATTGGAATTTTATCTTTTTAAAGCAGGATTACGTTCCTCCATAACGGTCCTCTGGAAAGTAAAATTTCAGACTCTAAAACCATCCGTCGTTGCGAGTTATAATTTTGGCAGCACGTCAAACTCATTCTGTATCGCTTGGGCAAGCAGTAAACAGTTAAACAGAGAAGTACCAAATTGCGTCAAAATTTTGACATATATATATATATATATATATATATATATATATATATATATATATATATATATATATATATATATATATATATATATATCTTTATATATAAAAGGCAAAGTCTGTGTGTGTGTGACCGAGTTTTTGTCTGCTCGCGGCACTGCGCAAAGACGGCAGGTCATACAGTCTTGAGATTCGACACGAAGATGCCCCCCGAGGTCTCATTATGCACCTCGAAGCCCTTTTTTCAATTTTTTAATTAGATTTTCCGTAATTAAATATTTAGTCGCGATTTGGAGCTCCCGGACGAGTAAAAGCTCCGTAAATCCTAACGTATCCGTCCAAGAATTTTTTTTTTCGGACGAGCCTATACGGGAAAGATGACACTATACGGAAATCACAATTAAAATTGTCTGTCTTAATTTATCGATTAATTGTGATTTTTTTTCGATCGCCTGTACGCACCCGTTTTTCGGGAAAAAAATGCGATTTTGGCCGCGACCCTTTTTTCCAAATTGTCGAATCGATACGTAAATGTTGTTACATTTTTACGAAATTTTTATCTCAGAGACCCTAGACATCACAGTTTCAAAAGCCAGAACCAAAATTAATTTACAAATTGTAGTTATTTTTTAATAATTTATTTTATGATTCGGAAACTCTTGCGAGAAATCTCATTTTGGAGATTTTGTTCTTCATTTCCGGACGAAGGTAAAGCGGGTGAAAATAGGCGTGTCTTTTTCTACGTGACGCACGTGATGTGTTGGGGCGTTTGTTTTCTATGAGGGATTGGGTGGTTAAAGGAAATCGATTACTATTGCAGTGATAATCGATTAAAAAATCGCATTTAGTAATGCCGTAATTTTTTTGGCCAACACTTAGTTAATATCATATAATTTGTGGTGTGTTTGTGGAAAAAATCTATGAAGATTTCAAAGAATTTCAGCACAATAAACATCTTAATACGTTTTTCGTTTCGCTGACTGTTGTGGAAAGTTTTAAGTAATCCTATGTCAAAAATTTTGCCAAAATGTGCCAGAAAGGATTAAATTTATATGGGTAAAATAATGTATCGTGGTGAGGAAAAGGATGACAGCGACGCCCATTAACAAAGGGTTAAGGCTACTAAAGAATTGGAAATTACATTACCCGAGCAACGCCGGGACGGGTACAGCTAGTATATATATATATATATATATATATATATATATATATATATATATATATACATACGTACATATATATACAGGGTGGCTAATAAATACTGTGATAAATATCGAATCATTCAATTACACACAGATGAAATAGAAAATGGAAAATACAAAAATATTATGAACATTATACATGAAAGTTTACCATGAAATAATTTTACTCGAATCGACCGCCATCTTTATCGATTACTAAAGATAATCTCTTACGCCACTGTCCTATTGCGGCACGAATCATTTTATGAGGAAATTTGTATGGAATCTTTGAGTATGGAATCTTTGGATACTTGAGTATGGAATCTTTGGATACCGTATGGAATCTTTGAGTGAGTCCAAACTTCTGTGCTGCTTAGCATTTACTTTAGACTCTAAAATCCCCCAAATGCAATAGTCTAAAGGATTTAGATCTGTGAAGAAGGTGGCCAATCTTCTTGCTTGATAAACTTCGGGCAATTGGCATGGAGCCATTCCAGTGTTGTTTTGGATCAGTGGGACGGTGCAGAATCTTGCTGATATATCCAATTCATTTTGGGATACAATCTGTTAGCATGTGGTAATAAACGTGTAGTCAATACTTCCTGTTTGTA
The DNA here is from genome assembly GCA_907164885.2 of Dolomedes plantarius. Taxonomy (NCBI): domain Eukaryota; kingdom Metazoa; phylum Arthropoda; class Arachnida; order Araneae; family Dolomedidae; genus Dolomedes; species Dolomedes plantarius. The sequence continues at coordinate 55,346,281 of OU015498.1, forward strand.
ATATTCAGCATTGATTTTTACCCTTTTATCAATGAATTTCAGACGCAGTTTTCCATTGTGTGACACTGCATCCCAAACCATAACAGAATTCTTGTTCTGAAAGCGTTTAACAGTTCGAAGATTTTCAGGTATATCCTCGAAGGTTGCTGAATATACAACATCATTTTTAGCATTATAACTTTGTTTTGTACAAAACAGCTTCTCATCAGAGAAAATTATTTTTTCAACACTTTTGCTACCGTGCCGGTTCAGCAATTTCTTACATCTTTGTAACCTTTTTACTATTTGTGCAGTAGTCAAACCTTGAACTTTTCTTTTGCGATAAGGGCGAAAACCCAGGTCTTCATTTATGATAAGTTGCATAGTTCTGCGACTGATGTTCTTTTCTGCAGCCATTTTATTTGCAGAACGTTGTGGATTTCTTCGTATCTTTTCACGAATTCTTTTGATACGTTCTTTTGTACGAACAGTGCGTGGACGACCGGACCTTGGTCGATCTTTACAGCTATTGGTATCCAATAATCGATTTATAGTTCTATATATAAACGTCCTATTAAAACCAAGGCATTTTAATTGCTTAAATATTTTACCTGCAGAAAATCCGCGATCAAAAAGCTGTTTAACCATTAACCTTTTGGCTTCCATCTTTAAAAATATTCTACATGTTTTACTTTAAACAAAAATCGTCTGCGTTTACAAAAAGTTGTCAATCACACAAATAGATGGATAAATTGTTTTTCCAAACGATTAAAATTAACTCTTATTTTTTGGAGTGTTACAGTATTTATTAGCCACCCTGTAGATAAATATATACATAATAAATACATACATGTATACATACAAAAGAGGTAAGTAATGATAAGTAATCCTACGTTAAAAACCAGGTGTAGTTTTGTTAGAAGAGACTACCTGAATTTTTTTTTTTAATTCCCATTTTTTAACTAATCAAAAATTAACGAAATTAAGCCTAAAATTACGACAAACATACGACATAAGGAAGGTACTAGTCTCTTTTAGCTGTTACTGGAAACATTTTGAGATGCATTGAGACACGAAGTTAACAAACCGTGACAGGGATAAAACTTCAAACTTTTCAGTCTAATTTCTTATATATCTCTTTCATTTATAATTAACTTAAGCTGATGTTAAATTACCATCTACAGAGCTACCCTCCCTTACATTTTGATTTACTTCGTAATGCATTTAACATCTATTCATTCGGACCAAACTGAGATTTTCCTCTCAGAGTGAATTAACTTAAATTAATAAAAATACTGCTGAGACACTGTGTGTTTGTTTTCACCTCATTACATTTATAATGACGGTTGTAATGTCCTCCATAATGCTCTTAATAGAATTCCACCCTTATCAAATACCCAAAGCGTCTGAAGCTCTAATTAGAAGTTAATTTTTTCGGTGCCAAAGTACGGTATTAAAAATTTAGCTTTAAATTACGTTTCCAAACTAAGATGTCTTTCGCTGCAAGAAATTCTATCATCTGAAGCAATGAACAACTAAAACTCGCTAATGGGTGTTTTACTAATTACACTTTAAGCTGCTTTATGAACTGCGATTACTATTTTTTTTTCTTAATCAGTGAGAAACCTTACAGTTCTAAAAAAAAAATTTCTCCCTAGTCTTAAATTTTCAACATCAATCCTTATTACCTAACCACGGCTCTAAGTATTTTGAAGCAGTTTAAGCAATATGTCACTTCCATTAAAGCTTGAAATGATAGATAAGTTTTGAAAAATGTTTTATAGGTTCTTATAGTGTCATCTTGTTTGGACTGTTATTACGTCGTGTTTCTTTCCCCCATAAATTGATTTATTACTTTAAGTCCATATAACGACACATATAAAAATCTTGAAATACCAGTCTGAAATTTTTTCTCTAAGATGTATTCACTGGTATTTCTTAATGTATATATATAAAACAGTTCCGTAACTGACTCATTCATTCACTGACTGACTGACTGACTGACATACAACGCACAGACCAAACCGCTGGACCTAAAGGGCTGAAATTTTGCATGACGATTCTTCTAATAGTGTAGAGGTGCACTAAGAAAGATTTTCAAAAATTCTTCTTAGATTTTTTTAAATTAAATTTTTAAGCTTTTTTTTAAACTTTTTTTACGTTTGCATTTAAAATAATACATTGAGGGTTATAAAATTTATATCACGAGAAAGATCATAAAAATTCCTTCAAAATGAAATTTTTTTCGAATTTTTACCTCCATTTCCTGATTTTTGGTGAATTTTTAAAGATTAATTTTTAGAATTTAATTTATTAAATGCCGATCACGTGATTTCTTTTTCTGGTACTTTCAATAAATTTATCGTCACGTGCGTAACAACTAAATAGACAAAAAAAAATATTTTTTTCTCTTTCTAATGCAGCAGACGATTAGATATTATCCAAAAAAAATGCATATCCCTTACGACTTTTTTATAAATATGTATATATAGATAGATATATATTTTACTACAATTGTATACATTGATCATCGCATTTATTATAAATATATATATTTATTTTTTGGCATAAATTGCATACGTTGACCGTTATATTTAATTTGAATGTACTCCGTAGCGAAGCGCGGGTTTTCAGCTAGTATGGACTATAAATGTCATCTGAAAGCATTTATCACATTTGCGTATAAAATCTATGACTCTCTGATTGTTGAATCGGATATCTAGGTTGCAACAGTTCTGCAAAGCTATGCTCTATCAAATAATCCAAATTCTACATACCGCACTATTTTGGCATAATATTGATGGTCGTGATAATAAGCTGAGCTTTATCATGACCATGCGCATTAAAGCTTCAAATGATAGAAAAAAGCTCAAAAGGGTGAACAAGAAGGGAATATCAGTTAGCTGCAAAACTTGCAAAAGGATATTGTTTAATGCGACGGGATATTTGTTGAATATGTCGACGGGATATTTGTTGAATAAGTCTTTATGATACCCAATTTCTGTAGTTATTTCGTTAGAGTGATTTAAATTGTTTCATGAAATATATCTTACTAAACACCCTAGTATCCAGTCGGACTAACATAAAGCATAACCACAGCTAATTTTAGCATCTGGGTGCAAACAATTCTTGGGGAGATTTCTTCCCGTGAGTAAGTTCATCCGCAGACAAAAAAACAATCATTATACATGGGCTTTTAAAAACGTAACCCACGTATCAGAAATTCTGTGGTACGCATATAATGGAATCTATGATACTCACTTGCGAGAATACCCACCACATTCAACACGAGTTAGGTCAACTCCGGTATATTATTAAATTTTCAAACTTTAACATTTCAGGGGCAACACCTCCACCGTTTGCAGGGTACAGATTTTTTTCCCGATTTTTTTTTAAGCTAAAGAATCTTGAAAAATTTTCCAATTATAGGTTGCAAAATGTTTTTACTTCTTTAAACTGATAACAGATGGCAGTACTAACCATTTTTCTGCTCATTTAACTGGAATACATCGAATGCAAGGGGGAAAAAAGACTAGATTTAGGCGTTTGCACTGTGCAAACGGCGCCCCTCAAAGGGTTAACGCTAGTACTCGTCCCACATGCTTAAATGTGTTCTAAATGAGTTAAATTACAAAATTTTGTCCAAAAGTGTCCCCCCCCCTGACGACGCTCTAGCAAACCTAAATGTGGACTTGTATACAGATAAAACAATGTCTCACATTTTGAAACTTAAACAGAAGCAAGTTTCTATTGATAGGATTGTAGTGAAACTCCCTAAATCTGAGCCAACAACAGAGAAAGAAAGGAGAATTAATCCCTATGCAAGCACCTGATGTGTTATTGGGCGTCTCTTTCTAGGCAACAACCCCTCTACTCCTCTCACCACTATCACATTAGGCGATCAACTCCTTTCAATAGAGGTTGAGTGAAGATAAATTTTATTTTATTTCATCTATAATTACTAATTTGAATTATGTCTGTCAAGTTTTAAGATTGTGTATGAAAAAACAACCCCATCTATATATTTAAGTTGCTAAGCCGACTTTTTGGGCAGTCCGTGAGAGAAAACTACTGCATCAACTTACTTCATTTTGGTCTTAAACGAAAGACTGTAATCTGTAGATTTGTCAAATTTTGGTTTTTGTAACCGCAATTTCTATTAATGAGCGATAATTTACAGTTGAAAATTGATTTCTGCGCATGCTCAGTGGCATGTTTAAATCTGTCTTTAGAAACTCACTGTTTCTGCTCAGTGACGTTTTAATGATAAACACGTTCATTTCGAGTAGTCTCTAGATCTCTCTCTGCCATTTTTATGATAATTATGTTTGTGAAATATAAGGTTAAACCTTATGGAAATTGTTTAATTAGCAATAATTTACAATTTAAAAAAATTGCTTTCTGCTCATGCTCAGTGACATTTTTAAATCTGGCTTTAGATACTAAGCACGAAGCTGCTTAAACACATTAATTTTTTTCTGCACAATTTTATGATTTTCTACATTTGGCAATGATGTGTTGAGTATAATTTGTGCATTAGTACATTTATTTACTATCTAGCCGTCATGTTTTGACGGGTACCAACTAGTCAGTTTATAAACTGCCCAGTAAAATGTGAAATTTCCGGTTTTCAGGAATGAACTCATTCAATTTACATTACTTCCTACTGTATCCAATTAACAACGAGTACCGAGGTACCACTGTACTTCTAGTACAAAAGAATCACATGAAATTGGATACCTTCCCTTTTCGAAAGATGAAGAGCTTTATAGGTACATTACGTACCTGTACAGCAAGGACCGTAAGGAATCGGAGACCGGAAGGAATCCGAAAAACATCCAACGATACTTAAAACATTTATTCAATCTAATTTGATTTTGTATTGTCGGATGGCTACGTTATTTCGCCTCAAAAGATGGTCAAAAGCGTTTAAGGGGACAGTGGACTTTCAAAATTGTGAAATTTGTCCAAAAATTCGATTTTTTTATTTTATTGAATTTTGAAACTACGGACCAGTAGGAATGTGTTGCAAAAAGAATTTTTAATTTCTGTGATTACTTTCCTAGTTATAGGCATTTGTATTTAATTTAGATATTATGTGGTTACTAATAGCAATAACTTTAAATGTGTTTTTCTCAAAATAAAAATTTTCATGTCATACGAATATTCAAACTGCTCCAGGCACATTTCTAATTATCGTATTGCTTTGAAATTTAAGTTTTATATATTTAACACTATATCAGATAAATATTATTGAAAAAATTTATGCTTCGTAGCTCAGAATTTTTAAATGTTGTACTTGAAAAGATGATTTATAGGTATTTTGCGTAATAAAAAGGGTGTTTTCAATATTATTATTTTTTTCTCTTTATATTTTTAATGAATGCTTAAAATAAGCAATAAGTTTCATTGTTAGTTCTATAAGGTATCCTGTAAATAAAAATTACCATATTATATGCAAAAGAAATGCGCATGGGACATTTTTAATTAGGCCAATTTTTGATATAATTAATAATTCCTAATTCATAAATTCTTAATATTTCATCTTTAAATTTTAACCACTTTTACATATCTATGGTACTAATCACATATTCAAATTTCAAGCAAATCCATTCAAAACAACAAAAGTTAGGTTTGAAGGTCCACTGTCCCCTTAAAGTGTTGTACATTTATATCGATGTTGGAGATCTTCAGTTTTGTTAATTTTGGTTCTTATTGCATTTCAGATGGCAAGCAGAAATGGGGTAGAAGCTGGATGACAGACGCGGACGAAATGAACCTCCTGGGATACGGACCCAAGAGGGACCCCATGTGGCCTGGACCCTTCTGAACCCGCCCCCCACCCCAGGACTTGAAAAACAATAATGAAGAGTTAGAAGATTCTAAATGACTGTTGTAAGAAACTCTAACCCACATATCCATGTTGTCCTCAGTTTGTGGGAAATGATATATTACGAGAAGGCTTCTAGCTATATTTTAAAATTTTCCGATTGGTGTCAATCTTTACTGTTAATATCTTTGTCAATCAATCTTCTTTTCATACCCACAATCTCCGCGGTGCCCGACTCACTCTGAGCCTTTCTTCTGTGACGTCACTACGTGTTCATTTTTTTTTTCTTTTTGGAGAGGGGGAGGGGGTATTTCTTGAAAACAATGCTTCATATCTCGATTAAAGCAAAAATGACATTCGGCAACGTATTTCAAACCACAAGCGATAACATTTGCCTAAAATGTTGATCGGAATCAATCCACTGTCCTCCATTGTAAATAGACTTGATTGATAAATTGCTTTTTGCTTATAGATGTATTTAAATGTTATCCTTAGAGTTAAGCTTTTTCAACTTCGCTTTAAAAAGGGGGTGCTGTTATTGGAAAAATAATAATCCCTATTGATTTTTTTTTTCAGTCTCCGAAAAAGGGTTCTGGCAGTGTAAAGTTGTTCTTGCTTATAAAATCAATAGTCAATGTGAAGAGAAATAATGCTTTAGATATTATACCCTCTAGTATGAGCATTGCAGTAACCCCGATAGCTTGCTATTTACTCCCTTAAAGCTGTAGATCTACCCAAATTGTTTCTAAGAGCATTATAAGCCAATAAACGATAATAAAGCCAAATATTTTCTTGAATTTGTTTTTTTTTTGGAAAATATTTTTTTTTCATTCGGGATAGTGCTATTAAATCTATACGTACCTGTAGTTATAGTGTAAATATTTGCTTTACGTGTTTATATTTTGCAACTATCATATAGTGCTATCTTCAATATTTTAAAGAAATATATAGAAATAATGAGATATTTCCGAATATTTTTTAAATGTAAATAACACACTCTGAAAATTCCTTTTGAAAAGGAAATTACAGTATATATTTATATGCGTGCCGAATGTCATAAGTGCTTTAAATATCTCAAAACAGGTAAAAGCATTCAAAGTCAGTACGTCTTAAACTATTACCTAGTATTTAAATACACTATTAAATATAACAGTGCTATTCAAAAATTTCCCTAGAGGGAAAATATTTATATTTTTGTATTATGTTTAAGTGCTAAATATCAGATTTTATTAAGTATTTTACGCAAAAACCTTTTAAAAATTCATCAGCTTGTAGCAAAAACGTTTCACCGTACAAAATCAGAAATTGAAATCACAGATGAGCTACATAAAAAAAAATATTCAAACTCAGTTCATCTCTTCTAAATATTATCCCTCCTTCTTATTCTTTTACTCTTATAAACAAACCTATATGTTTTATTTTTGAAAAAATGTTTACTATTCCATTTTTTAAATATTCACAGGAAGTAATAAAGAAGGTTAAGCTAAAAAATTTCTTTAAAATATAACTTTTGTTTTAGAGGGAAATAAAGAATAAACAGTTCCTTTCACTGAAAAAAAATCTACAATTTTTAATATTAATGTTAATTCATAATTTATTCCACAAGTACAAATAAGTATATATCAAATAATATATATCCATTATGCGTTCTCCTTAAACTTCAATTTACCCTAATTAATTTTTTTCCAGGTGAAATTTCATACCATGAATTAATTTGAATTGTGGGTGATGTTTTATAAGTTGCTACTGAAATCAACTTAATATTTTTTACAATTTAATATAAGTCATACAATCATATAAATTTTGGAAGAAAAGTATATCTTCGATTTATAAGTAAGCGTTTTGATTGAGCTGAAAAACAGAAGTTAAAAGGGCAATACATTAAGATATAACTTCAAATATAAAAAAAGCCGTGAGCTTGTGCACTGTATGAAGTATAAATTATTCACATATCTGTTTGAAAAAGTTTTCTGAAACATACATATCATGTATTAAAAAGTAGGAAGCTGATTAAACAATAGAACATTTCAAGATAAATAAATTTTTAATACAATACTTTAAAAAACATTATACCTCATTTTCGAAAAGTTTAACAATCAATCGGCCTTTAACATTTTCATTGTTGTTTCCTCGATGTTCATGTGAAAGTTCTAAGAATGCTAATATCTTTTAAAAATGTATGTTTGAGAATCAAAATTTACTTACGAGTCTTGTGAGAATTAATCATTTTAACTCTTCGTTTATTTTCAAAATCTGTTGTGATGAAATTTCAGTATAAAAAAAAAGCAATATGCAATATAGAATTATCATATGCCATGATAAACAAAAAATTTTCTAAAAGGGAGTACTTCAGTTCTGCTTAGAAAAAAAAAAGTTTTTAATTATACGTATTGCCATGCTAAATCAGTATGAAAAAAATGCATCAAAATACGCAATATGATTTTGTTTAGTTCTCGTACCTTCATAGGGTTATTATTTTTTATGATACAATATGAGAGATAATTAACAATTATCACAGAGTAGTCACTTTAATTTTTTCTTTAATAATCTTTAATTTTATGACAATCTTTTAATTTTTTTTGGTCAAAATTTGATGCTATTATAAATGCACTAAATTTATTTTAGGTCTGTGCTGCGAAATTTTTTTCTACAAATCTTCTATAATTTAAACAAATTAAACACATTAAAATTTCTATGAAAATCATTTCTTATCAAAATCAGTTTATGTCAAAATATTTCCGTACTGTAGCATTTAAATAGATATCTAGGATATTTCGTCTAATCTGTATGCTGTACTAACTTTGATATAAACTTCAGTGTTTAATTGATACGAAGCAATTCTTCGTAATTATCCGTAATAATAAATATCTATTTATCATATAAGTGTTTATTTCTTTCAATTGTCTTTAACAAGAGTATGAATTTTGAAAGACATTCTGTCATATAATTTCATTTCTTTTTTTATATTGAATTTAATCAGTACTATATTTCTTTATTTAAATGCATTTAAACTAAAATTCTATTTAATTGAATGTTGCAGATGGTTGTTACAATTTTCAGCTTGAAAGATTAAGTTAAAATATTCAGCATTAATATTTGAATGACGTTTGGAACTCCAGAGTATATATAAAATTAAAATTATGCTATTTTCAAAACTAATTCTTTGTTTTACGTAATATTTTCCAAATGCTATAAAGCTATTACATCAAAATACGTAGCAATTAACATGAAAAAAAATTGAAACACATCAGTCGATTATGTTATACGGTAGAAGAAAGTATTTGTTTCATTCATGATGCATTAAGGGAGTCCAGGACACAAAATTGTTCGAATTTTCGAAAAAAATTATATTGCATTAAAATTTTTTTTGTTCTTTTACGCTTAAAATGACGTTTAAATCATGTTTCTATCTTAGTTAGAACAGGATAAATTATTATTATTATTTTTTTTTTCTGCAACATTCTAATTGTAGCCAATCGTTGTTTAAACCTGTAAGTGCGTTTTTCTTCATGATGGGTTTTTTTCCCATTTCTCGTCTTTAAATTGTTATAAGTCAAGAACCGTTAAAGATAAATTGTTGAAACTTGGAACATGTATTTTTCATTTATTTTACTTTAATTTTGAATCAGCAAATTTGAAAAAAATATTTACTTTTGAAAATATGATTTTTTAAAAATAAGTAACATAATTTTTTTGTAATTTTTAATCTAAATATTTTTAATTTCTTTAAAAATTAATATTTCAAAAAATGCTGATTTAAAATTAAAACTTATATATTTCTGTTTAATTAAATGAAAAAATTTTGAAATTCGACAAATAATATTTCGAGTTATAAAGATTTTAAATTACCCCACTTTTATTAAAAATTTTAAATGTTAAAATTTTTTATAAACTTTTTGAGAAATTTTATGATGTGATTTTATTTACAAATTATATGGTTGACCATCACAAAAAAATTCAAAATTTTAACTCAATAAATAAAAAAATTTTTAAATGTGTCCCGGACCCCCTTAAGTTTCAATTTTGAAATTTTTATGAGTTTTTCTAAATTTGAAATTGGAGATATAAAAAGCAATTTTCTCAAAGTTCACATAAAATTTTATTCACAAGACTTTTTTGAAAAAAAAAATAGAACGGTAAAATCTATGAGTACATTACTTTCAAGTACAGGTTTAAGTTCAGCGAAAAGCGTTTAGTAATATTTCCTTAAAATATGGAACTGCCACTATGCATATACAGGGTGTCTCAAAAAACCTTGACACATTTTAAAAATTTATATTGAAAAAAAAAGTACTGATGGTAGGAACTAGAAATTCACATACGTGTTACCTTATATATTAGAGGTTTTTTTAGTATAGTCAATAAATTTCAGTATGAACTCCTTTTGTGGCACGGAGAATATCCAGTCGATAATCCATTTCAGCCCATGTGCGTTCCAAAATGAATTCCGTAACACGTGAAATTGCAGCAATTATGCGGGGTTTTTTTAGTTCTTTAAGACTCTCCACTTTTGTTGAATAAACTTTGACAAATCCCCAAAGAAAAAAGTCAAGAGGTGTAATGTCTGGAGATCGAGGGGGTCATTGGATGGGAACCTCTCGTCCAATCCCCTTGTTTGGAAATTCCTCATTTAAAAAGTCTCGTACAATTACACCCCAATGAGGCGGTGCAACGTCTTGTTGCCAAATGATTTTGGGATGTAAATAAGAAATTTGTGGGACAGCAAAATAGCCATTTACAACTTTAGCCCTTTTACAACTTTTGCTTTCACGGAACAACTAGCGCCCTCTGTTGAACTTTTTTGACACAGAAAAAAAATAACATGTTGTAACCCATCTGTGAATTTCCAGTTCGTACCTTGCATACTTTTATTTATAAATTTTTAAAATGTGTCAAGGTTTTTTTTGAGACACCCTTTGCTATTTCATTAAATTTATCAATTTCATGGAAATAAATCTGAACTGAATTCAATTTTATTATTGCTTTATTTAGTACAACAGTTCTCATCATATAATCTATAATCACCATCTAGTATTTCTACAAAAATTAGTCTGTCGAAAATTGAAATTACGACAATTTTAAAATAAAAACACTAGGCTCGCTTGAAGTATACATAATATTTACATTTTATTACTAACTCGATTGCAATTTTCCACAGATTAATTTATTCTGTTTTTGGTGTTTCTAATAGATATATAAACTTAGTGTCCTACACGACTTGGTCTATTTCTTGTAGTATCAACATGATAATACAGTGCAATGGATTATTTTCTAATAATGAAAACGGAGTCTAAAACCTCTATTTGCGTGTGTTCGAGTTTTAATCGTACACAGAATTATCTGTCCCACGTTTTTAAGCTAAATAACTTTTTTTTTCGGTAAAAATTAGTTGAGTTGTTTCTACTTTAGAAATAGGAAAGCTTTTTAAACATTTATAAATTAAAAATTCTTCTGAAAAAAAAATTTTTTAGACAGAATATTTAAATAATTTCATAAAAAAATTGGCCTTTTTTTAATATAATAACTGAAAAATTCCTTTTAGAAATTCAACATATTAGTGAAAGGGAAGTAAAATGGTGTTAAAATATGTTTGTACTATTTCATGTCGTTTTCATTAGATTGTTTTTATTGTAACAGCTCAACTAAGGCAGCTTCATTGTTGACAACTTGAACATTGACACTTAGTGTAAATGTACAAAATTTCCAAGATTGCACTGTTATGTGTAACGTTTATTCGTATGTTTTGATGCCTGTTTATGTGAGGATGTATAGTACTTTGTGCTTTGACTTTATTTTTGTGTGCGCGGGTATAGAACATTGAGAGGGAAAGCCATTGGAAATAACATTTCCTCACCTTGCCGGAGTAGTTCAGAGAGCCTGAGGGTCGGAGATTTGAGTTCGATCTTCGACAAAAGGTCGTTGTCCATGAGAAGTCCGACCATGAGAAAAAAAAAACAATTATGAACCATCTTTCAAACATATGACAAAAATTAACCCTGAAAATCGATGTCGTAAAAAATAAACAAAATGGCAAGTAATTAAAAATAGTCTTACCCACAATATAGCGAAATTGACCTAAAAAGGAGGGGGGGGTAAATATTTGATAGCGCATATAGATTGGTGCAGAGTTCTCTGCCCGACTCCTGTCATCACATTAGTCACGGTAACATTAGACACGGTATTTAGAACCACCCCCATTCCCGCCCGCAAGGTTTCTTTGATGTGGTGTCTCCCCCGACCCCGCTCGACACCATTTGACCCCTCACCCTTTCTTTGATGGACCGCCAGAGGAGGCGATCCACGCATAGAACAGAGTACAGAGTGAACATAAATCACTGGATTCCCCAAGGCACAGGCAGAGAACGCTGCACCAATGTATATGCACCATGAGAGGAAGTCAGGGGAATAACACTTCCTCAAATCGCAGGGGAAGTTTGCAGGCATTTGTTAAAGCATCGCGTTTGGAATTGTGGCGTGAAATAAAATAGAATTACTCATTATCTCTGTATGAGTTCACAATTAATGGTTCTCTTGAAGGTATCCAAACAATAATATTCATTAGCATTTATAATTTAACTGAATATTTCCATTTGTATACCACGCACATATGCTTAATCTAGTGCATGCATTTTAAATTTTAGCCTCGCTACTTAACAATTTATTTCTTAGGTTAATCTCAGTTGTTAATCAGTGTCATAATCGAGATTAGATTTTTTTTTTAGTTCAGAAATCTCCATTTGGACCACGAAATCTAATTCGTTAAACATTCCTAATCCTTTAATTATCTGGCATATCTACATCATCATAGCCCTGAGTAAGAAGAGGAATTTCGGGTTTCGTTCGTTTGGTGGTTTCATTGATGTATTATTTAGCGTCAATGAAAATCTTATTCATAAAGTGCAAGTTAATGTAAAATTTATTTCTGAACATATTTTTCATAACACCAGTCTCAGTGATAGCTTGTGAGGATCTGGTGTTTGCAATCTGACGTTCGTTTGTTATGTATACTTTAGTAATCATTAGCAATTCCTCCCCGAAAAATGCTGAAAATATTTTAAACTTTTTCACCTAAATAAATAAACCAAACTACATTTTAAGTGTTGTTTTTCAAACTTAAATAACGGGTGCTTTATAAAATTAACAATTCAACTTTGGAGTTTTCCTATTATTGGGATTATGAATACAAATTTTCAAAGTTTTTTTTAGCAACGAACAGATTTAAATTTTAAATAGAATAAAATAGACCTCACAAAAGCATGTGACCTGAAATGAAACTTTAAAATACCTCTTTCGTTTTTATTCTTAATACTTTTGAGGGCAAAAACATAAGATTATAAAATCAGTCTACTCACCTCTCTAAATTAACATATTTTAATTTGAAATAAAATAAAATAAACCCGACAAACCACGTATCCTGAAATGAAATTTTTAAAAAACATCTTTCTTTCTTATTCTTCAATACTTTTGAGGGCAAAAAAGATTATAAAATCAATCTACTCACCTCTCTAAATTAACAGATTTTAGTTGTAAACAAAAGAAAATAAACCTGACAAAAGCACTTGTCCTAAAATGGAATTTTAAAAAACATGCTTCATTCATTATTCTCAATACTTTTGAGGGCAAAAACAAAAGATTATAAAATCAGTCTACTCACCTCTCTAAATTAACAGATTTTTAATTGTAAATAAAGTAAAATAGACCTGATAAACCACGTATCCTGAAATGAAATTTTTAAAAAACATCTTTCTTTCTTATTACTTTTGAGGGCAAAAACATAAGATTATAAAATCAGTCTACTCATCTCTCTAAATTAATAGATTTTAATTTTAAATGAAATAAAATAGATCTAGCAAACCCAGTATCCTGAAATAAAATTGAAAAACATCTTTAACTCTTATTCTTCAATACTTTTGAGGGCAAAAACATAAGATTATAAAATCAATCTACTCACCTCTCTAAATTAACAGATTTTAATTGTAAACAAAAGAAAATAAACCTGGCAAAAGCACTTGTCCTAATATGGAATTTTAAAAAACATGCTTCATTCTTATTCTCAATACTTTTGAGGTCAAAAACATAAGATTATAAAATCAGTCTACTCACCTCGCTAAATTAACAGATTTTAATTTTAAATGAAATAAAATAGATCTAGCAAACCCCGTATCCTGAAATGAAATTGAAAAACATCTTTCTCTCTTATTCTTCAATACTTTTGAGGGCAAAAACATAAGATTATAAAATCAATCTACTCACCTCTCTAAATTAACAGATTTTAACTGTAAACAAAAGAAAATAAGCCAGTCAAAGGCATGTGCCCTGAATTGAAATTTTGAAAAACATGTTCCTTTCATATTCTCAAAACTTTTGAGGGCAAAAACATAAAATTATGAAATCAATATACTCACCTCTCTAAATCGAATAGTTATATGGAAATTCATGAGTATCTGCGAAGAAAAAAAAACTTTATTAAACCTATTTTACACAGACGTAATCTCTTGTAATGTATGTAAACTCTTGGTAGTTTCATTTTACTTGTTTAAATGTTTCGGTAAGTTTTCAAAAAAGCTTATATATAATTTGCACAAAATTTTGAACTATCGGGGGCTTTTTTTTATGTACAATTAGATTTTTTCTTCTTGTTTATGCTGACGTTTAAATTACTGATTGCAAAGATAAATATTTAAGAAATGTTTGAACATGGTAAATGCCTAATGTTTATCACTTTTAAAGTCATTTAATAAGTTCTAGAAATTTCTTTCACAATACCCTTTTCGTAATGGGTAATTACATTAGTTACAAATGATCACATTACTTTTACTTCTAACAACATGATTCAATTTCTAAAAACTTCCTTCCATCCTTCAAAGCTTAAATTTTATTTTTCTGACTTAAATGCTCTTTAGCTGTGCAATTGTTAACACTTGATTTTCATGTAAATGTCCTTAGTATGGGATTTAAGGGTCTAATTTTAGAAGACATGCAAAGTCTTCCGGGAGCAATCCGGAGAGAAAAAAGCAATTCGAAGAGATTACTGATTTTTCTCTCTTTATCGTATATATTTTTTAAATCTATGGCTGAAATATGCCCTTGTTAAATTCAAGAAAGGATACGAAAGTTTTAATTATAAAATTGAAAAACAAGTTTTTTTCGAATTTATAACAAAAATTAATGAATTAACTAATTAATTCCTCTTAATTGTGGGGTTTTAGAGGCTCTGAGTTTCTATAATACGTGGTTCACGAGTTTCGTGTAAGTAATGTAACATCATACAATCTAATTTTAATTCAACCTAATCAGTTATTTAGTCTCGAAATATTATATATGCATACATATACACACACAGTCACACACACACATATATATATATATATATATATACATATATAATATATATATATATATATATATATATACATATATAATATATATATATATATATATATATATACATATATAATATATATATGTGTGTGTGTGTGTGTGTGTGTGTGTATGTACGTGTGTACGTGTAGTCCTCAAAAATATCTTAATCTTATCGCTGAAAAGATAATTTCACTTCGCTTCAAAATAAAAATTCTTATCTTGATCAATATTATCATAGACCCGGGTATCATAATTATGCATTAAAATCTTATGTTTTCTTTTTACTCAAAATGTGACACATTTTAAAGATCCTAGGAAAACCTCCCTTTCGTTGAAATATCATTCAAAGTACTATTGCTTTGAATTCCCTTGATAACTTCTACAACGTTATTTCTATTTTTATAAATAAATTAGAATAGTATGATATATTTCAAAGTTTTTACATAACTAATATATTTTACTTAATTACGAAAATGCCATTTAATGAATACATTAAAACGGTATAATTTAAAGGTAATAATTTAAAAACTTAAATTCATTTATCATATCTTAAATAAATGTTATAAAATTAATATTCTATTTAATTTTAACAGGTATTAAAAAATCGAAATAGTCACTTAACTGCAGTGCAATTATTGAATATTTTTTATTGTTTACTAGTTCTTTATATATACAAATAATTACAGTTATATTAAGATTCGAAGCCACGTTATGTTAGTAGCTAATGTTTTTAAAACAGTAAAAAGTTCTCAATACTATTAATGTCTGAACTTCAGCAAATTCATTAAAGTGGTTATTATCATAGTAACTGAGAGAATATTACAAATTAGTTTCTTAAAAATAAAAAGGAATGTGTTGCTATCAAAATTTTAGAATCTAAATTTTAATTTAGGAATTCTCTTCATTATATTCTAAAAATTTATCATTATACTCTAATGCAGTAAAAAAACTATCATTTAGGCACGTTCATCTTTCCTTTTCCCTGTTTTTTAAAAGTTGTGTTGTATGTGTTTCCTGGCAATCAGTTTTATAAAATTATACAGATCTGATGAGAAAAGTTCCATCAATTAAATATTTACATAAATATTTATACGAATATAAAATTTAAAGCTGTTCAGTCCAGCATAAAGAAATTTCTCAAGTACATAAATACTTGTAAGAAAAAAAATTTTTTTAATTGTGAAAGGAAAAGCAGTCAATCTGATAACAAAGAAAAGTTTACCCATGAAATATAAATATAATTTTTTTTAAAAGCAAAGCTACAATATAAATTTCAACAATCGTAAAACTAAACTATTAAAAGGAAACCTAAAATTTTGAATTTCTATTTTACTTCCGTCATAAAATTTTTGTATAAATTAAGTTTAGAATATACTGAACTGAAATAGTTTGGTTTCTATCTTAACTTCTCTATAAACTACGTTAATAATCTGCCTTGAGTTGTTATTTATAGCATAATTTAGACCGATATACTTTTCAAAGTACAATGTTAGAAGAAAAAATGCTTTATATTTATTTGGCAAATTTTATTCTAATAAGCAGACTTTTGCGCCTTTAAATTTGCTCTCTGTAATTTATAGTTTAATTTACGTGCTACATAACAATCATTTCTGTCTGCTCCCTTCTTTTCCAACTAGGAATAAGTAAAATTTATTTCCCTGGTGGTATTTTTATTTGTTTCCGTAAAGGATAAAATTATTTGCTGCTCATCTTAGGTTTTAAGGAAATTTATGAATATTTTTATCTCAGAATTATGTTTTTGATTCCATAATTTTGTAGCTATACTTTCTCTTTAAGAATTGATATTCTAGCCACATTTCTGGACTTAATTTATAATCTAGTTCCTACCTACCATAAAAAAGGGTCAATTTTTTAAAAGATTACTTAGCATTTTCACTTTTATCAATATACATTAAAACATTTTTGGAGAAATTTTTCATTGGCTCTTTTGAAATATTTAGAGTAAAATTGTAAAACAAAAAATGGCTTAGAATCATTTCTCCTTCCCTTGAAACTTAGAAAAAGAAAATCTTAAATTTTTATCTTTTTTAATTTTTCCAATAACCAATGAGAATTTTTTTTCATTTCTTAAAATATTGTTCTATTATTATCGGTATAAATTTTTTATCTAAAAGCTTCTATAGTTTTATTTCTAATTTGACACTCTAAATTTCTATAAAACATTAATTAAAATATTAAGAAATACTTCATACTTTTATATATAATTGAATTACTTATGTATAGTACATTTTAAATTGCCTCCTGTAGATGGAAAACCGTTGTGTTTGGATGGGTATGATTTAAGTTTTCGAAGAAAATTATTTTTAATGTATCTAAAATGAATACTATAAAAATGAAGTTCGATAAAAATGTATTTTTTAGTTCATTCAACACAACGCGCAGTACATGTTTTAACCTAAAATAATACTTGTAAAATAACAACTCATATTTTTCCATTATGGTAAAAGCAATTCATAGAATTCCCAACCTTATCCTCAACAATACATATCTTACACTTAAAAACCAATAAATAAATCAGTGAACTACGTGATTCCCGCAACAGAACAAAATACTATTAAATATATTCTATACGATCACAAATCACTCCATTTCCCGCTAATTTTGGTTTTATACTAAGCTTAAAATGTTTATTTTACAGGAAATGCTGAAAATAATTTTTCTCTCAAATCGTTCATGAATAACATCTATCAATTTGATTTAGAGCATCATCCTTTTTCTACCAAGCTTCTTAAAAATTTTATTCTTTTAATGAAATTATAAATGTTTGTTTTTCTCCCAATCCACTTTATTAATGTTTTAATTGCATTCTTCGATCATCTGGAGTGGTGTTTAAGTAGTTTTCTTTGCTCTTGGTGTTTGAGAAAATATTTCATTTTTAATTTGATTAATAAAAATAAGGTAATTACGTATTATCACGGTTTTACAACTTTATTTAATTTCCTTTTGATGTATTTCTTTCTTTCAAGTGCTGTCAATAATTTATAGCAGGATTTATTTACAAAGGTGTAAACAAATCCCTTTTCTGGCTGCAGCAACTTGAAGTAAAAGGAAGCACAAAACTTAATAATTCTCCCGTTGATTAACAATATTTTTATCTGTAAAATCCTGTCCAAACTCAGTTCATTTGCATGAAATAAGATATCTTATGCCTACACAATGCCTACACAATTATGCATAGTATATTTATTGTTTATAACAACCTGTCTGAAATCTGATTTTTATTCAGTTTTATGTTCTATTGTATATACTAATTCAGAGCATTTTTTCCCTTTTATAACTAATATTAATTTTTTTTAATGTTCCCAAATTTATTAGTTTTCTTATTTTAATTAAAATCTTAATAAGTCTGAGGTACTTACACCTTCTTATGCTTGTATCTTGTCGATCTATTTTGTACGTTTTTCTCCTTGAATAAGTGTAACAAACATAATTCGTGTCAAATCTTTAATTAAAATCAGTGCTAGTTCATGTTCTCAAACTATACAATCTATTATTTGACTGAAATATTAACATAATGAGAATACTTTTAATGTGCATCTATATAAAAATAAAACGTGTCATTTAATTACATCTGAAATCTAATTGGTGTTTACTTTTGAAATTACTTCGCTGCTACCTATCAAAAATTTGATATCAAAAATTACTATTAATAATCCTCAATCTTTAAATTATCCTATGATATCTAACTTTTGAAAGAGGTTTCAAACCTTTTTGTGTTTTTTTCACTTAAATAAACTTGTTAACGATATTCATTTTTTTTTTTAATTTATAAACCTTAGTGATAGATTTTTAAAAATAATTTCATCACATTCAATTTCTCCACCAGCCGGCGCTATGCTAATTTTTCATTTATATTTACAAATAATATTGATTCGCAAAACGAGTTTGTTCGTATAGTGCAACAAAGTACTACAGTTTTTTTAACTTTATGTGGGTTTACACTACTTTTTACGACACCAATCTATTTTAACCCAAAAAAGAGTTTACTTGCTTTAGACATCCAAATTTAAATTTCCTTTACTTATATTGTGTAAGTTAGCATTTCCATGTCTAACCAAAACATAGGTTTTTCTTCCCAGAAAATTCCACCATGCCTTTTTTAGCATTACAAACCCTAGATAAAATTAATCTTAAAAAAGGTGTGAAACGTCACTCTATTTCATAAACAACTGAAAGGCAGTTTTTAAACAGACTGTTTCCCAGTTTTCTACATTCCTCTCGAAGTTCAAAAGTAATTTGAAAGTGCTTTATAATAAAGAAATTCATCAGTATGTATCTCATTTATGATTACTTTACATACTACCTAAAAGCCTTGTAATGTACTCATTTAAAAAAAATTCTTTTGTTACATGTAAGTTACTTGATTATTTTAAATGACGCTGGAATATATAAAATTTCTAGCGCTCATTTAAAAGCTAATTTTTTCTTTCATGCTAGTAAAACTAATAAATGAAAAAGACTACCGAAATCACATGCAATAAATTTTTTTCACAAAACACTTGACATATCATGAATTCAGATTAATTTTAAGAATGATTTTAAATGACACTCATATCACGTGTGCAATAAATTTTGCTGACACATGTACAACTATACAGATTTTAAAACTTAATTTTGAAATTACATAAATAAATGTATTTACATACTCTTATGTAAAAAAAAAAGTATGTGACTGAAACTCAAGAAAAAATATTTTGTACCAATCACCGCGTTTTCAGAAGTCAAAAACATGCATCAGTGTAACCCAGTGTGAAGAAATGCTTGTAAAAAAACACACTTTATTAGCAAACTTCCTTAGATTACAGAGACACCTATGTACCTCTCTAGCACAAAACCTTTTACAGTCACAAAACGTTTCTTGTATCCCAATTAGTGAGACCTCTTCGAAGTCTGACAAATTTTATCCAGGTTCCTACTTCCACCCAGTGAAGTCCTGTTATTCATCCTTATGCAGAATATTTAGAGACAATCGCATTTCACGATGATGAAAATGCTTATTCTTGAAAAACAGCCTTCATGCTAAGCACGCTTTTACTGACTTATTGAAAGCAGATTATACGATCAGGATTTACTTTGTGATAGAAGTGATAACTTCTCTTTTAACTGGCAGGCCAAAATTCTCTCTGAGAGCAATTTTTAATTCTTTTAAGAGAACTGCAATGACTATTGCTCTTATGATGCGTTCTCTGGTTTAAGATTTTAATACTATTACGCTTATGGGAAAATTTTGAACAAAACTAGTGATTTAACTCAACTTTTAACTGGCAGGCCAAAATTCTCTCTGAGAGGAATTTTTAATTCTTTTAAGAGAACTGCAATGACTATTGCTCTTATGATGCGTTCTCTGGTTTAAGATTTTAATAAATTACGCTTATGGGAAAATTTTGAACAAAACTAGTGATTTAACTCAACTTTTAACTGGCAGGCCAAAAACCTCTCTGAGAGGAATTTTTAATTCTTTTAAGAGAACTGCAATGACTATTGCTCTTATGATGCGTTCTCTGGTTTAAGATTTTAATACTATTACGCTTATGGGAAAATTTTGAACAAAACTAGTGATTTAACTCAACTTTTAACTGGCAGGCCAAAATTCTCTCTGAAAGGAATTTTTAATTCTTTTAAGAGAACTGCAATGACTATTGCTCTTATGATGCGTTCTCTGGTTTAAGATTTTAATACTATTACGTTTATGGGAAAATTTTGAACAAAACTAGTGATTTAACTCAGGGAATAGAAAAGACTTATTTAATCCATCATAATTAACAATTTAAAAAAGCTCGTATTGAATTTCTAAAACAAATTTAGCTTTTTTTCTGGGAACGAAAAGAAAACTCCAACATAGTAAACCAAGGCAGGCAAATGCCCATTTACCTGCCTTTCTGTATAGGCGTTCTCTTGCTTTTTTGATCATGGAGAAAAGCTGAATTTGCTTTAGATATATTGAATCGGGCCTTTTTTACTTATTTATTATAGTGAATTAATTAATATTTCTCAATTCCCTTAATATTGCAATTATTAGCTTATCACTTTATATTCTTGTAAGCTTTCAAAATGACAAGCTAATATCTTTAAGTATGAATGAAAAAAAGCTCATCCGTTACAAGAACTGGTAACTTTTTAAAATATTTTAAATGTACTAAGAATGTAGGAGGTGCCTTTAAATATCTCAAAAGGAGTATCCAGAAATACTTCAAAGCTCATTTTGAAAAATCCAAAAAAGTTGATGAGAATTTTTCGTTATCAAGTTTTCTTGAACCCTTATATTATAGAAAAAATGTATACAGTAAATTCTTTGTCAGAGTAAGGTTATTTTTACACTATTATAAACGATATCGTTGTACTTTATTCTATCACACAAAAGTAATTGTGATAAATTTCTCCCTCCTGAAGATGCTTAAATACACTTTCATGTAGGAATTTCGGCCTTAACATAAAGTATTTTAATTAAAGTTTCCTAATACGTCTATAAAAAAAAGTAAACAAGAAATGTTATTCTAAACTGTGCAACAACTGTAGAACATGGATGTAACATTTCCTAAGTTAAAATCAGAAAATACGGAAAATTTCACGTTAGTAAAATATTATTGATAAGTGTGCGTCTTTTGAACCAATGGGAATTTTTGTTCGGTATATCATGAACCGATTTAACATTACACGGTTGTCAAATTTTTCAGAAATCCAACACAATATCAAGTTCAATGACAAGTTCATAGTTTCATATCAGACAGAGAAAGTAAGTCTTAAACCTTAAAACGTCACTAACTTCAATTGAAATTCTTTGTTTTTTTCCTATTGCCTCTAGTTAAAAGAGCAATTATGGCGATCACAAACTAAATTTTAGTACAGATAACTTATGCTATATTGTGCTCAGTTTTGAACTTAAAAATGTCTTTTTTGTCTCACTTCGATCGGTGTAAGTTTTTCTACATGTTTCTATGAAACTTATAATTTAATGTGACCTATAGTTTTATTTATTTTAAGCCAACGTAAAATGGGAATCTTCCAACAACTGGTCAGATACCAAAAACTAAATTTATTTACAATGTAACTAAATTTATGTAAACAGTCTTGAAATAGATAAAATATCAAATATGAGTAATTCTGCGTAAATGCAAAAAAAAATTATTTATTCGTTGTTGTAAAACATGTAAAAGGTACGAAAGGTTATATTTTGCGATGTTATAGTTTTACTATATGGAAAAGGTGTTGCAATTACTGTAATTAAAACCTTATCAAAGTTATCTGTATATTATCATGTAAATATTTATTTTCTTTCCCTTCAAATATGTTATAATTGTTTCCTATTATATCTGTTTTATAAATAAAATATTGTGTGGTATTTTAGTCTTTTTTTTTATACTGAACATTTTCTGTTTCCATACACACACGTCGTGCAAATGTTGTGAGGATTTGTGAATCATCCATATATACAATCCCTCCTAATTTTCCTAGGCCTGATGAGGAACTATTTATTAGTTCGATATTGCTAGCTACCCGTTTATTTTTATTGTTGATTTTAAGGAAATGACGTTGGAAGGAAATGGCGTAAGGAAATTGCTGATTTTAAGGAAATGGAAACGTTGAAATGACTGTTTTGGTACAAAATTTCGAATTTTTTTTTATTGCTCTATTTCAAAGGCCTATCTTTTGGGATTCTAAAACTGCTTTACAAATTAGTTATAAAGCCTATTAATAATTAAATTAATAACTTAATAATTTATTTTTGAATAAATTAATTTATCTCTAATAATTTATTTTTTAATAATTTAATTTTTATTTGATAGTTTATTTTTAATAATTTATTTATTATTTATTAGCAATTTTTTTATTTATTTACTTTTATTCTGCTTTATCCAATTCGTGCGATCATTGGATGAGAATTTAGTGCTAATTTAATAACCCGAAAGCAATATTAAAAGACCGGAAGTAGAATCGTTAAATGCATTTTCTAGAAAACAAATTATCCAGTTACTTTTGTAAACGAGAAAGCTAATAATTTAAAAAGCTTTCAATATATTTAAATGAAATTTTGCAATAGTATTTTACATATTACTAATTATGTTTTGACCTAAAAGCTAAGCTATATATGTTAATTTAATCATTCTACAGGTATCTGCACATATAAAAGATAATTTTTTTTAAATAAGTGGTTTTTTTTTTTACTTTTTTGGTTATTTTAGTGATTTTTGGAAGTACATTAAAACCTCATTTATCCGGCCGTCGTCTATCCCGATAAACAGGATCAGATTTGTAGACATTATTTTTATTTAATGTTCACATTAGATAATAATTTTGACCTATGATAGCAAGAACGTAACTACAAGTACGCCAAATATTCGCTTTTTAGTTTAATTCAACGTGCAGCTCCAGCATAGATTGTACAATAAATTATGGTAATAAAATGCATTTTGTTGAGTTTAAGAAAGATTTACTAGACTTACCATTTCTTTGTTAAGAAATGATGCGAAAAGTTATTTTTATATTTTTTAATGTCTTGTAAACAGTACTATGTAATTTTGTTACAAAACACAGTTTTTTATCGTAATAAACGGTAAGTCTGCTCAGTTAAGGATTTTGTTTTGCTTATTACCCATATTACCCGGATTATCGGGATTTTCGATTGACCGGATTGCCTATGGTCCCAGTTAGTCCGGATAAACGAGTTTTTACTGTATTGTAAAACTTTTACTTTAGAACACAGTGAAGAAGAAGTGTCAGAGCAAGAAGTGTCAGAGCAGTATATAGTATAAAAGAAACTTAAATATATTGAGTTAAACTGAGAGTAGTGTCAACTCTCAGACAATTGTACTAATAATTTATAATAAACTAGCCTCTGCGCGACCAGCATGGTCGCTTTTAGTTTTATATTTTCTTTAGCAAAACAACTCAACTGAAAGTAACAAATGTAAGGAATGTTACCATTACCTGTCCTCATAAATATACGTTGTTAAGGGGTATTCTCTATAAGGCTGATTCTAAAACATCGGGATTAAAAAATGTGAATTTCCATTACTTCATAACAGAGTTAAAGATTAGACTGAGAACCCAACACCAATGATTTGAAAAATTACATCCCTCTCTGTATGTACAATTTTTCAAAATTAAGACATCTACACTTTATCATTACATCAAATAAAAAATTGTTGGGAAAAAATTTTTTAGCTTAAAAAATGGAGTAAAAATTCAGCAAGTACTAAAATATAGTGTGGATTACATCACTCTTTGTATGTACTATTGTTCACAATTCATTTATCTATACTTAATCATATCAAATAATAAATTGTTGGGAAAATTTCTTCACTTATAAAAATGGAGTAAATTTTCATCACGTACTGAAAAAAGTGTAGAAAATTAACTATTACTGGCTCTCGGTTGCTATGCCGGCGACGGTTAAGCCTAACTTCACGATCATTTATGCTCTCTTTCACGCCTCTCTCTTAATGAATTATTTCTTCTTCGCATTCTTTCTTGAGACTGTTCCCAAATTTCACTTGATCGTGCAGCTCGCTTTCGAGCATTCCTGATTTCAGTGCGTAAATCCGGGTTGACACGCGGTTGCAAATTGCGGACGGCCGGTAATATTTACATCTGGTAGTTGCAGCCGTTGCCATTCGGAGTGTAGAAATATCGTCGATTTTAGTGCCGCATACCTACGCGTTTTATATACATAGATTCTATATATTTTAAAATGTTATGAAATTTTTATCAAAATTATATTTGTTTTCATGATTTTATATCAAATTTGATCTAAAAATATATGTATTTAATCAGTACTGTATATTTTTGAAAAAAAAAGTGTTCCGAATGTTGGTAAATACCTTAAGAAGCGGTTTGTTCCCGTGTAAACAATACTTGCTTTAGCCACTCGTTACAGACCACATCATACAAGTCCCAGCTGCAGGTAGACAACCAATTTTCGCTACCGTGGGTAATAAATATAAATTCTTTTTCACACAATGAACAATTTCAGAGAAAAACAGCAAAAAAAAGACCTTATTTACTCCTGACATTCATGTACTCTACTCAATGTGAAACACTCATCAACTGAGGGATTTTAGTGTATATATATTCTTTCGTTTACGATGGTATATATTCCCATGCTTGCATAATATAAGCATCATTGTAACTATACGGAGACACATGTTATGGAAGAAACATCTTTTTGTCTCTCACACCTAAAAACGGCCACATTTTTTCGAAAACAATACTTGTCG
This sequence comes from Dolomedes plantarius, assembly GCA_907164885.2. Lineage (NCBI taxonomy): Eukaryota > Metazoa > Arthropoda > Arachnida > Araneae > Dolomedidae > Dolomedes > Dolomedes plantarius. Next base: position 55,371,688 of record OU015498.1, read on the forward strand.
CCATACAGAAGTTTCATTGCGTGTGTGTTTATATATATATATATATATATATATATATATATATATATATATAATATATATATATATATTAAATTTAATTATATTAAATTTAATTAAATTTAATTTATTAATTAAATTTAATTAATGAATTAATATTTGAAAAAACTGTATTAACATCAAGTGTCATCCACTACAAGTTTAAAAAAATGTATTTGAACTTGAGTGGATGAATAAAAAGTATTTTATTAACGATTGAAAATTTGAACAAGGTATATATAGGGAGAGTGTGAACTAATAGTAGGAATTGAAAAAAGGAAGGAAACCCGTTTCGAACTAATTAATAGTTCATCATAAGAACGAGACGCATAAGGTGGGATTGTCTCTATGCGCAATTCGCCATATAATACTAAATTGCGAAGTGGAAATTAAGAATTAAAAAATCTATAAAAATACTCGGTTCGAGATTCTAAATACACACCACGCACCACCAATTTGTTGCTGATTAAATCCATTATTTTTCCTTCTCTAATCTGTTGCTTGTTGCTGTTTTTCTTCCTGTGTTTATGGTCGCCAAAACATGACTATAATACTCGTTTAATTGTAAATTTTGAAAAAGGTAGAAACGCAAATTTGCCGAAGGGGTAATAATAGTATCTCAGTGCTAGCAAAAATTAATCGGCTTAATTGTAATTATCTGGCTAAACAAAATACCCAGAAAAAGCTATTCACAAATGTCAAAATTTAAAAGCGAATTCGTAATATCGTGTGGGTGTTAAGGGTATAAGGTAATCCAGAGATTAATGATGTTAACAAATGATCTGAAAATCCCTTTTTCCCAAAAATAGTTTATTTTATAATATTTTTAATGTATTTCTAGCTCGATGGTTTAAAAATGACTGATTAATAATTACAAGATAAAAAGAACTTTTTATATACCATGTTTATAAATTTTCTGTTGAATCATATAAACTAGACAATTCTATGCATTTCTAAATACTTTTTTCAAATTTTTTTGATGAATTATCCCATCAACTTGAAAGAAAATTAAGTTAATTGGAAGTTAACTTGCAGTTAACTTTTCGTTCCCATACCGGCCGATAGATGGCGGCACCAGTCTACAAAACAAAATTAACTGAAAATCACTGAAAATTAATTTAATTCTGCTTAAAGATGGCTGAAAGTAAAAAATGCATTGTCATCGTGTTCTGAGATATTCTAAAAGTTTCAAATGTCTAGATAGTCGGGAAGTTAGAAAAAAATCGATTGCAAGATTTGTAGAGGACACAAAGAAACAAGAAAGCAAGTTAATAAAAACATGGTAAAAATAACTTGTACTATTATAAATAAGGTATTTTGGTGCCAATGACTTACAAAGAAAAAGAATTAAAAACAGGAAAGGCATAAAGTATTTTTTCAGCTTTTTTCAGCGAGTTTCTATTGTTGAAAGACATTATTTTAAAAATATAATTACTTCCTGCTGTGGGCCCGCGGTAGCCTATCGGTAGCTCGTCGGCTTTCGGTTCTAAAGGTGCTCGATCAAATTCCGACAAGCGCATTCAAATACCTTCGTGTCTAGGCAGGATATGGGAACTTTAATCCGTAGACAGAAAAGTCCTTCTATGAGGTCAGTGGGTGGTATAGGTATGATCCCCCCAGCTGTCGCCCTTGTGGTTGCTCAGTCAAAATTGTGGTGGCACCTAGCCAAGACGAACTCTGACACTTGTGATGCTATTTCAAACAGCCGCACTTCTCAGCCTAAAGTCTATATGGACCTTATGGATCTGTTCTGGAACTTCTGGCTAGGGGGCATTAGGTACAATATATATATATATATATATATATATATATATATATATATATATATATATATATATATATATATATATATATATATATATATATATATATATATACATATATATATATATATATACATACATATATATATATATATATATATATATATATATATATATATATATATATATATATATATATATATATATATATATATATATATATATGTGTGTGTGAGTGTGTGTGTATATATATATGTATGCGTAAAATTTCTTGAGCTGCAATATGGGATAAGTTTTACAATGTACAGAGTGCAGTTAAATCAATAAATACAATGCATCGAAACTTGTCAAAATTGATTAATATGGAACACAAGATAATGATGTACCAAAAGTTTAACTCTATATTATCAGAACTCTGAAATCCACTATACTTTAAAACTTCACATTTTTTAAAAAAAATGGGACTTTAAAAAAAAAAAAAAGATGCTTATATATTACCGCGACAAAGTCAGAGCACTTAAATGGAGTAAAGTAATCGATACAATAAGAAGACTATTTAAGGAATTTTACGGTACCTGCAACTCGTTTCGAAACCAGGGATCAGCTTTCTTCAGCAGTACAAACACCGTGTCCCATTTCACTGAGCGAAAAAAAAAAACTACGCAATATTTCTAAAGAAATGCTCTGTATTTTATCTTGTGATTGGGAAAGTGGATATCCTACTTTTGGAAATAATAGATAAAGAATTCATTGAACAGGAAACAACAAAACCAAACAAAGGAGTTTTTCCAGTCATCTCGTGTTAACAACAGATTGTAAGGGGCACGCGTAACACGATACTCTAGTTCAATTTTCCTTCAACAAAGTAGTATTTTCAATACCTTTTTAATTCTTCTTATTTTCTTTTAGTGCATGTACCAGTATTGGTGGTTATTCTAAAAGAGACGCTGACAGTATTTGATTTTTGCAGATAAAGAATGGTAGTACATTAAATTAATGGGTCCTTATTTGAAGTTTTTCTTTGTAAAGATATTTCTGAACACAGCTGCTTTTTCAGTTAAAAGCAGTGAGAACAATACAGTTGAAATGGCTTTATGTGTGTATATATATATATATATATGTAATGCTTCTGCGTGATATCCTAAAATTATTCAATAAATTCATATCGCGCTGCAGTCCGTAGTTATCGCCGAGAAAGTCAGTCCAGCACAGGGATACATCCTATAGTGACTGAAGCTAAGATATTTATTAAATCCATATTAATATCATTTCATTTCCAACAAGTTCATCTTTATATTTCCCTCAAAACCTCAACCTCAACCCCGCGAAAATACACGTCCTTCGTCTTCAGCTATCCCATTGTTTCTGCTCTACTACTAAAACCCGTGGTATGTTTCACACTCCCAAGCGCGTGGCAATTAGTCAGCGATGACTCACAATCTTATGACCGGTGATTCAGAATCACTTGGTCTCCGTCGCAAGCTGTTTTGAAAACACTTCTTACGTTGTTGTTGGTTTTTTTTTGTTCAATCCAGAACCTCCTGTCTCGTGCCGTCATCTATTTGCATTTTTTCGTTAACTATTCTTTGGCAACACTTAAATTTTAAAATTTTGATAGCAAATTTAATTAATTCAACTAGTTTAATCACCTTTTATGGCATTACACACACACACACACACATATATATATATATATATATATATATATATATATATATATATATATATATATAGATAGATAGATAGATAGATCGACAAGCACCCCTGAAAGCTCTCGTGTCAACGCCGGATGTGGTCATTTTAAATCTGTTTCCCTGAAAATCCCTCCTAGTGTTATTTAGGTGAATGTGGAAGATACGAACAAATCATAAGTCACTCCAAGGGGTTCTCAGTCAAAACTGAGCCACCTCAGTCAAAACTGAGGTGGCACCAAGGGGCAACGTCGTTAGTTCACCAATACCATGTTCCCATTACAAGCAACCAACAACTTTCCCAGTATTCAATGGGCGAATGTCGGAAAACAATTGATTCCATGGTAGAAAATAAACTATATTTCTCTCTCTTTTCTGAAAGTAAAACATCAGCAGGTATTATTAATTTCTGAAATACTGTTTAGAAGGGCTATATCTCTTACTATCTCTAGAAGGATACTTTTTACCTTTTATACCACACTATTGTAAGTTTAAAATGAAATGAAATAAGTGTTTACGTATTTTCTCCGCTTACACAATTTCTCGCTACTGTAAGGAAGGTAAAACAGCACAATATATTTTTCATATACAGACGATACTTCTAATGAATATACCCACTACCTGTATACCGATTCAAAAGACGCTCTCAGTGATTCAAAAGTTGGCTAAAGTGAAGTACCAGAATGAGCAGAAAAGAAGTGAAGTGAAATGAGAAGCAAATTTAGCAGAATACTAAATGCCTTCAGTGTGGATGCGAAATTTAAATGCCTAGGAAATAAGCTTCAAACTACGAAGAAAGTGTAATGTGATTATGTGATACCTTTTCATAGAAAATGCTTTTACAATCTACACACATATTCATACATATTTCATCTCTTCGGACTATCTATTAAGAATTATGACTCGAACTAAGAACTTTTGTTGTTGTTTCTTTTGCCCCCTTGACCGACAGCAACATCAGATCAAGTCCATATAGGCTATTGGGCTGAAAGGGGCGGATCCGGTTTTGAATTAGCACCACAAGGGTCGGAGTCCGACTTGGCTAAAGGACCGGTCCAGTAATTTTGAACCGAGTCAAGTGACGAGACCTGTACACTTGACCCCGCACCTCCAGAGGTAACATTTGAGAACTTGGAGGACATTGGCACAATGACAGATTTTTCGAGCACCAGCCGCCATTAGCGTACATGGCAGTGGATTTGTCAGCGACGGGCATCGAACCAGAGATATTCAGATCACTGGCTCGCTGCCTTTGCGAACTGGGCCGTCACGCCCAAGAATTTTTAAATCATTTAATTGTTTAATCACTACAGATAAATAAATAAACAACGAGGTTCACGGCAAAACTAAGTTCTATATGTGGAGTATCGCATATGGCATTTTCATATGTTCTAAACTAACCCATGTAACGACTGTTCTCAAATCCTTTTACAAACTTCTCAACTCTATACCCCAGGATACATTCTACGCATATTAGGAAATGTAAAACAGGTGCTAAAACCGAAAATGACGGTTCTACCTAAACTTGGCGTTTTTTTACTATTTTGAATGAACGACAACAAATGAATAGAGTATTTCTTCTCATAATAGTCATGTTAACTTCAAGTGTTCAAAAGAAAACTATCACCAAGAAATCTGTACGTAACATGTCCTGTTTGTTTCTGAGCTACTAATTAATTTCGGGTTGGTACCAACCAAATGTACTTTTTTTTTTAATTTCCTTTCGTTTGCTTACCTTTAGTTCTTCTGCTCAACAATATGCATTATGAATGTCATAAGAAGCACTTACTCGTGAAAAAAATTGTCCCTGAAAAGCTTCTATCTGTTTCCCTAGAGAACAAACACCAAAGGCTGAATTGTCATCGTCAATGGTTTTCCGTTATATGCAAGCTCACGATTTTCATCGCTTAGCTGACATATAAGGGAGCGATAGTCTACTTGCTCTTAGAAAGTCCTCCACAAAAGGAATATTTACTTATAAATTTAATCTCAGAAAAATGCAAGTGGTAAAAAAAATTGCTCCAGCTGATCGGAAGAAATCGTGTAGGTGACATCCTTAATTCGATTTGTACTGTTAATGTGATCCAAGGATCCATGAAGTGAGAAAAAATTAACGTCCTTAATTTCTAGAAAGCAGATATAGTAAGCTCACGGTGTTCATATCAGATCGCAACAGAGGCCTGTTGTTATCGACAAACGAGTCTGTAAATTTAATAAGTCATAAGACATGGTACTATGATAATTTTAATTTCCTGAATATTAAAACTACTTATAAGATGAATAAATAAATCAAGGGACTATCTATAAGATGAATAAATAAATCAAGGGACTATCTATAACAGGGGTTCTCAACCTTTCAGGCTCTGTGCCCCCCTTTGAACACTGATGTGAGGTCATGCCTACCCCGCCACCACCACTACATGTGGTCAATACTAGTAGTACAATCGAAATTTGAAACTGAAGCTGGTTATTAAATGAAAATATGGAATAGATAATTTCATACACAAAATTTAATATTACTACTATATCTTAATTTGGAACATATTATTATTAGAACATATGAAATCAAAGAATTAAATACAGATCAAATATATTTGAGGTAATCAAGGATCTAGGTGAGGTTGGCATGTTATACCAGTCACTTTCACAACATTAATGAGAGGGCTGGCACTGTTTGTCCTTGACAAGATTTTGAATATTAGGTTGTAACTGTGACTAAGCACACCTGAGGTCACTTTCAACGTCCAGCTTTGCTCGATATTTTGACTTTATGTATGCTAATGCTGAAAATCCAAATTCTCAGAGATTTGTCGATGTAAACTGCACTAATAACCTCAAAGCTTCCAAAGCAACTTCTGGGTAAACCAGAAAATAGCGTAACCAAAAATATCAACATCGATGTTTTCGAATTCCGCGTTTGCTTGAGAATTACATTTTAGGTCGATTGCCTGTTCCTGAATATGATCAGGAAGTACATCCACGTCGATTTTAAAAGGATCTCTTATCAACTTAAACTCCCAATTCTGAACTAATATCTGGAAAATATTCTGCAATTTCATTTTGCAATGCTACTAAATGCCCTGATATAAGATCTTTGCAATTCATTAATCTGTTGCAATGGGAGATTTTTTTTGTCATCGAGGAGGTCGTTCAATCTTGGAAAAGATGAAAAGTTTGGCTCTGAACTCTGAAGACGGCGTTGCCAAAAAGTTATATTTTCTGTGAAACCCTTAACTGCATCATAAGTCTTCAGAATGTTTTTCTGACATTGTAGCTACGACATTTATCATGTGCGTGTTTTATTGTAGTCGTGCTCGTATGTCGAAAATACGTTACGGTTACATTGTGACCGAAAAATTGAGTACAGTAAATTACAGTTAGTTTTACTTTTTATTATTTTAAACCCACGCCTCCCTTGAAATTCTTCTACGCCTCCCCAGGGGGGCGCGCCCCCCAGGTTGAGAACCGCTGATCTATAAGATGAATAAATAAATCAGGGGACGATTTACAAGTCGAATCAATAAATCGGGGGACTAATTATCAGATGGATAAATGAATCAAGGGGTTATTTATGATGAATAAATTAATCAGGGGACTGATTATCAGATGGATAAAGGAATCAAGGGGCTATTTATGATGAATAAATAAATCAGGGGTATCTATAAGAAGAATAAATAATTCAAGGGACGATTTACAAGACGAATAAATAAATAAATGGACTATCTATAAGATAAATAAACTAATTAATTAATCTTTGTGAAATTCAAGTAAATTAATTTTGCCTGTATGAAAAGTTTCCAATAGGAATATGGTAGTTAAAGAGAAGGGGCCCGAACTCTGGAAAAGCCTTTTCCACTCGAGAAAATTAGCAATCGGAGTGGTTAGACAGATCGTCCTCACGTCGCAATACTCTATGAAAAAGAAACGAAGACAGAAAATTTCTCAGGAATATAAAATATGCATTCTCGGAAATCCTTAATCAAGGGCAATTGTCTGTCTTCTCACTTCAGCCAGAGCTTGAAACAATCAAGTTTAAAAAATTAGATTAGATTTATATGAATAAAACTTGGATCTAAATCACCTTCCTCTCCAACGCAAGAAAAACTCCTTTTTAACTTATTCCATCTCTTCAGAGCGATTTCCGATTTCCCGGAATGAGCGTCAAAAACTTCGATTTCTGTTAATCCATTCCCCCCCTCACATTTTTAAATCGAAATTTTATCTTTCCTCAAATATGACTCTGACTTTCGGTTCTCCATCATCCTAGTCTGAAGCCCAGAATAACTCCACACTACCAGGATCTTTTAAAGCCATTTCTTCGACGCGTAACTGATCCCGTTTTTTTCCTTACCCCAGTGGAAGTTCTTTTCATCTAAATCATTTTCCTTTTTTTTTCTTTTTTTTTTTTTACTCCCAAACACTTCTGTTATAGTAGAGAATTTGATTGCTCCCACGCATTCTTCGAATTTTTTTGGAACAGCGTCTCTCTCCGAAAGCAGTTTCTTTTTAGGTGTTTTCTCTGTAACCGTATCAGTTGCAAAGTTTATTGCCCCATTCTCCGAAAAATTCTGTTATTACGCTTTTGATATTTCTTAATTGCATCAACTAAGATATATTTCGGTTTCGAAACTTCTACAGTGGAAGGAATCCCTATTTTTGAAAAAAATACTTTTCGAGTACAATATAAACTTTTAACATTTATATTGTACTCGAAAAACAAACTAAACATTTATTTTATATAAATGCCGCCCACCTGGTGTAGTGGTTAGCGTTCTGATCGTGTAAGCAGTGGGCTTGGGTCTACTGACTAGAAAATCAGACCGAACTGTTGACACCTCTCGTGCTACCCTATTTCCACCACTCCCTTACCAGCATAGGCGTAGCTTCTAACTTTTTTGGGGGGGAGGGGGGGAAATGAATTAAATTCGGTAACAGCCCTCCTCAGCGCATTGACTGCCGGACGGTCCTTAAAATATGAAATACTAGCTGAAAACCCGTACTTCGCTTCGGAGTACATTCAAATTAAATACAACGGTCAATGTATGCAATTAATGGCAAAATATATATATATTATATATATATATATATATATATATATATATATATATATATATTTATATATATATATATATATATATATATATATATATATATATATATATATATATATATATATAATATATATATATATATATATATATATATATATATATATATATATATATATATATAATAAATACGATGATCAATGTATACAATTGATGTAAAATAAAAAAAAATAAAAAATATATTTATAAAAAAATCGTAAGAGATATTTTTATAGACGAAATAATGTAGAAGAAAATATTCAAATTAAATGTAATAGGAAATATTAAAGAATATAGTACAGTTAATATAGTACAGTTTGAGGAACATAATATCTTTCACTGTATTTTAATATTTTTTTGGATAATGTCCAATCGTCTGCCGCATTAGCAAGAAAAAAAATATTTTTTTTTGTCTATTTAGTTGTTATGCACGTGACGATAAATTTATTTAAAGTACCAGAAAAAGAAATCACGTGATCGGCATTTAATAAATTAAATTCTAAAAATTAATCTTTAAAAATTCACCAAAAATCAGAAAATCGAGGTAAAGGTTCGAAAAAGATTTCATTTTAAAGGAATTTTTATGATCTTTCTTGTGATATAAATTTTATAACACTCAAATTATTATTTTAAATGCAAACTTACAAAAAGTTACAAAAACAGATTAAAAATTTAATTTAAAAAAATCTAAGAAGAGTTTTTCAAAAATCTTTCTTAGTGCACCCCTACACCATAAGAAGAATCGCCATGCAAAATTTCAGTCCATTAGGTCCAGCGGTTTGGTCTGTGCGTTGTATGTCAGTGAGTTAGTCAGTCAGTCACGGAACTGTTTTATATATATAGATTATGATTTTTTAAAATTTAATAACAATAGGATTGATGTTTGAGTAGTACTCAAAAGTTATACAATGAGAAAAATAAATATAATATAAATAAAATGAGAAAAAAAATATAGCATCGAATTTTGTTATGGATCATATCATTGTTAAAAACTATGTTAAGGGTAAAGATATCATCGGAATCTTCAGTTTCACAGTTTGAAAAAGCGGAAAAAACCAACTTTCTTAAGAGTTTTCTAAAATTTTCAGATTTTAATTGAACTTCCATTAACGTTTTAATTTATTTCAAGTTAAGTTGGGGGGGGGGGGGCATGTGCCCCCCTTGCATCCGTGACGCTACGCCTATGCTTACCAGTGACCTTAAGAAATGTGGGAGTCCATTCTGTTGCACCCTGTACAAAAAGTGATCAATCCGCACTAAACTGAAAATAAGAAAATTGAGTTTAATAAAATATTAAATTGAAAATTCCAGTTTTTGATGATTGATTCTCCAGTTAATAAAAGAATATTATCGATCTAATATAATTTTTTTCCCTAGATAGCTAAACATGTGGCACCCCCTACCAGCTATTTAAGTGAACTTTTAACATTTGCATCCTGCGTTACATTATTAAATTCATATTTCTTTTCAACTTTATTTTTTGTTAATTTGTAAACCACTAATTGTTAGTACTGGTTGTTAGCTTGTAAAATATCTTTCAAAATGTTCAAAATTTGTAACCCAAAACACTGAACTAAAACTCCACCCAAAATGAATCCAGAATAAAGTAAGCTTACTTACGTAACATAACAGAGTGCGTTCTCCAAAGCATGAAGAGACGAAAGTCTTGGAAAGGTGTAATGAACATATCACAACACCTGTTATATTAAAGAGGACATTAAATAATGTATATTTGCAAGTATTTAATTTCTTTATACGTACGATTGTATTAAGATAATATCGCTCACTCCTTTCAACAACGTCATATCTGAAAAAACAAGATTTTTCAGGAGAGTGATTTGAAAGTTTAAAAGTACATTGAAATGTATTGAAGATAAACTTTAATTATGCTTTCTAGCGGCTAAATATTGAACGGTGAGATATAACGATCTTGCAGGGATATACGTACTACTCATTTAGGGCATTCCGAAAACAAGCATAACTAAAAATCGCCGATTTTTGAGATATGACATTGTTGAAAGGAGTGAGCGATATATATATATATATATATATATATATATATATATATATATATATATATATATATATATATATATATATATATGTATACGTTCAACATTTCTCAACATCTTACAACTACCGTTCTTTTTTGCTTTTTTTCACAATCACATAGCCAGATTTTCTGAACTATTGGACCTGCTGGGTTTGCCGCATTCATCTGAAACGGCCACAAAGTTTCCAAATTTAAGTATTTTCTTCTCTTATAAGAAAAATAGAAAGATTAATGGTTGCATAGCAGTTTCCGGAACAACCAGGAAGGAATTGGAGGAATAAACCGTTCATAAATATTTCAAAGAGTGGACCAAGCAGCAACGCGCTATCACGTGTGAGGAAATGTAGCATTCGTAACGTGTCCAGTCCTCGTATAGTCCACCAGAGAGGAAACTGTTATGCAACCATTAATCTTTGCGTACAGGTACTCGCTCTTATGATTTTTCTTGTGATAAGTGTCGGAATAATGCGTGTTTTCACTGCACATGAAGTTTTAAAAGGAAAGCCATGATTTTCGTTATCCTATAGATGATACTCTACAGTACATGTACTGTGTTATTTAATGGCTAAAACTTCAGAAACTCTCACTTGCTTAACGAGAGAGAGAGCTTAAGGCAAATGTACAATGCAGTGTACAGTACACTTAATGATTACCTCTGTGGTCTACAGGGCATGCAGTGCATATTTTCGAGGCTAAACCGTCAGAACTTCTCACTTTCATAAAGAGAGATAGAGGAAATCAAATGTACATTCCAGTGTACAGTTCAATAAATTATTACCTTTATACTCTACAATGCATGTATTGTATTTTTGCATGGCTAAAACGTCAGAATCTCTCCCTTGCTTAGCGAGAAAGAGAGAGGAAGGCAAATGTACAATGCTGTGTACAGTACACTTAATGCTTACCTATGTACTCTAAAGTGAATGCACTGTATTTTTTCCAAAGCTAAGCCGTCAGAACCGTCAAAAGGCAAATGTACAATGCTGTGTACAGTACACTTAATGATTACCTCTGTACTCTAAAGTGAATGCACTGTATTTTTTCCAAAGCTAAACCGTCAGAACCGTCCAAAGGCAAATGTACAATGCAGTGTGCAGTACACTTAATGATTACCTCTGTACTCTACGGTGAATGCACTGAATTTTTTCCAAGGCTAAACCGTCAGAACATCTCACTTTCAAAAAGAGAGGGAGAGAGGAAAGCAAACGTACACTGCAGGGTACAGCTCAGTAAATTATTACTTTTATACTCTACAATGCATGTATTGTATTTTTGCATGGCTAAAACGTCAGAATTTCTCCCTTGCTAAGCAAGAAGAGAGAGGAAGGCAAATGTACAATGCAGTGTACAGTATACTTTATGATTACCTCTGTACTCTACGGTGAATGCACTGAATTTTTTCCAAGGCTAAACCGTCAGAACATCTCACTTTCAAAAAGAGAGGGAGAGAGGAAAGCAAACGTACACTGCAGGGTACAGCTCAGTAAATTATTACTTTTATACTCTACAATGCATGTATTGTATTTTTGCATGGCTAAAACGTCAGAATTTCTCCCTTGCTAAGCAAGAAGAGAGAGGAAGGCAAATGTACAATGCAGTGTACAGTATACTTTATGATTACCTCTGTACTCTACAGTGAATGCACTGTATTTTTTCCAAGGCTAAACCGTCAGAACATCTCACTTTCATAAAGAGAGGGAGAGAGGAAAGCAAACGTACACTGCAGGGTACAGCTCAGTAAATTATTACTTTTATACTCTAAAATGCATGTATTGTATTTTTGCATGGCTAAAACGTCAGAATTTCTCCCTTGCTAAGCAAGAAGAGAGAGGAAGGCAAATGTACAATGCAGTGTACAGTATACTTAATGATTACCTCTGTACTCTACAGTGAAAGCACTGTATTTTTTCCAAGGCTAAACCATCAGAACATCTCACTTTCATAAAGAGAGGGAGAGGGGAAAGCAAACGTACACTGCAGTGTACAGCTCAATAAATTATTACTTTTATACTCTACATTGCATGTATTGTATTTTTGCATGTGTAAAACGTCAAAATTTCTCCCTTGGTAAGCAAGAAAGAGAGAGGAAGACAAATGCACAATGCAGTGTACAGTACACTTAATGTTTACCTCTGTACTCTACAGTGAATGCACTGTATTTTTTCCAAGGCTAAACCGTCAGAACATCTCACTTTCATAAAGAGAGGGAGAGAGGAAAGCAAACGTACACTGCAGTGTACAGCTCAATAAATTATTACTTTTATACTCTACATTGCATGTATTGTATTTTTCATGTCTAAAACGTCAGAATTTCTCCCTTGCTAAGCAAGAAGAGAGAGGAAGGCAAATGCACAATGCAGTGTACAGTACACTTAATGATTACCTCTGTACTCTACAGTGAATGCACTGTATTTTTTCCAAGGCTAAACCATCAGAACATCTCACTTTCATAAAGAGAGGGAGAGAGGAAAGCAAACGTACACTGCAGTGTACAGCTCAATAAATTATTACTTTTATACTCTACATTGCATGTATTGTATTTTTGCATGTCTAAAACGTCAGAATTTCTTCCTTGCTAAGCAAGAAGAGAGAGGAAGGCAAATGCACAATGCAGTGTACAGTACACTTAATGATTACCTCTGTACTCTACAGTGAATGCACTGTATTTTTTCCAAGGCTAAACCATCAGAACATCTCACTTTCATAAAGAGAGGGAGAGAGGAAAGCAAACGTACACTCCAGTGTACATTGCACTAAATAAATAATTTATCTAGTGTTGATAGTTATCAATAAAATTTTACTGTCTTTATATATGCTACTTAAATATCACGTTATATACAATGTTTGGTATCATACATGGTTTCACCTTAACAGTACGTCTTTTAGTGCATCGTCTCTTTTAATGAGATTAAAATATTTTTAGGTGTCACAATCACCGAATCGAATACGGGAGCACATATGAAAAAAAAAACACTGCAAAAAAATGGGATTTCAATTCTTCCGTCATTTAATACCGATAATAAGAAAATGGTGAAGGAAATCTCTAAACTATTACATCTAAACAAAATTTAGTCAGACAGTAGTAGTTGTGTAATTTTTTAAAGAGAACCTACGAGAGAAGTTTTTATAAAAACTTCACTTTTAACGAGATTAGCTTCAATCTATAAACGGAACAAGCGGTTTCAGTTTTCAGCGATCGGTGTATCCGCAACTACTCTTACGTATCGAGCAATAGATAGATTTGCTATTTCTGTATATAGTGCAACACAAGCCGTATCCTGGAATCGCAGATTATAAATTTCTCGCATTTGATGACAGAATATTTTTAGGTTTCAAGTTTTCAGTCTGAATGCTTGCTACATATATAACTATTGATAAAGGCTAAACCCCACGAACTGTCATTTATTCAGTATTGCTTTTTTTTTACAAATGAAAATGCTTAATAACTCTTAAAAATTTCGATAACATTTTTCTTGCGCTGAAATGCTTTCACACTCTCTAATTTCACGTAATAAAACTCCATCAACTGAAAAATAAGGACTGGCGACAATTTTTTTCTCTCTCCTTTTCATGGTATAATTGTCCAATCATAGATGCATTTCTTCCGCTTTGTTCCTTAACGGGGCGGGGAAATTCAGCCGAAAAAAGAAATATTAAAAAGCTAAAATCGATAAACACGCTGGAAATACATATTACCGATAGAAGGAGATGAAAAAAAAAACAATTAGGTTCAAAGAATGTGTTTTTGCAGTCATATAAAAGCTTGATGAGGGTTGAGAAGTTAAAGCGAGAGAATGATGGGGGGGAAGGGGGGGGGGGCAATGGTGTCATTATCTGAGTCAAAGAGTTGGAAAACACGCTGAAGTTGTTACCGTTAGCAATAAAAAAATGGAAGGTGGAGGAGAAAACGAGCCACAATCACTTACAAGCGTAATGGTAGCGTGCATAAAATTTCCTTGGAGAAAGAGGAACGCGATTGGAATATATTCTACAGGAATTTTCTGGTAAGTCAGCGGCATGTTGATAGATAAGATATGTTTCTTAATTTTATTCAACTTTACAATACTATAGTAGTATGCAACTGTTAGCATAGACTGTAAATTTCAAACTGTAAAGACAGACTGTAAGGACTGTAAAGTAGAACGCACCCTATGTATTTTGCAATCTCTTTGTGGTCTTAATTTTTGTACCACAATTCGTTAAGAGACGATGGTTCTTCCCGAAATTGGCTGGAAGACTGTACTTCGTCAATCACCAGTAAAAATTCGCAGAAATTCCACTTCAGGAATTCTTTCCCTCGAGCGTACTCATCGGTTACTCCATTCTGGGGAGCCCATCACAAGGCCGAAACCTAGGTCCAAGGCTAGGTCCAAGGCTCTGTGCTAGTAAGTCGAATAAAAATCTTGGTTTAAGGCTGCTGTGTACTAACCCTATTGGATTCGCTCGCCTCAGTATTAACCTATGGAGAAAATGTATCTACTCTTTACAGCTGCATAAATACTGATAATCCGATAACGATGGTATTTTCAGATAGTGTGAACTTTTCAGCACCTTGCGACAGGATTATATTTTATGAATTTCGTCCACCAAAGGAATTGATGAGCGTTTAAAACACACTATATCAGATTTTTTTTCCCCGAATAATTTAAATTTTAAAATATTATTTGCATTTTTTTAAAGAAAAATTCCCCAAGGTGTAAAATTTCCTTCTCTATTAGGAGGTACATTTCTTTGTTAATCTTTCAACCCAAGTCAGAAATCCTTGGACACATTTTCTCCATAGGTTAACATTGAGGTGAGCGAATCCAATAGGGTTAGTACACAGCAGTCTTAAGGGAGATTCTTATATCACATTTCAAATTACATAGACATGATATCTAGTGCGGAGTGTGTTTTTAGGGGCATGTATAGAAATTTCTCGAACAGAAATATTACACGTAAATTCTTCTTGAAAGATGCCTTTAATTCGACTACTTTTCTAAATATAAATTGTCCTCAGTAATAAAATAATTACAAGATAAAAAGAACTTTTTATAAACTTTACAATTCTATGTATTAATAAATACTTTTTTAAAATTTTTTTGATGATTTATCCCATCAACTTAAAAGAAAATGATCAAATTCGTAATAAAGAGAGAAGTTATAAGAAATTTTCAAACAACATAAATAACTGAAAATGAATTCAATTCTGCTTAAAGATGGCTAAAAGTATTAAAAGAATGCATTGTCATCGTGTTCTGAGCTATTCTAAAAGTTTCAAATGTCTAGCTAGTCGGGAAGTTAGTTAAAAAGCGATTGCAAGATTTGTTCTGGACAAACACGAAAGCTAGAAGGACAAACAAGAAAGCTAGTTAATAAAAACATGGTAAAAAGATGCATAAAAGGCTATTACAAGCACTCAGAAAGCAAGATCAGCAATCTCTAATCACAGTAAAGGGAAAATTGCTCTGCCATTTAGTATTTATTGGTTTAGGACAAGGGTACTCAAACTGCGGCCCACCTAGCTTTTATGTGCGGCCCGAAACACCCCCCTCCCCCCCTCAGTATCAGGCAGGTGCTTTTCTAAAGATAATTTTGGAAATGAGTGACTGAAAAACGCAAAAATGTACAAAAATGTACCTTCTGCTCACGTTGTTCTCATCAACGTATCCTTGTGAATGATCCTATTCCATAATGAAATGTGCGAAGAGCGTATATGGAAATCGGCTTTCTGATTCTTACCTTGATGACGTACTGAGAGTAGCGTGTAGCAAGTATAAACCTGATTTGTCTAAAATAGTCAAAAGTTTGTCTCAACATAAAAAAAAACACTCATTTTTAAATAAACTTTTGAATACATTTAGGTTTTGAGTTTATTTTTCACGTTATTGTATTTTGCGGTATAGCGTACTAAGTTGCGACCTGCGTAACGTAGCAAACGTATGCATGTGTCCCGAAAGAAATAAAGATTGAGTATAATTGGTTTAGGAGATGCCATCATAACAGTTTTTTTTTTTAAATACTACTTCTGGGAGGTTCTAGATGACGCCAATCTTTTCTCTCCTCGAATTCTTTTACTTCAAATTAGTAACTTTTACACGAAAAATCAACAAGGGGAAATAGTGAAGGTGTTCAGAAAGCTTCGATTGGGTAACGCTTTTGTGCTTAAATGATTATAGACGACATTTGGTGGCGCTGCTTGATTGAGATTATTTCGTACCCTCTCTACCTCAAATATATTAGGTTCAGATTATGATTCGAATTAGATAGAACAAGATTTTGATACGGGACGATAGGTCCTATTTCGAACGAGCTATGCTCGTATTCTTGATTGGGTTTTTACCCCTTTTGTTCGCAATTTATTTTGTGCTGTTAAAATTATATGTAATGTTTAGTCGTGCATCTGATTATTTGGTTACTTTGAATTTACCACGGAACCACTTTTCGATTTTGCAACAAAGGCATCAATATATCATACACATTCAAGTCGTTATGTCTTTTTTTTCTTTTACCGCAAAATTTGGTAGCTAAGGAAAACAATATTCAATGATCTTAAGACAATGAATATGTATACTAGCTGAATACCCGTGCTTCGCTACAGATTACATTCAAATTAAATACAACGGCCAATATATGCAACTAATGCCAAAAGAAAGAAAAATAAATAATAAATTTAAAAAAATAATATATATATATATATATATATATATATACACAGTACAAATCGTTTATAAGAACATCCAGGGGACTTTAAAAACTGGTTCTTATAATCGATAGTTTTTATATCCGATAGATAACTTAAAACTGCTGGAAATACCAAATTCATTGTCACATAATTTCTATTTACACCTGAAACATGACGTTCAAAAAACGGTTAAAAAGTTCATGTTCAATCAAAGGTTCGTGTTTGAAACGTAACGTCGTATACGGGGTCATCCTATAAAACAGGCCAGTTTCATCAGTGTTGAAGATTTAACGGTCTTCATAGCCTTCTCTTAACGTGGTCCAAACGGTTTTAAGCCAGTTATCAGAAACTCCTGGTGTCATGGCCTTCAATTCTCCACTGATTCTCCTCAACACAATGGAATCCCTTTCAATAAATATCTGGATCCACGAAGTTGAACAAACAAAATCATATTTTTTAAAGAGCTTTGCAAATTCATTTGCTTTCGCATGCAAAATCGGTCCGCTTAGGGGAATGTTGGCACTCCTTTGAATCTTAAACCATTGCAAAAGGGCTTCTTCTATGTCAGCATGTGGACTTTTTCGAAGTTTCTTATTATTAGTCCGATCTTTTTCAAATTCTTCTTTTATTTTTTCTCTATTCTTAAATATATTTGAAATCGTGGCATGACTAACCATTAATTTGTTGGCTAATGTTCCATTTTATTCTCCGTTTCCTAAACTGAAAATTCCTTTCACAATTAACATGTTCTTATAAGCGATATATTTTCCCAGAAGCCAATGAATTTTAAGTCACTAAAAGCGATATGTTCTTATTAACGATGTTATTATAACGGGATTTTGTATCCATCATTACACATGAGAATTGGCCGGGAACTAATAATTCCGTTCTTTTAAGCAATATGCTTTTATAACCGGTGTTCTTATAAGCAATTTTTACTGTATATAACAATCGTAACGGATATTTTTATAGACAAAATAATGTAAAAGAAGATATTCAAATTAAATACAACGGTCAATGTATGCAATTAATTTGTATGTTTAATATCCATAAAACATAGTTTTTTGAATTAAATTCTTAAAAAACTTCCATCTCAATTAGTCTAGTGGTTAAGTTTGATCTTTTACCGTATTTTAATATTTTTTCGTCAATTTATTTCGTTGTTATGCACGTGACGCAAAATTAATTTAAAGTATCACAAAAAAAAAAGAAACCACGTGATCAGCATTTAACAAATTAAATTCTAAAAATTAATCTTTAAAAATTCACCAAAAATCAGAAAATGGAGGTAAGATTCGAAAAAAGATTTCATTTTAAAGGAATTTTTAGGATCTTTCTCGTGATAAAATTTTATAACCCTCAGATTATTTTTTTAAATGCAAACTTTAAAAAAGTTACAAACATAGCTTAAAAATTTAATTTTAAAAAATCTAAGAAGACTTTTTCAAAAATCTTTCTTAGTGCACCCTTACACTACAAGAAGAATCGCCATGCAAAATTTCAGAGCTTTAGGTCCACCGGTTTGGTCTGTGCGTTATCTGTCAGTCAGTCAGTCAGTTACGGAACTGTTTTATATATAGAGAGATTATAAGTATATAATGAACGCCACGTTTTAAACTAAAATGAATACTAAATTAAAATACTATAGGAATAAACAAAATATATATGTACACCGGACACTAGGCAAGATGCAAGTTATTTAAGATTATAATTGACGCAAGGAACCACTTAATTCTAATTTGATAGAACATTTTAAGCCAGTCTCTACTAAAAATCAGCCTTTTAAAAACCCCACGATGAAAAAAAAAGAAAAAAACAGCTTTTTGCACTTTTTTCCCTTTCATAAAAAAACAATGGGCGATAATTGAACTTTAAAAGACGCATTTCTCATCTTAGATGTTTCACAGAAAGAAAAAAAAAATTGTGCCGTACTGACGCAATTATGAACAGCTAAAATCGATAAATAAACTGTTATGCTTATTACTGAACGAATGCCTGTGAGGGAATAGGAAAAAATTCACTTGGGATTCTTCTCGGTATGTCATTTTCAGGCATGCAGTTTCGTGACGTGTTTTGCGAAGCTCAAACGTAAGTTTGATCGGAGGAAAAGAGATCGTTTTCTGAATCGAAGAGTCGGAAAATAAGTTAAAATCGTCGCTGCTCATCGAAGGAGAATGAGGTGAAGTTACGACAAATCTCACATAGATGCGGAAGATCTTCACAGTGTTATCTGAATTCGTAAACCAGATTTTTATTTTCACTCCTTCGATAAAGACGATGATTCATATTCAAAAATTTTAGCTATCTGATTAATGCTGTAAGTCAGATTATTCTTTTCCCTCCTTCGATAAACACGATGATTCATATTCAAAAATGTCGGCTATTAGATTAATGCTGTAAGTCAGATATTTCTTTTCACTCCTTCGATAAAGACGATGATTCATATTAAAAAATGTTGGCTATCTGATTAATGCTGTAAGTCAGATTATTCTTTCCACTCCTTCGATAAAAACGATGATTCATATTCAAAATTTTTGGCTATTAGATTAATGCTGTAAGTCAGATTATTCTTTTCACTCCTTCTATAAAGACGGTGATTCATATTCAAAAATATTGGCTATCATGTTAATGCTGTAAGTCAGATTATTCTTTTCGCTCCTTCGATAAAGACGATGATTCATATTCAAAAATTTTGGCTCTCAGATTAATGCTATGAGTAAGTGGAGAATTAGGTAATATTTCGTGTAGTTCAGCAGCAAAAAATTAAGGACAACTGTAGACATTTTATTCAGACATACCTTGTATAGACCATGTCTACGGAGGTTTGGCCATAGGCGCAGTATCTATACGCATAACCTATTTTGGGGAGACCCGAGGGTATGCTAGTGACTAGCGCGTCGGAATTCGGTCAGGGTGCTCGATTCAAATCCCGACATGCGCTCGTATCCAAGCTGTGAATGGGAACGTTAAATCTGTAGACCGGAAAGCTTGGTTTGTAGGTATGAGACTAGGGTAAGTGCTTACCAGATGTCCCCCCGGGGTCGCTCAGTCAAAATTGGGATGGCACAGGATTTAAAAAAAAGTCGACCTCCAACCCTTGTGGGTCCGAATAGCTGTGGAGGGTATGGCTGTGTTGCCGGATGATGGCCAAATTGCCAGGGCGCTGGCATTCGGCTGGTGTCCGTGGGTTCGAGTCCCACTGTTGGAATGGATGTTTGTAGTCGTTCGGAATTGGCTTTCAGCAGTAGGTCCCGGTCTAATTAGCCCTCGTGTAGCAAGAAATGACCATAACCTCTCTAAAACAAACCAAACCGAATATTTGTGAGCTAAACAGGAGTCGGCCAGAGGCATTAGTAACAACAACATATTTTGCTTCCGTTCGATGACTTTCAAGTTTGTAATTGGCTCAAAAAATTATAAAAGTACTTTAAATTTCTAAAATTATTTGCCTTAACAAATTTCGTTATTGATTACCCTAGTTGCTGACAGAGAGTAAAAAGGCTATTTTTTTATTTTAAATTTCCGAGTGATAAGGACGGGCTGTTATACGGCGTCACTTGGTCATGACCTATGGTTACACAAATTTAATTCGTTTAGATCATGGGGAGAAGTTTTTTTAGCAAACATTCTTCAACAGATTTCAACAAATTCACAATTATCGGTAAGCTGATAACTTGCCTATCAAGGGGTAATTTCGTAAAAATACAGACATTTTTTATGCCATTTATCGTACACATAAGATCGAAATCTATAGAATATATAAGATCGTATACATAAGATCGATACATTAGATCATATCGTTTCCATTTGGCTAAACAAAAAATCTAGTTCGGAAATTCTGCAAAATATACACACAGGTTCAACACCATTATAAATTCAATGTGGAGAGTATGGCAGATCAATTACAAAGGAAAATAAAATAATTTTGTAATGTACCTAATTACATTATAAATAAGTTCATAACCGTATGCATTTGGCAAAAAAGTTGATACATGCAGCGTAAAGTTCTGAATAGTATATACTAAGATTCAATAACTTATTAAAATCTATAGTTTATAAAAGATTGTACACATAAGATTGATAAATTAGATCATATCGCTTCTATTTGGTTATATATATATATATATATATGTGTGTGTGGGGGGGGGGGGATGGAGTTAGCACTCCATCCTTTAGAAGTGAATAGACGTTAATCATTTTCAATATTTAATGAAACGAGACAATCTTTACATGACAGGACTACCAATTCTTCGATAGGTTTTCTCATTAATGAGGGTTGCCTGCGACCCAGTGTCACAGAGTGTTGTCAATTGAATTCCTGCAAGTTGAATGTCAACATGCATGGGATTTTTCGATGAAGTTTCAGTAGAAAGCGCATTTACAGATTTATCAGGAATAGGTTTTTGAGAATCAGGTTTTGGTTTAGAATTTCGATAACTTTTGGGGCAATTAGCATGAACATGACCAAAACTTTTACATCCATAGCATTGTTTCCCATGTGACTTATTCAAACATTGGTTGCTTTTATGACCTCTCAAGCCACAGGAATAACATACTGGTTGTGTATTTGGGCCACGTGTATTATCGACTTTCACATTTTAGTTGGAAGCATCAAATTTTTTTCTGATTATTTTGTCTGAAATGTTGTGAACTGTTAAAGATTTTTTCATAAATTTTCCAAGTTTTCCTTAAATTCGGGGATGGATTTACAACCGCAAAGAATAATTTTATTGTTTATTGAATCAGGAATTCCGTTTATGACATACTCAAACAGAGAGGAATCATCGAGAGAACTTTTGTGTGCCAGATCTCTCATAGCTAAGAAATATTCTTGTAGGGTTTCAAACGGTTTCAGCCGTCGAGATTCCATTAATTTATGTAACTGAATACTGTTAATTTTGTCCAAAAATTCGTCTAACAAATGGTGCTTCAATTGTTCCCAATTTGTAATTCCACGAATAGACCTAATTAAAGTTTGACCGGGACCAGTCAAACATTTTCTAACAAAAGTAATTTGGTGAATTGGATTCTTTATCTGATATAAACAAAAAAATTTCCTCAACGTCAGATATAAAATTCTCAACACTGTAATTATCACGAGACGAAAAAGGTTTTATTAAATCAACAACGTCTTTGAGACTAAATAACTGGAAATAGAGACTCGCAGTTTCAACTGAAGGCAATAAACTTTGATCTGATTCACCAAAGGAAATGTGCATATTTTGCTTATTCGAAGATTCTTCTTCTGCGTCAGTGGTGGGAGGGAAGGGAGTACTATCTTCCGCTACAACGTTGTTAGTTTGGGATGAACTTTCAACCGGAAGTGAGTCATCATTTACTTCGCATTCCGAAAGATCAGAAAATTCCGCTTTTAATAACGATAAATCACTAAGATTCATAAGAATTGTATTAACACATTTATCTGGGTCAGTTGAAAATTCTAAATGAAGTAGATTACAAATAGAAATCAAGTCCTTAAGTGAAAACTCTTTAAGTATTTTCTGTTTAGTTTCTTCCAACGCGAATGGCTGTTTGAAACCTGTAAATTTACGTAATCTGGAGCGATTTTGACTGTCGCCGTCTGTACCAAAAATTAAATGATGTAAAACCTTTATTTGATCATACTACCAATTTTCAACGATTTCACAATATTGGGGTAATCGTTGAGAGTAGCCATAACTGTATAGATTCAAACAATTATCGTACACAAATATACAAATATTCAAAACCAAAATCAATAACTTGATTCTCTCTCTAAAATTGTGTTTAAGATCAAGAACAAATAATAAAATTCCACATCAAAATACCATTAGAATGTCGATTTCAAAAATTTTCTTCACATAAAAACATATAGTTCTCAATAAAATAATATATTTTGTTCTCAACCATATGCATCAAAATAATAATATAATATTCTTCAAAACTGTATTCAATTCGCAATCATTCAAAATATATACGAAATAAATATTTTGTTGTGGTTGTTCAAGAAAACGAGATTCTTCAAATGAAATATCGAAATATTCATAAAATCATCAACTAAATTCATCGAAATAGAATTCTCTTCAAGAAAACAGAAGTGATAAATTCAACGTCAAAGCCCATCAAAAGTGAATTTAGCATCAATTAAATTCCTGCATCAAAAGAACGTTGAAATATTTTTCAGTTTTCTTATATCATCAATAAGATAAGAATTCCATTAATCATCAAAATTTTCTTGAACAAGCGTCAACGTATGCACCAAATAATTCTAATATGATCAAAATGTACTTACAGTTCTGGTTTAGGTTCTGTAACATCCCATCAAAATAGTATCAGAGTTCGTGGCACATCACTTTTGCTTTCGCTGGCGATATCCGAAGCCGAAATCATAGACAAGAATAATCATCAAAAGATAATTTCGTGGTTATAGAGTCCGAGACCGGTAAGTGCTCCCATGTGGGATGGAGTTAGCACACCATCCTTTAGAAGTGAATAGACGTTAATCATTTTCAATATTTAATGAAACGAGACCATCTTTACATGACAGGACTAACACTTAGGATGAAATAAAAAAAACGAAAAGCATCAAAAGAGCGATTTGGCTCAAAATCGGAAGCTTGCGGAACATATCCGCTTAGTATTCTCTCTCAGTCCATAATAGTGTTCGCACGTAACGTCCTTCGTGGTGGAATAGTGGAAGTTGAAGTTTTAGTCCACTGGTGTTGCCAACGAAAACTCACACACACACACACACACACACACACACACACACACACATATATATATATATATATATATATATATATCCTGTGACTGGGCAAGGTCGACTCAACCTTTCATTCCTTGAGTGGGTCGATAAAATAAGGACCAAGCATGCTTGGGAACTAAACTCTAGGGATCCCACGTCAGGTTGACTACCTGACTGAGACATATGCTGTGTGGCACCCAAGCGGAGATGAGCACCGCCGGCCTTGGTCCACAGCGAAATGTTGCGCCATGAGTTTAGTTTATATATATATATATATATATATATATATATATATATATATATATATATATATATATATATATATATATATATATATATATATATATATATATATATATATATATATATATATATGCAGGTGGTTATCAAAATAATGGAAACACATCAATATTAGTGGTGTTTATGGAAGTGCTTCGTATTCCTTAAAAAACAAGTTTAGGGACCAATATTTGTTTTATAGATTATAGTGTATACATTATTCTACTCTAAAGTAGCAGTAATGAAACTATGGGCATGAAGCTCTTTGGGGGATAGCGTAGATGTCAAACCTTGTAGACCAGGGGTGTCAAACTTTAAAATTTTTTTGATGAATTATCCCATCAACTTGAGAGAAAATGAAGTTAATTGGAAGTTAACTTGCATATGACTTGTTTGACTTGTTGCATTTGACTAAATCCCTTTCCGGTCAATAGATGGCTGCACCAGTCTACAAAACAAAATCAACTGAAAATAAATTTAAGTCTGCTTAAAGATGGCTAAAAGTATTAAAAAAATGCATTGTCATCGTGTTCTGAGACATTCTAAAAGTTTCAAATGTCTAGCTAGTCGGGAAGTTAGTTAAAAATCGATTGCAAGATTTGCACTAGACAAACACACACACAAGCACACACATAAACCCACACGCAAACACACAAGAAAGCAAGTTAATAAAAACATGGTAAAAATTCAATGTGAAGAGTATGGCAGAGCAATTACAAAGGAAAATAAAACAATTTCGTAATGTATCACTTACATTATACATAAGTTTATAACCCTACGCATTTGGCAAAAAAGTTGATACATGCTGGGGAAATTTCTGAATAATATACGCTCGTACTCAGATTCAATGCCCAATAAAATTCAATACGGATTGAATATACATACAAAAATTGGGTTCCAACCACCCATGTAATACAGATTGCTCTCAAACTACAATGGTGCTACGGCCAGATTAATCCCTTCTGATGTTACGCTTTTATGTCACCTATAAAATTCTCCAGCCGTAGAAAAATGGGACCTTCCTTTCTTTTCCATAAATAAAATGATAGTTGAACAATTAACGACAGCACTTTTTTTTTGGCAATCTTCAGTATTTAGGGGAACGGGGAGAATTTAGCTGTAAAGAAGTAATTATGAGCAACTAAACTCGATAAATACGCTGGAATGCTTCCTATGAAACAAACGCACGTGAATGAGAAAAAAAAAAAATATATATATATATATATATATATATATATATATATATATATATATATATATATATATATATATAGTAATTGGAATTCTCCAACGATGTATTTTTACAGTGGCACAAAACTGGTGTGTATTGCGATACTAAAAGAAGTTGGAATGATTGGGGGGGAGGCAGAAGTGTCGTTTTCTGAGTCGGAGAGTCGGAAAATGCGCGTAAATCGAATGCATTTAATTAAACGTGGAGAAGATGGGAACTGAAGATGGGAGAAATTGGATCGCACACGAGCGTAAATGCGTGAAAGCTGTACGCTTGAATGCGCACAGAAATTCTCTCTCTACGTTTCGGAAAAAATTGTGGCGACGTTCATGTTGTCTAGTCAACAATCTTTACGTCAAAATTTCAATGCTCCAGCTCATTCTATATTGGGTGATATTTTTTGTAAAAAAGGAACTTAGTGCTCATGAGCTTGTAACAATCTATTATAACCGCAAGAATTTACTTACAAATGTAATTGTACGCATTCGTTAACAATTCAAACTAGAGTTGTTCCAATAAGTCTTTCCTGGCGGATTTTCAAACGGATTTTCAAAGAAGTGTGTCATTTATGCACATGAATGAAGTACAATTGTACAATTGTATGTATATATATATATATATATATATATATATATATATATATATATATATACACACTATATACCAATAAGTATTTGGACACCCATGCAAATGACGATATCTGCGGTCCTGATATATGTCACGCCCTTCGCCGTGATATAGTATATCAGGACGAAATATATATATATATATATATATATATATATATATATATATATAAAATATATTATATATATATATATATATTTCCTAAATATCGTGTAGGAAACAACATTGGCATTAGTCCATTGGCATGATCCTGCATGGCGTTTAGTATGACCCTCCTGAACCCATCGATTCCATATTTGCATGACAGTCGTTGGATTCCGACCAATGCGAGAAGCAATATCACGGAACGATAAACCGCACTCTCGATAGGCCACGATCCTGCCGCTATCGAATTTCGACACGTGCTGGTAGCCATTTCTCCTTCTTATGCGAGACATAACATGATCTTCTCACAAAATTCAAATGCGATTTCCGAATGAGAAAACCGCTGCGTAACTTTCCTATTATACAGAGTTTGAGATGCCGTTCCTCCCTCCTGCCTCGTTCAATTGCGCTTAAATGCTAATCGTTTGCATATCCCATCATCTTCTTCCTTTCATGCGAATTCCACGTTTGTATCATCCCTCCTTCATGGTACTGCAATTTTAATGACTAGCAGTGTGTATATATAAGTTTAGAAGTATTCTCGAGACAGACATATTTATAATTTGTTGCATTCACTTACAGCAACAGGTTATCAGGAATTCATTCTTACGAGCAAAGGGCACTAAACATCTTTCAAGCAATTTTGCTTCAAAACAGCTAAAAGGTACTTAAAAACACAATCATGTGTGTAATCAATTATATTTACAGCAGATCAACACATCTCATTACATCGTCCAGAAGACGCCAGGCATACGGGGAAAAACCCCGCAGCCCGAAAAACTGCGTATTTCCAGTATCAGTGCGACAACACAAAGATCCAAAAAGAAAGTAAAATTTCTCGCCCGAGTGGAGTGAAACTGAACTTCTGATTGGGCAGTTCATGACACCTGATCTCAACGTCAGACCTTCCGGAAGTTTCGCCTTATATAATGGATAAATAACGGTGTTGGCGCGTGGCTTTAGGGGGAAATCTAATAGTTTATTTTGGTTATTCCCAGGTCAAATTCAGGTTCAGGGGAGTCATTATATTGCGATAATATAAAGGAATTTTGAATAGACGTTTCCTTTAATAGTTATAAAAGTATCTTTTCATATATATATATATATATATATATATAGCGGGTGGTCATAAAGAAACTTTGCCGATATATGGACCTCTAGCGGCTGTTTCGTTCAACCGATCGAGATGAGATTTCAGATATAGTTATTCAGATGTATGAGCTCGGGACTCTTGGAACAGCAACACAGTGACGCTCACGGTTACTGTTATAGGTACAGAAACTCGAAATTTTCAAAAGGCAACACCCATTTTTTTTCCGTCGCAAAATGCTCAGCGCATGTGAAAACCCTAAAAATCGTTGGAACGGTAAGTGTATCAGAAAAAACGGACGCGTTATACACGCACAAAAAAACAGCTCTGCGAATGGCTAACAAAAACACGATCAGAGTTTTTTATCGGTTTTCTACGCTGAATATCTGCCGAACGGCGTTCTGTGATTGGTTTCTAGCCTCTGTCATATGCAAATTTCCTCCGTGCGCCCCGATCGTGTCTGTTGGCCGTCCACAGAGCTGTTGCGTGCATAACGCGTCCGTTTTTTAGTGATACGCTTACCGTTCCAACGCTTTTTAGGGTTTTCGCATGCGCTGAGCATTTTGAGACGGGAAAAAGTGGACGTTGCCATTTGAAAATTTCTAGCTTCTTTACCTATAACCGTAACCGTGAGCGTCACTGTGTTGCCGTTCTCAAAATCCCGAGCTCATACCTCTGAATAACTATATCTTAAATCTCATCTCGATAGGTTGAACGAAACGGCCGCTAGAGGTCCTTATATCAGCAAAGTTTCTTTATGACCACCCGGTATATATATATATATATATATATATATATATATATATATATATATATATATATATATATATATATATATATATATAGCGAAAAAACGCATCCTCCTAAATTACATTTAACGCGTATCCTAAATTCACTTTAATAAAGCACAATCCCTCTTCTAAACATCCGATCTATGAATAACGTAATATGCACGTGCTGCTGAAACTTTCTAGAATGTTTCAACCCCGCAATCTATGCTAATACTCAATAACATTACCACATACACTACTCATTAAGTTTGTGTATTAAAATTAAAGGTTTTGAAATTCATATTTACTAACAGGACGTAGTAATGCGCGCGTGATCCCGAGAAAACACAACATTGGAAACCACGCGACAGTTATCATACCTCACATGTATAGGCCATATGACTGTTTCAAACCAATTAAGTAATTCCGGCCCTGGTGAGAAAGTGGGAAAGTATTATTTTATTTCCACTGAACGGAAGACCTTTCCGCGCTCTCTTGTAACTTCTGGACGGTCAGAAAGGCCACGGCTCCTTTCTTCTAAATTTGTACATTGCAATGCAACGGGCGTCTCTCCGCTCTTGTAGCTAAGTCCGACAGTCTTCTGATGCTGTCTACAATGTGTCCACGATTGTTAAACGGATCTCCAGTATTGGTAATGTGTCTTCAGTCTTGATAATGAATAAATTCCATTAGATATTGTCTGTGCTTTCCATGTCATTTCTCCCCTCCACGACTCGTGTCTCCTATTCATTAAAATGTTTACGTATCAATCTCCATCCTACGAACGACTGCCTAATGTGTGTGTGAAGTTTTATACTTCAACGCTTCTTCCTCGGTCCTTCCTTCATTATATATCCATTCATCAATTCATTCTTTGTGTGATTATTATCACATATACAGGGTGATTTTTATTAAACTGACACTACTCAGAGCCACCTGTAGCGCGATCTATCAGCCGGAATTCCTCTAAAATTGATAGAGGGACTAAAGACGACATGGGAAATTTTCCATGAAAGAAAAAAAACTTCCAAAAGTTGCCAACAGGGGAAGATATGGCGCTGTTGTTGTCGGCGCACATTAGAATTTGCACAAAACGCAAGTATAACATCAAAATGAAAATTCGTGACTACGTAGTCGACAGCAGCGCCAATATTTTAGGCTATAAAGATCGGTGCGGAATCTGTTGCTCCATCACCTTACAGGAGAAAAGGTCATTAGTCGCTTTTTTCCACTTGCATGGCCACCTCGCTCTCCGGATCTAACCCATGTGACTTCTTTCTGTGGGGTTATTTAAAGTCCAAGGTGTATCTTGGTGGAGTCTCTTACTTGGCGGCCCTAAAAGACAACATATCCCGGACTGCGATGAACATCCCTGGTGACACGTTACGCTCGGCTGTTTAAAACGTAGTGTTCAGGATGCAGTGTACCGTCCACCAGGATGGTGGTCACATTGAAGGAGGGAGAAGTGAATTTTCTGCATAAAGCGGTGTTGTAGTGAAACTGATTTGTTATTCATTTGTCTGCTTATTACAACTTTTTCGGTATTCACTCCTTATCTTTATATCCCGGAATACTGGCGTTGCTGTCGCCTATGCAGTCATGAATTTGCATTTTTATGTTTTACTTGCATTTTGTGCAAATTCTCGGGTGTGCCGACAACAACAGCGCCATATCTTCCCCTATCGGCGACTTTTGGAACTATGTTTTAGCGGGTACTCTTTCACATGTCGTCCTTTGTCTCTCTATCAATTTTGGTGGAATCTCGGTTGATAGATTGTGCTACAGATAGCTCTGAGTAGCATCAGTTTAATAAAAATCACCCTGTATATAAATCCACAGAGCCGTCAAAAAGTAAAATTCCACCATGCTAAAGCTATCAGCCATCCAAATCTAATACCCTTTTTTTTTTTTAATTATGGCAAAAGACATAGGAAGTTACTTTGGATCATATTCCTGTCAAATCCCTTGAAGTGTCCGTTATGGACTACTGAGCATTTGAATTCTTAAAACTGTTTCGCAAAACAAACCGATTACGATTAATGTAATTTGAAATGAATGGAGGTGTAAAGATAAACAGTAATTTTCAGTATTACCCTTCTTTTTAGGTGTACTTATAAGTAAATATGATAATCTGGAAGTAATTTGACAGAACCAAAAAAATAAATTCAGGTAGACTCTTCTAACGAAACTACCGCGGGTTAATAACGTAGGATTACATATCGTTCCTTACATCTTTTGTATGTATGTATGTATGTGTTATGTATATATGTATATCTATGTACGTATGTATATATATGAATGTCAAAATTTTGACGCATTTTGGTACTCTTCTGTTTACCTGTTTACTTCTTGCCCAAGCGATACAGACTGGGTTTGGCACGCTGCCAAAATTGTAACTCGGGACGCAGGGTATCTGAAAAGCAGGGTGCTTTCCGGAGAACCGTTATAGAGGAACGTAATCCTACGTTAAAAAAGTCCCCAGATAGATCATCCGTAAGCTAGAAGGTAAAATATCAAAGGCAAAAATCACATCTTGGCGAAAAGTGGACGTGAGACCCAGCACAAAAAAAATTTTTCGTTTCAAAGATAATGTTGGCGCTACTGAGCCGGCGAAACATTTTGTTTGAGCTTTTGTTAGCTTTGACTTTCGTAGAAAATTTTATTTAAGCCATTGAACTTTCCTTTTTGAGGGAACCTCTCTTTTACATACATAAAGAGCGATTTGGTAATTTTTCCGAGAAAAAATTTCCATTAGAGTACAAAAGGGCATATGTGCCCAAAATAGCTGCAAGTAATTTCAGAAATTCTTTCTTTTTTCATACTCGAATACTTTGACTGTTCTCCGACAATAAAATGTGACTGGCTTCCAGAAAAAAGCCAGCCTCCATATATCTCTCCCTCTCATGTGGTGATAACTGAGCAATCAAAAAAATTTTTTTACTCGTCAAAGTGCAAGAGAATGGAATAATTTCGCTAAAAAGCTATTATGAAAAGTTAAAATCGATAAAAATCTCTTTCATGTGTCTGCGAAACTAAATGGAAAGGTGGGGATTAAACAAAAAAAATTGGAAAAGGAATTTTTTATTGCCAATTTTTTTTTCTCTCACAGTTGCAGCATTGAAACTTTAAGAGTGAATGCTTAGGGTTTGTGACGTCATAAAGGCTCACGTTTAATTTTACTTTCCTCTTGGCATTTTTTTTCAATTTCTGTCATTTCCTGTTACGCTTCTCCATACTTTTTTTTTGTCTCCGAGTCTGACGTCACATGCCATTCAGGCATTTTAAAGGATGAATTAGAGTGAAAAAGCAGAGCTGAACACGTGGATTCCGCTAGAATCGAACCGATCGTATTTCTTTGGCAATAAACTTGGTTAGTTTGAGCTTTTTCTTTCAGTTGGGTGCTGTTGATCAGCTAAATAGTGAGACAAAGAGAGAGAAATCCTCGTTGTTTACTTGTGCGATGTTGCCATTATACGAATACTGAATAATAAACTAGATTCTGTAACTTCCATACAGCGATAATAGCAAGAATTTTTTCGATTCCTTTCATTTCTTCTTTCACTTTCTCCTTACTTCTTTGTCTCCGGGTTTGACGACACATGCCATTCGGGCATAAAAGATGAATTCAAGTAAAGAAACAAAGCTGAGCACGTTCCCTAGAATAGAACCGGTAGCATTTCTTTGCCAATTAACTTGGTTAACTGTCAAAGAAATTGCCCTTTTAAGTATCTGTTGTTGTCGGTCGCCTATGTAGTGAGGGTCCGCGGCAATCGAGTGGTAGTGCGTCGGC
Source organism: Dolomedes plantarius (assembly GCA_907164885.2). Taxonomy (NCBI): domain Eukaryota; kingdom Metazoa; phylum Arthropoda; class Arachnida; order Araneae; family Dolomedidae; genus Dolomedes; species Dolomedes plantarius. The sequence continues at coordinate 55,403,640 of OU015498.1, forward strand.
TTCCGTTGCTGAGTGTGTTCGGATCGAATCCTAACAAGTGCCATTAAAAGCATCGGTGTCGAGGCAGGATATGGGCACATTAAATCCATAGACCATAAAGTCCTTCTATAAGTGCAGAGAGGGTGGGGAAGGGTAGATGTCGTCCTCGGAGTGCGCGGTTAAAACTAAGGTGGCACTTGGCTAAATCTGGCTCCAAATCTTGTGATGCCATTAGAAACCGTAGCCGAACCCTCAGCCCGCTCGCCCAGGTCCATACCAACAGGGGAAATAAACCCTCGGCTGAGTTTGCAGGTATTGCTATGGAGTGTCTGGTCTTCAGGTTCTTCATGCGTGAGGACTAACCGTCCGGTACGCTTATAAATGTCGAATTGCCTGTATAGACCTGGTCTGGAATACTTTCGAATAGGAGGCATTAGAAACAACAAGAACAACAACTTATGTAGTGAGTAGGGTTTTCGACTTGAGCAACTTTTTTAAAACCCGGGTTTCGGGTTTGACGGGTTTTTTTAAATTTAAAACCCGGGTTTTCCCCGGGTTTACTAAGTTGGTTCCAGGGGGTCAGTAGCAAAGAACTAAAAATAATACATAATTTATTAGAAGCATTTAATTTATTTCAGAATTTCAAATATAAAAAATAACAGTAAATAAATTTAATGTTAATAAACATATACATATATGTATAACATAAATAAAAGTGGTGCAAATATCTCATTTTTTATAAAACTGCTTTACAACCATCATTGCACTCAACGTATCATCGAGTCGGCTTCTGAGTTTATTGGCAAAGAGACCCATTACAGAAAATGCTCATTCTGCTTCCACCGAAGTTAGTCGAATTGTTGAATTGAAGACCTGAAGAGTTTATCTAACATTTCAGATCGGCCTTTTTGTTGGCCGAAACAACTCAATGTCTTTTCTTATGATATATGAACCAGATTTTGATTTTTAATGATTTTCCTTAGTATCATTCTCCTGCAAGCTCATCAGATTAAGGACATTTGTTTAGTACAAGCACCAATACTCGTAGCATCATCTTCAATTCCATCTTTCTCTGACCCATTATCATTTACGTTGAATAATCGTTTAATTGAGGTTGTTGCCAGATCAAATATTTTGTTTTTAAAAATTTTACTACCAAACTCATCATATGATTGCTCTTAGTTCCAGATTAAGGAATATAATTGGTATTCTACTGTATTGGATAAATAACTAATTCCCCGGACTTACATTAAAAATTCCCCGGGTTTCGAGTTCGTAAAATCTTTGAAAAACCCGAGTTTTCGGGTTCGGGGAAACCCGGGTCAAAAACCCTAGTAGTGAGACAGAAACCGGCAATGTTTACTTGCGCGATATTGCTTTTATACGAATACTGAATAATGAACTATACTATGTAACTGCAATATAGCGATAATAGAGAGATGTAAAGTATTCCTTGCAATATGTCATAGGGACATGACAGTAGTGTCACGGCCAGGGGCAGGAGCATTGAAAAGTACAGGACAAAGTAAAATAATTGTTAAATGCAAGAAAGAAACATGGCAAATGACGGGCAATAAAAGAGAAGGGAAGAAAGCCAGCAATATACCGAAACGAAATTTAGAGATTGTGTTGGTAGCAAGAAATAGAAGATAAAAGTTGAAGAGAGTGAGTCGCACGAATAGAAGAAAAGAAAATTTATGATGGCTATAAAACAGGCCACCCTGCTTGAAGCCGAAGCATGGGGAAAAAGTTAAATTTGAGGGAGAATTTATAAATCCCGCCCTCGATGCGCATTGGTAAAAAGGGGATTGAGAAGAGGCAGCCACGGACGAATGGCGATGGCATGGTAATAATATGACCAATGGAAATTATAAGAGGCGGAGTCAACATTAATAAGAAAATAATATGAAATGAGAAATAGTGAAGGCAGAGATAACCTAAAAAGTCAGAGTTAGTCAGAAGTTTTTTAGATATAGAAGTGTTGTCAAGGCACATATACCTATGAGGAGAGTGAATTAGAAGTTTGGAGATAGAAGTTGTCGAGCGCCCAGTGTCCCGTGCCGAGGGTCTGCAAGGAGTGACGGAGTTAGAGAACCGATGATGACAGTGCACAAGTGTCCCGTGTAGAGTGTCTGCAATGGCCTACGGAGCCTTATACCAGACAAGAAAGTGCCCTAGTTCCGTGCGATGATAAATACGACGAAGTTCATCATTACGAGTGCCAGCTGCCCATGGTGATTCCACAGTCATCTTGCGAGGTACCGACTTTGCGTTTCCTTTTTATATTGCTACCATTGCTTCTCAGTGTGTAGCCATAATAATTAATATAGAGCGCGATGAGTATATTGTTTGAATATAAGATGTTAAGGAGATGACCGATAATTCGTACAAACAATTTAATATGATGTTATGCTTATATATATAAATATATGTGTCGTAGTAATGAAGTTAAGAGTAATGTGTAGATGCAGTACGAAAGATTGTCATAATAATTGAATGAATTAAATATATGTGTCGTAGTAATGAAGTCGAGAGTAATATGTGTAGATAAAGTACGAAAGATTGTCATAATAACTGAATGAATTAAATATATGTGTCGTAGTAATGAAATTGAGAGTAATATGTGTAGTAGGGTGGTTCGAAAAAACTTTGTTTTTTATTTCAGATCGCTAGAGTGCAGAAAAGTTGCCATTGGTATAGACATTAAAAAAGCACTAATTATTATTTTTTTTATTAATTTGTCTTCCGGTCGCGCAATGCCATCAAAGTTCGCAAAAATATTGTGAAAAACCTTAATTTTTCATAATTTTTTTAAGCACGCCAGATGGTTTTAATTGCGTTCCTATACCATGAATTAACTACTAAAAGTATGTAAAATCAATATATTTGCACTTATTATACATTTGCTTCATATCTTCCGGTCGCGCAACATAGTACAAAATGAGTAAAATTAGTAGTTTTTGCAAAATTTCAAAGTTTGACTGTTTAGTACATTTTAATCATACGACTTTTAGAGATGCTATAGTTTAATTCTATTAGAATATTATATTAAAAATCCAAAAATATAAGATAAACTTTGATATTCAAGTGGAATTTGGTTGCGCAGCTTCGTCAAAAACATCAGAGTAGCCTACCTGGACAGACAGGCGAGGCGTACGTGACGAATGCCAGCGATGCGCTCGCAGCCGGTAGCAGCCATTATCGTTGTCTGACAATTTGGTTGTTTGACAATGTTTCCTTTCAGATAATTTAGAAATTTTCTAATAGTAAATATTTGGTAATTTTTTGTTTCAATATTCAATTGTTGGTGCAGGTCTTCGCTCATTTTGTTTACAAAACGACCCAGAACTCACCACGGGGAGGTGGCTGCACTTCGAGTTCCACCCACACCCTACCCAACCAACCATCCAATGTAGGGTGTGTTATTTACAATATGTACAAATTTATTTCGCTTTCTCTCTCTTTATGTTTCCTTTCTAGTCTTTATCTATCGATAAACATCGAAATTCGGATTTGTGTGAAAAAGTTGGCATCGCTGAGCGTGACAGTAATGTGGTTCTAATATAGCCGTCTCTGGAACTGTGTCCACACACTTTACTTGAAGCTTCGGTCACTAGCTTAACGCATCTTTCAACAGCCTGTGTATGGCATGGAAAAGCATCTATAATTATAAAAGGCTTGAAGTCATTGCTCACATACTGTTTTGTCTCTTCATTAGTCAATGTTCTTAACAGTGGAGGAAGAGTGAGTGTACTGGTGTTCCATTTGATAATTTCGGTACAGTCTTTAGCTTCAAAGTTTAGGTTTGGTGGTTTAAAGATTCTGATAAAGTCACTTTCAGATATTGCTTGCTTTGCCTTCATGATACGCCTAAAGCCCAGCTCTCGGATATGGTTTCTTTCATCAGTTACCATAGCCAAAAGTAAATTATCGGGATGGTCAAAGTAAGCATTCCGTTGTAAAACGGGATGAACAACTTGAAGCAGCTCTTCTGGTAAGTACCTTGTAGATTCAATAGTTTTGTAAACATGTCTAGGCTCATCTGTGAATTTGCGGTTTATTTTTATGGCAAACCACATAGGCATATAACATTTGAGGATGAATATGACAATTTCTCTCCGATTTTCAGAAGGGCTTGACACACTCTTTACACACTGGTGTAGAGGCGCAAAACTCGGTTTGCAATAGTAAGCCATCTTGAATGTGACATTGGGGCAGGATCACGTACTACAAAGTCTTCTGAACAATGTCCTGACTTGATGACTTCTGATATCTCAAGTACAATTGGTCCTTGCTAAGAATACGCTTGTCAACTTTGGAATCTCACAATCAATAGGATTAAAATCAACAACTGGTAGTCTTTCACAATCAGGTAGGGCCTTTCCAATCGGTCCGGAATATCCTATTGGGCCTGTTGTATTTCCATATAAGTGTTGGAAAAGGTGGCGGAATGGCAGTTCGTTGTAATGGAGAAGACAAATACTCCATTCTAGAGGTCTTCCCACATGTATCTCTATTTGTCGAATTACACCATTTCTTAAGCCCGTATTAATAACAGTACCGTCACATCCAACAACTTCCAATTTGTCAAGTAAAAAGCCATTTACTGATAAATAAGACGTGATGCTTTTGGCTATGTCGGTTGCTGAGCTTGAAGAAGGACAAGTGTGTCCTATGTAAGTGGAGCCTGGATCCTGAATTAAAGAGTAATGCTCCTCCTTATAGATTCTGCGAAAGTGTTTTCTGCCAGTTTTTTCAATTGGCAATGTATTGTCTTTTCGTCCATCAAAGTAAAGACCATAAATTTCTAAAATTATATCACTTTGCAAACTAGCTATCACACAAGTTTTTTCTCTTCGGACTTTACTCTTGTCTACAACATAAGAAGTATCTGATTCATTAATCAACCCAACATCTTGCAGTACACTTGAAGCAATAGCAGCCGTAGCGCGATCCGATACGCCATATCGGTCACTCGTCACGTATCGGTCACTCGTCAAGGCGCGGCATTCGCCACGTACGTCTCGCCTCTCGGTAGTAGGGTACTCTGCTGTTTTTGACGAAGCTGTGCAACCTAATTCCACTTGAATATCAAAGTTTATCTGATATGCTTGGATTTTAAATATATTATTGTAATATAATTAAACTATAGCATCTCTAAAAGTCGTATGATTAAAATGTACTAAACAGTCAAATTTTGAAATTTTGCAAAAACTACTAATTTTACTCATTTTGTACTATGTTGCGCGACCGGAAGATATGAAACAAATGTATAATAAGTGCATATATATTGATTTTACATACTTTTAGTAGTTAATTAATGGTATAGGAACGCAATTAAAACCATCTGGCATGCTTAAAAAAATTATGAAAAATTAAGGTTTTTCACAATTTTTTGCTAACTTCGATGGCATTGCGCGACCGGAAGGCAAATTAATAAAAAAAATAATAATTAGTGCTTTTTTCACGTCTATACCAATGGCAACTTTTGCGCACACTAGCGATCTGAAATTTTAAAAAAAGTTTTTTTCGAACCACCCTAATGTGTAGATGAAGTACGAAGGATTGTAATGATAATTGAATGAATTAAATATAGGTGTTGTGGTGAATTTAGTAGGAATAAAGTTGTGAATAATGTGTAAATGCCGGAGGAAATAATTAGTAACTTGTAGCGTATTATTTATGTGTTAATAATCAATAAATTAATTTGTCAGTATAAACCAGAGTTGTTTCCATTATTTGGGAATCACAATCAATCAATGTACTAACCACAATCTTTAAGCAATGAATTTAAAATCATAATCATCATTAATAATAATAAGTATTAATATATTCTAATAACCGCAACATTATAATTAACTTTCACTGCTACACAATACATTCAAGGTTCAAGAGTCAGAGAGCATATCATGTTTTTATCACCAAAACTGTGATGGTAGACGTGACTGTAGACGTCTAGCACAGAATTAATATAAATGGTTGTAGAACAATGACACAAAGTGGAATTACAAAACATTAAAAAGCTTATGACGTCACAAAAAAACAACCCTAAATGACATGAAAAAAAAAAACGCTAAAACATTCAGTTTGAATTATAGTAATGCACATGATGCTTCTTTGTATATTTTTGGAAATCTGCATAAACCTTTCAGGAGGCTATGACAGGAGATTGAGATATGTTGCGATTTGCGACCGCTACGCAATCCCCCCAAATATATATATATATATATATATATATATATATATATATATATATATATATATATATATATATATATATATATATATATATATATATATATATATATATATATATATATATATATATTTATTTTTATTTATTTCTATTCTGGTATGGCATTTTTCGTTTATTTGCAGGTCTACAAGTGGTCCCGTGGGTAGGTGCTCATATTTATGTTGCTTTATTGAGCGGTTATTTTGTAGCACCTACCTACAACCGTCGTGTCATAAGAAACTTTCAGTTTTTTTAATTTAGTTTATGTTAATTTTAATTATAAACGTTTTTTGAATATGACACCATGGCGATACCACTTGTATTTGATTAGTTTTCTATGCTTTACCACGGCTGAAGAGCCAAGCGAAGACAGGGGAATCGGGGTTTTTTTTCAGCTTAATTGCTTAACATTTGTCTTTTGGGTGTTGATTCGCCTATGATTTTATTTTTTGGGTGTTAATTCACCTGTGTTGTTAAGTTTTGGTCTTTGGGTGTTAACTCACCTATAGTTATTTGAATATTAATTCACCTACGTAAATTGTTAGTTGCTAAGCTGAAGCATGCATACGGTTATAGAAGTTGAAAATTTTGACAGGTGATGTATTTGTGCTTTGTGGTTAATGGCTGCTTTAGCGCATGACTACGAATGCTATTTGTTTGTTATTTTGTCGTGTGTGTGTGCGTGCGTGCGTGCGTGTGCGCGTGTGTGTGAGAGCGAGAGTGTGTGTTTTGTGTGTGTGCGTGTGTTTGATTGTGTGTGAGAGAGAGTGTGTGTGTGTGTGTGTGTGTGTGTGTGTGTGTGTGTGTGTGTGTGTGTGTGAGTTGAACGAAATCCCGAGACATTACGGTTATTTCGCTTTCAGGAATTCTATCTTTCCTGTGAGAGTAAATACACGTTGTAAAGCCTCCATGATATGGCCGTAGACAAAGTTTTGGAACTAATTCCATATTTCCTTATTTCTTCGTCATACTGTTACTCACATTTCAATCTCTAAATAAAGGGCCCTAATTTGAGCGGAATGGTCTCTCCAACTCCATTATTAATAGAGAGTTCTGTTGAACAAGTCTCCCTAATTGAATCTCACTCACACTCAAACGCGTTTTAATGGTAGCTGTGAGAAATCATTCGCACTTTCCATTAAAAGAGTTAATTACGCTCAGTCGTTTGAAATATTTTTCATATACTTACGCCTGTGACGAACTTGGGTTTTCTAGGACCTTGATGGCATTTGTTCAGAAGCAATTGCGCGGACGGCTTGTAACAGTTTTCATCTTCATTAAGAGAAAACGGTTGAGATTAAAACGATGAATTCGACTCGGAAACAGCTAACTTTTTCCTCTTAGATTTAGAAGAGTGCTTGCTGCTTACGCCTGTTAAAACGTAATGGAAAGTTTTGGAAACTTTACTTTTTACTCGGTTTCAGCTTGAAACAGAGTTTACGTAATCGACTGGGAGATATCAGCTCACTGGCTTGGTTATTTGTCGAAGTAATCGCATTTTTCACCATTATGTTACAAACAATTAATATCATTCAAAAACGAGCAAATAGTGATAACCAAATATGCTGATTATGCATACATTTCCGATACTGAATGAAATAATCAATGTAATAATAATATAAGAATAATAATTACTAGACATTAAGTCCAACACTATTTAATAAGTGTTGGACTTTATATATACATATATATATATATATATATATATATATATATATATACACCATTATGTTACAAACAATTAATATCATTCGAAAACGAGCAAATAGAGATAACCAAATATGCTGATTATGCATACATTTCCGATACTGAATGTAATAATCAATGTAATAATAATATAAGAATAATAATTACTAGACATTAAGTCCAACACTATTTAATAAGTGTTGGACTTTATATATATATATATATATATATATATATATATATACACCATTATGTTACAAACAATTAATATCATTCGAAAACGAGCAAATAGAGACAACCAAATATGCTGATTATGCATACATTTCCGATACTTAATGTAATAATCAATGTGTGTGTGTGTGTATATATATATATATATATATATATATATATATATATATATATATATATATATATATATATATATATATATATATATATATATATATATATATTATTGTTATTTGTTGAATCCGCGCATCGGTACTTCTCTGGTCACCGAGGAGACGAATATCTGCTAGTGTCAAGCGATTTTCGCATCATTCTGTATTTTTGAATGGCAAAAAAAGAAGTTATAGACAAAATTAAATTCATTCTTACAAGGTTAAAAACAATGAAAATAGAAACATTTTCTTTCAATAATTTCTTAGAAATGAAATTTCTCTAAAACGCGGTAAGTTTTAAGTCCTTTAGAATTCCATTTTCAATTGCCATAAAAGCAAGTCTGTTGAATCTTCCTCGTGTCATTGTCGGTCTGTATGCATTCTTCAAATGTTTCGTTTAAGAGAAACTCCTTTCTCCAGTCGTACTTACCATCAAGCGCATGTTGTTGTTGCTGTTGTTTATAATTCCCCCTGCCCGGAACAGATTCCAGACCAGGTCCATATAGTCCAGTACGCTGAGGGGTGCGGATCCGGTTTATAATGGCAGCACAAGGGTCGGAACCGACTTAGCCAGGTACCACCTCAATTTTCATCGAGTACCCCCAGGGATGACATCTAGGGGGAATCGTACCCTTTCCCACCCTCTCTGACCTCATAGAGGGACTTTCCGGTTTACGGATTTAGCATGCCTATATCCGGCCTAGACACGGAGATATTTAATGGCGCTTGTCAGGATTCAATCCGAGCACCCTCAGCACCGAAAGCCGACACTCTACCACTAGGCTACCTCAAGCCCATAAAGCACATGTAAATCCGCAGAGCTATTTCAACATCAGGAAATGAAGAAGTAAATTTATTGTTTGCTACATGGGATTCTCTCTGTAGATATCAGAAGCCTTTAGAGATTTCGTTTTTGCCCGAATTCAATTGTGGCTTTCCCTTTTACCTTCTCGGGGCCGAGGACTAAATGCTGCAGCCACTAAAGCCGATACTCTAATCCGTCCGGCCCTGTATATGTCCCATGACCTTTATGACTGCGGAAAAAATTAGCTGACGTAATTTAGAAAACAGTTTTTAACATTAGCATAGATCAGATCTATCGAAAAAACGTCTCTTCATGGAGCTTAAGTATCATCGAAAGACTACCCCAATTATGCCATTATTTGCATTCTGCACTTATTAGCATGAATCAAATTTTTGAAGAAATAACGGAATCAGTTTAATGATGCATCATAAAAAGATGTATCGGGTGCAATCAAAAGCTTTTTTTAACAATCTAAGACACTTTTGAAATTTATTTTCTGTTTCTTTCTTTCACCTGAAAGAAAAAAGGGTTTCTGACAAATTATTCCATCTTCTACTTTGGTATTCAAGAGCGCCAGAATTGTACTTCCTGATACACTTTAAAACACTATATGAAGGATGCAACAATCTATAACAAGGGTCTCCAAACTACGACCCGCGGGCCAACACCGGCCCGTGGACCAGCACCACCAATCCGGTCCGCATTAATTTATTCTGATTACATTGTAAAATTTACAATGTAAGTAAATCATACAAAATAAAAATCAGATGTTTTTTTATTTAACGACCAATTAAGAAACACGTTAACCGACATACATAATGAAATTGAGCATTTTAACTGTAATTATATGAGACTGATCCTAAAAATTTACAATAAATCACATACATAGGTAATTTACATAATGAAATTAAGCATTATAATTATGATGCGATTTATGTAGCTGTAACTTTCCACTTACAATTTTTTGCAGTTGTGGATCAAGTTTACTAGTGGAAATTATCAGCAGCGACTTTAAACGCTCATCAGTTAATTTGGATCTGTAAATATTTTTTTGTATATTTCATTTTGGAGAATGTGGGCTTGTGGCGGCCCTGTGGTACAGCGCGCTGGTTTTCGGTACTGAGGGTGCTCAGATCGAATCCCGGAGTTGCGCCACGAAAAATGACTCCGTGTGTGTCGTTCCATTCATAGGGGGTAATTCTGTCCGCCTATATGGTGCCCCCATAATAAAATGGACAGTAAAACTGCGGCATAGTTGATTACAAGTGCCTCCGCATTGGGTAAAAAAAAAAAAAATTGGAGAATGTTTTTTTCACACAGATAAGTAGTGTCGAAAGCGGAAAAAAGCCAGGGACAATTTGCAACTGATGAAACTGTGAGTAGAAGACTTTTATTATTGTTGTTGTTGTTGTAGCTTATGCCGCTTGACCGACAGCAACATCAGATCAAGTCCCGAAGTCTATGGGCGATGAAGGTGCGGCTCCTGTTTTGACTGGCACAACAAGGGTTGGAGTCCAACTTGGCCACAGGACCAGTCCTGTAATTTTGAACCGAGTCAAGTGACGAGACCGGAACACTTAACCCCGCACCTCCAGAGGTAATTTTGAGAACTTGGAGGACGTTGCAGCCACGGAAGATTTTACGTGCACCAGCCGCCATTAGTGTGCACGACAGTGGATTTGTCAGAGACGGGTATCGAACCAGTGACTTTCAGATCACTAGCTCGCTGCCCTTGCCAACTGGGCCACTGCGCCCACGGAAGACATTTATAAAATTCGAAACGAAAATTTGCACGTAATTCAAAACTTCAGTATGTTGGTATGATGAGCTAGCTAGCTAGCTAGATCTTTGCCCTTAGGACTTAGTGGAGGAGTCAGTGTGGCCCTTGTGGCTAAAAGGTTTGGAGACCCCTGATCTATCCCAAACTCTTTTTTGGTTGAAAGCATGTGACTCAAAAATACTTCTTAAATGCTTAGAGGGTTAAAAAATAAGGACATTTGTGATGAACCCTAAAGGGAGAGTTTGTACCTAAAAATAAATATATTTTAAATCTGTTAGATTAGCCTATACTTTTTAAATTAACATGAATAATGTGTGATCGAGTAATGTATATATACATATTTCCAGAGGTAACCCACAATGTGAGACTAGTTCATAAGTAATACATTGCAATACTTATTTAAGGAGCTAAAATTCAATCGGGGCTGGCCGCTTTGACCCTAATCCAGCCACAGATTCTTAACATTCTTCTGTCACCGACTGTTTTAGATTTACCGACACCGTTTCTTGCATGCTGAGAATTTTAAATGCATTGCCATAAAGAATTTCGGAATCTTCGAATGGGTTAAAACCTGCCGAGGTACAATAAAAACTCATTCACAAAAGAAACCTGTTGCAAACTTAGAAAAACTTTTATTTTTACAATGTTGGATAAGAATACACAATACACACAATGTTTTTCAGAAACTGAATGAGAGTCGAATAATTGCTTGCATAAAAGGTACAATATAAGTGTAAGTAAAAATGTTTGACGAAGAGAAATAAATGAGTCTGGTGATATTGGCTCTTGTGGAGAAGAGGATGGGTTCAGCTTGGTGTCTTCGGCTGTGATGAAGAGAAATACATGAGCATGATGGTATTGGCTCTTGTGGAGAAGAAGATAAGTTCAGCCTGGTGTTTTCGGCTGTGGCGAAGAGAAATAAATGAGCCTGATGGTATTGGCTCTTGCGAAGAAGAGGATGAGTTCAGCCTCGTTTTATCGGCTGTGGTGAAAGATATTCGAGACTTATGATTTCAAGTTGCTGGATGATCAAACTGATGAAAGTGTACGATGAGCAAAAACATTATAAAGCAGAAGTTGTACCGAGATGCATAGTTCTATAAAAAGACAGTAATATATTTAACCTGTTAAAAATTTGCTGTTTCTAAATGTCGTTTTTTAATAAATGTCTTCAAAAACGTTTGTCCATGTACGTAAATTTTGTTATTCCTTTATTCCGGACGAAATACAGCCAAAAATGAGATGCTTGATTCGTTTCTTAAAGCTAACTCGTGATTTAATCGATTTGAGACGCAACTTTACCTCTTTTTCAGTTTTCATTTTACTTCCACCGGATTGGAGATTGGTACACTGATCCGAGGTCCCTGAGATGTCCTCGGTCGGAATATTGTCAAGACAGTCAGTTAAGAACCGGTCCATGAGTGAATACCGACGCTTAGGAAGTTTAAGAGGTTTTTGTTGAGATTTCGGAGGTTTTCGGGGAGGTTTTGGAGGTCTGGCCATAAAATATTCGTCATTAGAACTTTGTGTGGCAGTTTCGTAACAGAGATCGCACTCATCTTCAGCAAGATCCCGACCAGCCTCCTTTACAATTTTCACTTTCCTTTTCTTTTCTCCGATAAGAGTGTGCAAACGGAATATTATAAATCCTGCTAGCAAAAAGCAGTATGAGTCCCACATAGCGTACAAGAACAGAGCCGTTACAAGAAATAACATGGCGAATGGTGGATTTATGAATAACTCAAAACACACGTCAAAATCAAAATAAACAACAATGATATGAAAACTGAAAACACTGTCGTATAAAACAGCAGAAAATTCTAAAAGTTTTTAGGCGCTTAAACCGTCACAAATAAGCGTTCGGTTTAAAATAGCAACTTTAGAAACCTTCTGTTGCGTAGCAGTTCTGTTGTAACAATGTATTGAAATACTATTGATGATTGACAATGCAAAGAAATATTTACTCTTATCCCAACAATAAGAAAACAGTATTTGCTTAACAGTTATTTTTAGTTTTCTGTTTCTTTTTGTCAATTGATAAAAGTTTCATTTTGCATATGGTGAAAGCGTGGCCATTGTTAAATCATTACCTTCAAATGTAAGAATGCGTATACAAATTAGATTTTGACAACTAAATCTACTGGGTTGGAATTTTCCCGTTGAAAGCTTCAAAACACAGTGCGAGTTGCCCACATGTAATGCATTAACATGTCGGGTAATCCTCAGAAACCCCTGACTAACTTTAACCGAGAAACTGATCAAGTTTGTCGGGCTTTGCAAAGCGCACTGTATGAGAAAGTGTAATTATAATAGGAAGTTGCGAGAAATTATCGTTTGTTTTATTATTATTTAAAATATTTTGCAGAAGCACTTAAAAGTCGAATTTTAAATTTTACTCGAATTTAAATTAACAATTGTGATATACTATACTCAAAAAAAAAAAAAATCCACTTCTCCTCCTTCGACCTTTGTGTCTGATTACATTTAGTAATAAAGAGCACACCAGCACACACACACACACACACACACACACATATATATATATATATATATATATATATATATATATATATATATATATATATATATATATATATTTCAGGACACTGAATAATAAGTGTAGATCAAGCCATGACTCACAAAAACGTGATCTTTCATCAGGCAATCAGGATTGGATGGACAACATATTGACCACACAGTGAGAATTATGTCATTTACCTTGCCTGATATTCAGATCTTAATTAAAGTTTCTGAATGATTAAAGATGAAGCTAACCAAAAACTTTCGGTTCTGACTGGCCAAAGTAGCTTTCGTTATAAATTTTGTGGAAAATATGGCAACTTATAAATGACCATACTCATTTCCACATTCGTTCATTTGAATGACTATATTCACAAGAAGGAATATAGTCACTCATTCCCAAATGACCATATTTATTCATGTTATCTAAGTTAGATGTGTTAATTGTGTAGTTATGTTTTAAAGGTTGGGGTTATGCTTTTAAATAGAATTATAATATTTTAGACATCCGTGTATGCGTTGAAAAACTGCAGTCTTAAAAAAACTATAGATCAAATTGAGTCAGAACGTATTAAAATTATAATTTGCAGATCAATTAAGTAATCTAAACTTGTGTGTTTGTGTGTGTGGGGGGGGGGGGGTCCCAGGTCATCACTTAAATCTGTTTATTTTTAGAATCAGACTAATACGAAACATCATTTTTGTCTATTAACTAAGTCTAAACACAATCGTTTTGAAGCCCGAAAATTTAGACAACCTATACCCGAGAAAAAAAAATCTGGTTATATATGTACATGATAAATAATGTCTCTCTTTGTTTCGTTAGAATTATGTGTTTTATCATTTCTCTGACCTTCCAGAAAAAAATACAAATATCTTATTTTCCGCCGATTCTTTGTAAAAAATTCCGAGAAATTAATCTACCAGGACAGACATTTTGAAAACAACTCATCCCAGAATGGGGAAAAAAAGTAAACAACGTTTACAACGAAATGGCTGAAAATGGATGATATTTCCCTGCCAGAGATTTAAAAACAGATGCTTCTGTCATCAGATGACGTTCTTTTCAAAAGTGATGTCACATGGCATCGAATGACTTTTGCAAGATCCAGTGGGACACGGATTGTTTATGATATTTAAAAAGAAAAAAAAATGGGAAAAATAGATAGAAGAAGAGAAGATTCTTCCACCATCGGCTGTATCCTCTCTCACAAATCTGAGTATCAGTCAGAAACTCAGAAATTGATTTTTCGGCGGCTCTGAAATCAATAATCCCTTGCGAAGCCGAGAAATCAAAATAACGGCGACGATGTTTATTTTGTGTATTTGGCTGCACTTACTGACAGACACGAGAGAGAGGGAGAGCTTTTTCGATTTTTCCCTCAAATGAAAGTTTGCTCCGAAATGAGCCGCTGGAGAACGCCCACTTGCTATGTACCGTCTTTCCCCCGTCATTTTTGTTTTAATACTCCGGCAGGAAGATACTCTCTCTGCCTTGTGCTCTTTTCCCCTACCCAGAATTTAAAATAGGAATTTTCTGCTGACTCGGACTTTTAAAAGTTCATTCCAACAGCGAGCGTTTTTTTCTTTCCCCTTTCGTACATATTAAATATTTCTGTTTGATGTCGAGTCTCTATTGTGTGACGTTGAAAATAATTTTTGTTTTCGTCCGAATGACTTTAAATATTGAATGTTTAACTAGTAATAAGCGCTATGGCATAGATTTATGTATTGTGAAATACAATATTAACCTTTTCCTTACGGGGTGGGATAGCATGTATCCCAAGAAAACGGACCCAAGAATGAATATATATATATATATATATATATATATATATATATATATATATATATATATATATATATATATGTAGAAAGCAGAACTGAACTCTTAACTATGAACTTTAAACTTCATGAAATGTTATATGTAAACGCATATTATGTCTGGCGCAAGAGGGCGCCGCTAGCACGAACATTATCACGACCCCTCTACTCTGTTTTGGGGAGAACATTAAGACTCTCGCTTTGGATTCCGTCGTGGACGGACTACGTTTTTCTTTCAACTCTTTCTAAATAAATGTAATTGTTTTTGTTATTTACGATGGTTTCTAGTTAGTTTATGTTGTGGATGTTTTACTCCAACCCAGCGCCCACATATATATATATATATATATATATATATACATACATACATACATGTATATATACATACATATATATATATATACATACATACATACATGTATATATACATATATACATACATACATATATGTAAATATATATTTATAATGGGCGTTCTTAAAAAGGGGAGTATGAAATTTTCCGTTCTAAAGAGGGCATCGGAAAAATGGGCCCGTAAGCAAAAGGTTAACTGCGGAGTAAATTCTGATACTATATGAATCCGTGTGTTTATGCATCTTTTCCCTTTCTTTTAATTATTAATTTTATTTCTTTATTCCTGATATGGGCACGCTATATCCGTAGACCGGAAAGTCCTTCTATGAAGTCAGTGGGTGGGGAAGGTACGATCCCCCAGATGTCGTCCCTGGGGGTTGCTCGATCAAAATTGTGATGGCACCTAGCCAAGACGGACTCCAACCCTTGTGGTGTTTTTATAAACCGGGGCCGCACTCATCAGCCTGAAGCTATATGGACCTGGTGAATGGAACCTCAACCATGTGCTCCACGAAAACATCGCCCACACCATAATACCGCCGCCACCAGCTTGTCTCCGTCCAACTGTGCAACTGGGAGCCAGGATTTCCATTGGAAATCGGCGTATTTGCACGCGCCCGTCCATGTGATGGACCAGAAAACGTGATTCGTCGGACCATGCAACTTTCTTCCATTCTTCTGTGGTCCATTTCCGATGTTCCTTGGCCCATTGCAGGCGCTGCTGGCGATGACGTGCCGTCAGAGCAGGGACGTGCTTCGGCCGCCGGCTTCGTAGGCCCATACACAGTAGAGCACGCTGCACTGTGTGTTGAGAAACACTGCCTGGGTCACCACTGTTGTAGCTGCTGGTAATTTCGGCTGTTGTAGCTCGTCGGTCAAGGCGAATAATGCGTAACAGTCTCCGCTCTCCTCTGGAATCAATGCGCCGCGGGCGACACACCGCTGACCGGCGACTTTTCGTTTCACCATCCATACACCACTTTCGATACGTGCTCACAACGACTGCACGTGAACAGCCCACCAAACGCGCCGTTTCTGATATCGACGTTACCAGGCGCCGGGTCATAACGATTTGACCTTTATCGAAGTCTGATAAATCAGCTGCTTTTCCCATTATGTCACTAATCACTCTTATGTTTGGAAAGGCAATGCATGGTCCCTTGATATACTCCAACTTCAGCCGCGCACGGGCTGTGGCTTTTTTTTCTGCGCGAGCTCATTTTTATAGAAGGAGGGTGGTCATAATGTAATGGCTCTTCGGTGTATATATAGTTAGATTGAGTTGGTTGTAGCGTCATTACACAGAATTCAGTTCATGCTCAAACTCAAACCTTCAAATAAGTCGAAACGAAATATATATGACTTGACCATTTTCATAATCACCGGCACATACATCAGGAACGTGTAAAATTTAAATTCAAATATATACCTATCCAATTGCTGATTTTGCACATTTATTGAAAGATATGAGTAACAAAGAACAGAATAGAATATATTTATACAGTTTCAAAAATAGCCATTGGGTTCAGTAAAGTGTTACACTACAGGACTCCGTGGAACTCGCTGTAAAGAGTTTTGTTTTATTACGGGACACTTGTCTCCAACTTAACATTTATTTTAAGTAGGCCTTACAAATGTTTCTTTGTTCCCAAAAAAATTCTTGCAGACCCCTATCCGATTTCTCAGCACTTTAAAGGCACCGGTTGGGAATCACCGACATATATGGTGCTCCCATGGTAAAGATGCCAACGAAAACTGAAGTGGGGAATGTGCGAATGTTGTAAAGATACATGCCTTCAGTGATATAAAAGAAAAAATTAATTATGGTTAAAGTATCCACTTATCCATTTTATTCACCCAAACGATACTTTAAATCATTTTTACTTGAGATAAATAAGGCTTTAATTTTCTCGTCACATGCATGAAAAAAGAGTGTATTCTACTGCGAAGTTTCGAAAAAACGGGAGTAAACTAATGTACAAGCATTTACATTACTCTTCCCAATTTCAATCAGAATACATATAATAGGCACTTTTATACCCAGTCGCATTTGCATTAGTTCGTGATCACATCTTACAAAGAAATACTAATTGTAATTCATATAAATGTAATACTTTTAAAAACTTTTGCATCTTCTTAGTTTTTATACAGTTTCTAATCGTATGGGAACCCCTGTGATAAGCTAACATTTAAATGTTTTTCCTTTCACCGCTCTTACAAAAAAAAATTTCCGTCTCTGATCCAACAAAATCTGAAATGTGTTGTTTTTACAATTTTTCTTAATATATATTCGTGCCACTTCATTTCTTAAATTGCATCACCTTAAGGCTGCCGTGTACTAACCCTACTTCGATTCACTCACCTCAATGTTAACCTATGGAGAAAATATGTCTACTATTTACTGCTACATAAATGCTGATAATCAAATTTTAAAAAATGGTATTTTCAGATAGCTTGAATTTTTCTGCACCTTGCAGCAGGATTCATTTTATAAATTTCTTCCACCAAAGGAATTGATGAGCGTTTAAAACACACTATACTAAATTTTTCCCTCGAATAATTTAAATTTCAAAATATTATTTGCATTTATTAAAAAAATGAAAAATGCCCCAAGATGTAAAATTTATTTCTCTATTAAATTGTATAATTAAAATAAAATTTCAGGTACTCTCTTTTAACGAAACTACCGCGGGTTATTAACGTAGGATTACTTATCGTTGCTTACCTCTTTTGTATGTGTATGTGTTATGTATAAATGTGTATATATATATATATATATGTACATATATGTATGTCAAAATTTTGACGCATTTTGGTACTTTTCTGTTTAACTGTTTACTGCCTGTCCAAGCGATACAGACTGAGTTTGGCGAGCTGCCAAAATTATAACTCGCGAGGTACGAATGGACGGTTTTAGCGTCTGAAATTTTGTTTTCCGGAGGACTGTTATGAAGGAACGTAATCCTACGTTAAAAAAATCTTTAAATCCAAGTCGGCAATCATTGGACAAATTTTCTCCATAGGTTAAAATTTGGGGGGGGGGGGGGGGGGGGCGAGTCGAATAAAGTAAGTATACAGCAGCCTTAAACGAAGCTATTTATAATTAACGAAACACAGGGGGGGGGGGGGGAATTAAGTTTAAATAAAGTAATAACTATGATGCGTACACTATACCCACGATATCTTTTGGAAATATTGACTTCTATCGTCAGGAGACATGCACGATACACGACCGACTAGAAGCACGCTGAATTCATCAGGGGTAAATTAAGGGTTTAGGTTTACGTATAATTACACAAACCTATTGATTATCGATAAGGGAAGATCGTTATTTAATAGGGCCATCAAATTTTTAAGGTTCATATGGTAAAGGTCATGACAAATTTTAGCTTACCTGCTCAATTTTGTCAATACCGTAGAAAAATTTGCTAAGTACTGCTTTGAATTTTAAAAAGTGAAAATTTTAACATCGTAGAATAGACTTTTTTATTAAAATCACATTTTCTTGTTATAAATTTTGCCCTATTCATCAAATTTAAGACAAGAAAATAAAATTTACATGTACTTTCATTTTGCATGCTTACTGAAATGTATTAATATCAATAACTATGCATTTTTTATCCATCTGAAATTCGCAAAGGCCAAAATTATCAGCCAAATAATTATAGCATTTTTTTTTAATTTCACAATTTTCAAATGGAAACCTTTGAATTACAGTGAATTCCACGATTCTGATAGTCTAACAATAATATCTAAGTTTACTTTTATATTGTTGTTATTTCTAAAACATTAAAAAATCTTTAAAACAAAATAAAAATATTTGTGTTGCAATCCTTAAACTTTACTTTGCGATCCTTAAACCATTTTCTCTACTATAGCTCTCTATTTAAACTCTCTCCCATTTTCGGGACGAACTACTATAGTCAAGTTACCTTCCAATCTACTGTCCATGCCCGATGCTGACTTACTTCGGTGATTCCTACTGAAGGCATCGAACTCGCGTATCCAGAGCGCTCCATTCACTTACTTCTTTTTTTTACTCCCTGTCCAATGATGGTTCCCCGCTACTTAATAGCTGAAAACCTGCACTAGAGGGCGTGGCCCAGAAAGTGCAGTTAGACCACTATTCCTATGGTCCTATGCCCCCTGGCCGGAAGTATTCCAGACCAGGTCCACATAGGCTTGTGAACTGATGGTTGCGGCTCCGGTTTATACTGGCACCACAAGTGTGAATCCGATTTAGCCATGTGCCACCTCAATTTTGACCGAGCACCGCCAGGGGCGACATCTAGGGGGATCATACCCTCCCCCATCCTCTCTGACCTCATGGAAGGACTTTCCAGTTTTCGGCTTTAACGTGACCATATCCGGCCTACACACGGAGACATTGAATGGCACTTGTCGGGATTCGATCCGAGCACCCGCAGCACCGAAAGCCGATGCGCTTCCACCGGGCTACCTCAGGCTAAACTATTGTATTGTGTTCCATGTTAATCAATATTGACAATTTCCGGCCCGTTGCATTTATTGAATATACAACAGGCTGTGCGCATTGAAACTGATACCGTATTTCAGCTAAGAGAGTTTTATGTAGTTCTGTACGCACATCAGCAAATAATTGTATTTTATAAATAATTTCTTCAGACTTTAGAAACTCGATGCAAAAAAGATAAGAAAAGTAACCTTTATATCTTTCATGTTTTAACGTAGGATTACGTTCCTCCAGAAAGGAAAATTTCAGACGCTAAAACCGTCTGTCCGTTCCTCGCGAGTTATAATTTTGGCAGCGCACCAATCCCAGTCTACATCGCTTGGACAAGCAGTAAACAGTTAAACAGAAAAGTACCAAAATGAGTCAAAATTTTTACATACATATACATACGTATATATATATATATATATATATATGTGTGTGTGTGTGTGTGTATATATATATATATATATATATATATATATATATATATATATATATATATATATATATATATATATATATATATATATATAGGTACATATGTATATAGATACATAACACATACATACAATATACATACAAAAGAGGTAAGCAACGATAAGCAATCCTGCGTTAATAACCCGCGGTAGTTTCGAAAGAAGATACTACCTGAAATTTTTTTATTAGTCTTTTTTGTCACTCATTGGTATTCAATTATCTTACTTAAAATTGTTCGAGTAATTATTTGTTCAGTCATTTTCACATCAGCGAGCTGAAAATACATTAAAATATTTCAATAAAAGAAAAATTACTGGGAAAAAGGAAATTTGCAGATCGTTTACATCGCAACACCCACACGATATTGCGAATTCGGATTCAAATTCAAACATCTGCATCAAACATTTTCTGGATAGTTTCGTCGGCTGTGTAGTTACAATGATGCTAAAGTTTATCCGCTCAGTGAAATGGAACACGCTGTTTATACTGCTAAAGAAAGCCGATTCTTGGTCACGGAACGATTCATAGAAATGCAGGTAATCCTAAAGCTTTCAATAGTCTTCTTATTGTATTGATTACATAGCACCATTTAGGGGATCTGACTTGTCGAGGTACTATAAACTTTTTTTTCACACTTTTTTTAATTCAAACTTTTAAATTAGAGTGACTTTCACAATTCTGATAATATAGAATTAAACTTTGGATATATTATTTGTTTGGATATACTACTTAATTTACATAATGTCTTGTTTCCATGATTGTACCTTTTCTATTTGTTTCTTGTGAGCTGATGGCTCCGGTTTATAATGGCACCACAAGTGTGAATCCGATTTAGCCATGTGCCACCTCAATTTTGACCGAGCACCACCAGGGGTGACATCTAGGGGTATCATACCCTCTCCCAACCTCTCTGACCTCATGGAAGGACTTTCCAGTTTTCGGCTTTAACGTGCCCATATCCGGCCTAGACATGGAGACATTTAATGGCACTTGTCGGGATTCGATTCGAGCACCCTCAGCACCGAAGCCGATGCGCTTCCACTGGGCTACCTCAGGCCAAACTATTATATTGTGTTCCATATTAATCAATATTGACAATTTCCGGTCCGTTTCATTTATTGAATATACAACAGGCTGTGCGAATTAAACTTATTTTTCACACTTTTTTAAATGCAAACTTTTAAATTATAGTGACTTTCAGAATTCTGATAATATAGAATTAAACTTTGGATATATTATTTGTTTGGATATACTACTTAATTTGCATAAAGTCTTGTTTCCATGATTGTACCTTTTCTTTCTGTTTCTTGGCAAGGGCTAGTTGTTCATCTTATAAGTTTGTCTTCAGAGTTCTGAGGCTGTGTTGAAGATCCGCATTGTATTGCCGGCAACTATTAAATAAATCCTAACTCACTGGATGTATGTTTATTTATTGTGTGTCGTAGATGCCTTTAGCCCGCGTCGACTATTATTATCTTGTGATGTTTTTTACTACCACCCCCTGGCCAGAAATTCTATTCCGGAGGTAGGATTCGAACCTAGTTTTCCAGACCAGGTTCGTAAAGGTTAGCGGGCTGAGGGGTGCGGCTCCGATTTATAACGCTACTACAAAGGTCGATGCCCGATTTAGCCAGGTGCCACCTCAATTTCGACCGAGCATCTCTTTTTGCACGGGGTATACGTTTCAGAGACTACCGTGTAAAGTAAGACATCTTTAACATCTTGACTTAATCGTAATTAACATCTTGTGTTTCACTGGTTTTGAATATGAATTCGGTTATTAGACGCTGTGAATTTGTTTTTGTTAGTTCTTTATATGGCCTTCTAGAATTGTACTTGCAGATAGGGAAATCACTCCTTCATCTTCATAAAGTGGAATCATCTACATTCTCCTAAATACTCTCTGATAACATTTCATGCAATACAGAAGGTCGTTCGCACTTTATGGAAACGATTTTGTAATTTATTTTTGTCGATTGCATTTTAGGATAAAAATTTGGCAACTTCAGAATAACCGTATGCTACTGTTTTGTTTTGATTGGAATGTAAAATAAAAGATTTATTTAGAAAATGGCTCCTAAAAAAGAAAAGCCTCTTGTCACACCCTTAAATCAACTGCCGCTTATTTAGCAAAGAAAGAATTAGAAACAGGAATAAAGTGTATCCCATTTAATGAAATACCTGTAAAATCACCTGACGCTTCTCCAAGGGACTTTTGTGCTTTCAGTTTATTAAAGCGAGCCTTACGAAAACGGCATCCAAGAACACTGAACGTACTTTGGAAAACGGTCCAAGAGTAATGGGGTAAAATTGACATGACAGTGCTAAGAAAAAGTTTACTTTCATGGGAAAATTCGAGCTAGAGCTATTGTCAAGATCCATGGCTATCAGATAGAAGCAAATCGCCGCAAAAAATATGGCATTTATACATAAAACGTAACTATCAAAATCGTTTCCATAAAGTGCGAACGACCTTCTGTATAAGCTACAATGCAACGAAATACAGGGTGTCTCAAACAACCCTTGACACATTTTAAAAATTTATATATTAAGAAAAAAGTATACAAGGTAGGAACTAGAAATTCACATAATAGCATAATATGCGGGCTAAAGGCATTCAAATAATATATTCCAGTTTTTTTTTTTAAATATAGTCAATGAATTTCAATAAGTGTCACTTTTGTGGCACGGAGAACATCTAATTGATAATCAGTCTCAGACTATGTGCGTTCCGAAACGGATCCCGCAACACATGAAATTTCAGCAATTATGCGTTGTTTTGAGTTCTTCAACACTACCACCGTTCTTCAACACTACAAGACACCGTAGGTTTCCTGAAACCTTTTATACCAAGCTAAGATGTTGTTCAGACTTAGTGTTGTTAGAGGATCTTTTCCAAATTTTCTTGCACTTGCGTAACAGATTCCGTTTTGAAATACCAGCCAACACATATTGCTTCCTTTGATGGAATAGCCATTTTACAACGTTCGCGTCCATCGAACAACTAGTGCCACCTGGTCAACTTTTTTGAACTCTAATATATATACGGTAACACATCTGAGAATTTCCAGTTCTTGTCTTGTATACTTTTTTTCTTATAAATTTTTAAAATGTGTCAAGGTTTTTTGGGACACCCTGTATTTTTTTTCTTTTGGGATTTTTAAACCGTGATAAAGTAAAAGAAAAATAGTGTTAAAAAAATAATCGGGTCTTCTTCTTGGACTGTGTTAGTTCAAAACCATGCAAAAAGAGAATCGGGTGTATATATATTCAAATTTTTATTTATATCATATCGTGCCTCCATCGAAATTCGCTGAAGGTTTGGATATATTCTTGTTTGAAACTCTCTTCAGTCATACAGTTAATGTACAGGGAATAAAAAAAAAAGAAGTCGGTAGTGAGAAAACATACTAGTCTTGTTTCTGTTCCGCTTCTCACTTTCATCTCATTGATTGTGTTGATGCCTTTGTGGGGAAGCTGAGGGGGAGGTAGTTTTCGATTTAATTATGCAACGTGATCTTTTGCCCTTGATCTAGGGGTCTAGACCAAGGGGATGATCCCCAACACAATTTTTCGGGGTATCTACAGAGGTGGAATATGCTATGCGACTTGGAGATATAAATATCAAAATTTGTATTTACCTTGATAAGTTCAACAGCAGGACGTGATGAAAACTGTTTAAAACCTTGAGCACTGCACAATTTTCCTTGGCTCTCATTCAACCACTTAATGGTTATCGCTGGGGAAAGCGAATGTCTTAAACATTACTTACATGAGACTTTCTGAATATACATAACACGAACACAATGCTACTTAAAAATTCACTCTGAAAAATGAGAGTGCCAGCTAGTTTCCAACCGATTAATATAGTTTTTCATCAGGCTTGGAAGCATTAAGTGTGATTGTGTCCTCGAACAACTCACAAATGTGAAGGTCACTAAATTGTTTGACATAAAGAAGGGAAACGACACAATAAGGGAAACAACATAATTCGAGAAAAATATCGTAGGAGTAATAAATATTAAATTTTCATAGGTGTTTAATAAATATTAAAACTTTAAACAAATTTGAAAAGTTTTTTTAACTGACATCTGAGGATTTTTTATTTATTTATTTTTTATTTTTTTTTTTTTTTTGTGATTAACAACATATTATCAGCAATTTGTTGTTGTTGTAATTTCTAATGATCCCTGGCCGGAAATATTTCCAGACCAGGTCCATATAAGCTAGCGGATTGTGGGGTGCGGTTCCGGTGTATAATGGCATCACAAGGGTCAGAGTCCGATTTAGCCAGGTGTCACCTCAATTTTGATCGAGCACACTCAGGGGCGACATCTGGGGATTGCCCCCTCTGTGATCTCATAGAGGGACAACAGTGTACGAATTTAACGTGCTCATATCCGGCCTAGGCAAGGAGGTACAGTGATTTCCGCTTATAAGAATGACGTTTGTTATTACTGTTTTTGATTCTTATAAGCGGTTGATTCTTATAGCCGAAATTTAGGTTTTTGGACAGGAACACACACACCTATATATACATATACACTGCTGGCCACCCAAATTGCAACACCAAGAAAGACAACAGATATCACAACAAAATTTATTTTGTAGATAACATGTTGACCAAGTATCAAATGATTAAATTTATAGACTTCTGTGAAGTGTGGTTCCTGCCAAAATCAGTAGCCAGAGTAGCCGCCATTGTTGGAGATCACCGCTGCCACACGCCTCGGCATTGATTCAAAGAGACTTTGGATGAATTCTTGGGGTACAGCACACCAAGCAGCTTCCACACGTTGCCAAAGTTGATCTGCTGTGGCAACTGGGGATGGAATCTGGGTCAATCGTAGAGCCACATGTTTCATGGACCAGCGTCATGGACCACATGTTTTCTATCGGCGAAAGATAAGGAGAGCGAGGCGGCCAGGGAAGCAATTCAATCTGGCGATTGACGAAGAACCGTTGGACAATGCGTGCCACGTGTGGTCGCGCATTATCCTGTTGAAATATGGCTGTGGGCAAACCCTGAAGGTAAGGAAGGACAACTGGCTCCAAAACCTCGGAGAGGTAGCGCTGGCTGTTTAAAGTACCGGCAATGCGTACTAGAGGTGTGCGAGAGTGATATGCAATACCGCCCCATACCATAATACCCGGTGCAGGACCAGTGTGGCGGTGCATAACGCAGCTGTTCAGCATCCTCTCTTCACGGTGTCTCCAGACTCGAATGCGACCATCGTGGTGTTGCAGACAGAAGCGTGACTCGTCAGTAAAGACAATTTCATTCCATTCTGCCGTCCACATCCTTCTGTCATCGCACCATTGGCGGCGGAGACGTCTGTGGTTCGGCGTCAAGGGTAGACAAAGCAATGGACGTCTTGCGGACAGACCACTCTGCTATAAACGGCGTCGAATGGTACGCGCAGACACTGGATGATGTGTTACAGACTGCATGTGCTGTGCTATGGTTCGTGATGTGACTGAGCGATCCGTCACTGCCATGTGCACAATTTGCATGTCATCACGTGAAGTGGTGCGCTGAGGTGGATGCGATCGAACACGCTGGTCCGTCGTACCCTCCTGAATCCAACGATCACATATCCGCATTACAGTTGTTTGGTTTCGTCCAACACGACTACCGATTTCCCTGAAAGATAATCCACAATCTCGGTAGGCCACTATCCTTCCTCTGTCGTACTCGGATACTTGATCAAAAGATGATCGCTGTTTTCGACGAGGCATAATTGATCGTTTTTTTTAAAAAACCACAAGAAAAACACAATTGCCGAACTTGAAATCGTCGAAATCTCCAAGCCTTAAATAGCGCTTTGAAGTGGCGCCACAGGCGCGCGTGATGTGCGTCTGCGCTGAAATTCTAATCGTTTGCATATCTCACCTCCGCTAATGCATGTTGTAAATTTCATGTTATTTGCATGTTTCCTTCAGGGTGTTGCATTTACAGTGGCCAGCAGTGTATTAAATAATTTACTATAAAATACTTTTTAATTTACGTTAATTATCTTTTATTAGAATTATTTTTATAATTTTAAAAATACAACTTAATTTCTAGATCTATAAGGAGATACACATGATTATAGTAAGAGAAGAAAAAAATTCAATATTTGTTACAACATACCTGCTTAACAGTTTAACATTTCAACTACAGGAATGGTGCAAGAAAAAGTTTTCTATGGTAGTTTGACGTAATGAAGTTTTCAGGAGGCTGTTTATACCTCTTTCAATACCAATAGTCTCAGACCAAGATTCACCATCTAGCTTACGTTTCACGGTTTGATAACGTGCTGAATCTAATAATGTCACGTTTTCCTAAGTGATAGTGGACATTTCGCCGAAGATTTATGTGTTTCAGGGTTCAGGAAGCCGCAACCAAGATGTGGGAGGTGGGGAAAAAGAGTCTCTGTCTTTGTTTATCAGTGGAGAAAAGTGAAATCGGATCCGCACGGTTAGGATGCCCCTGGGTCAAGCTAATAGGACAGTGTTTAGCTAAAGCGTTTAAGGGGAAACTATTATGTTATGTCTGACTATTATGTATGAAGAGTGTAAACTGATTCTTAAAACCGGTGGATTGATTCTTTAAAGCGAAAATTTTAACATGGAAATAATACATTTGTTTTTGTTTTTGCGGTATTGATTCTTATAACCACTGATCACTATAAGCGGTGGTTACTGTACTTCATGGCGCTTGCAGGATTCGGTCAGAGCACCCTCAGCACCGAAAGCCGAAGCGATACCACTAGGCTACCTCTAGCCCCTATCAGCAATTAGACATAAAGATTTTTTTAATTCAAATTTAGACGTATGTTATGTTATCCATTCGCACATGTACAGGAAAATAAGTTAAATCTCGTTAGAATAAATTTAAATACACCCATACCTCTCTTTACGGCCTAGATACGTTCCGGAAAAGTTGGCCGTAAAGCGAAAAGCCGTATAACGAATCAATTATTTTGATACAAACCCATACAAATTTAATCCGATCTGTTCCAATTTTTTATAAATAATATAGTTTTTAGTTCATAAAGCCTTTTATTCTTTTTATTTCCTATAAAAATGCTTATATAAAAATAATAGTACAAAACAATGTAATAATAAACAGAAATTAAAAAAATAAACATATAAAAAAAGGAATCATATGCACATATGTATTAATAAAAAACATAAAATAGAATGTTTAAAAACTGTTTTAATGTGATGACGAACATTAACATGAAGAATCACTAAGCTATAATATACTGCCATTACCACTCTCCGCTGTTGTGGCCGTATAAGGAAACATTATGGGCCGTAAATCGAAAAAGTGCCATAGTTAAAAAAGGCCGTTATAGCGAAATGCCGTATAAAGAGCGGCCGTATAACGAGGTATAGGTTTAGACCATATAATAGCGCATACAGATTGGTACAGAGTTCTCTGCATCTGCCAGTGATTTATGTCTCTCTGTACTTTCTACTATGCGTGGATCGCCTCCTCTGGCGGTCCATCAAAGAAAGAGTGGGGGGGGTCAGCGGGTCAAATGGTGTCGAGCGGGGTCGGGGGACACACCACATCAAAGAAATCTTGCGGGCGGGAATGGGGGTGGTTCTAAATACTTTGTCTAATGTTACCGTGACTAATGTGATGACAGGAGTCGGGGAGAGAACTCTGTACCAATGTATATGCACCATAAGATGTTAATGTTGTTGAGATTTTGAGAAAACATAACTCGAAAATGAACATGAGTTTACACGAGTGGCTGAACAAATATTTATTTAACAGGAATTGATTGGAACGGAATATAACGCTATCAAAAAATGCTACAATATTTTTTAAATTTATTTTGTAAGGTATTTTTCCTATTTTTTTTCGATAAGTTTCTATACTTATTTCAATCATTGTACTTTAAACTTCAAAAATATTTTAAAACTTGAATACTTGGAATTTTTTTTAAATTACATTTTTTTTATATAAAGCTTAAATACAGAGTTCCTTTGTAATACAGGGTGTCTCGAAAAACCTTGACACATTTTTTAAATTTATATCGTAAAAAAGTACCCATGATAGGAACTAGAAAATCACAGATGTGTTACTTTATATATTAGAGGGTTTTTTTTTTTTTGTTGGGGGGGGGGGGGGGCAGCATGGTCAATAAAGTTCAGTATGTGCTCCTTTTGTGGCACGGAAAATATCCAGTCGGTAATGCATTTCAGCCCATGTCCGTTCCAAAATGCATTCCGTAACACATGAAATTGCAGCAATTATGCGTTTTTTGAATTCTTCAAGACAGTCCACTTTTGCTGAATAAACTTTGACAAATCCCCAAAGAAAAAAGTCAAGAGGTGTAATGTTTGGAGATCGAGGAGGCCATTGGATGGGACCATGTCTTCCAATCCACCTGTTTGGAAATTCCTCATTTAAAAAGTCTCTTACAATCACACCCCCAATGAGGCGGTGCACAGTCTTGTTGCCAAATGATTTTGGGATGTAAATAAGAAATTTGTGAGACAGCAAAATAGCCATTTACAACTTTCGCTTTCACGGAAAAACTAGCGCCCTCTATGGACTTTTTTGACACAGAAAAAAACGATAAAAAACAGAAAAAAAATTATATATGCGGTAACACATCTGTGAATTTCCAGTTCCTACCTTGTATACTTTTTTTTAATAAATTTTTAAAAAGGTGTCAAGGTTTTTTGAGACACCCTGTACTGTGAAGTAAACACTGCGCATAATTAGTAAGAATTGTGCCATATATGTATGAACACAGAACTTGGGATACGAATAAAATCAAACTAAAACAAATTTCTCATAAATCGGTCAGGTTATGAAGCTAGAGACATTTCACAGGAAATTACCATACCAATAAATTTGTGCCAAAACTTTTTAATTAAACGACACTTAAACTGATTATGCGGCTATGGGGTTATAAAAAAGGAAGGCAAATGTTCCAGTTTTTGACAGACAGAGAAAACCAACCGAAAACAGTTATCTTCAAAGACATTCTTTGTTGAGCGGAGAGAATTTACTTCTCAAAATGATGAAGTATTATAATTAATCCCGATTCTTGAATTACAAATAACAGGAATGTACTGAAATATTTAATTAAATTATTAATTAACTTTCATTTGGATGTAAGTTACCTTGAATTCATTATCCGAGAATTACAGGGAAATCAATGGTCATAGGCAATCTCGTTAAATAGTTAATGGATTTCATCCCAACGCTGTTTTATTTTTTTTTTCATTATAATGTCAACGCTATAGAGTCAGTAAATGTAATTTACTGAGTAAAAGTGTAATAGAATCAACTACAAATTTTTAAAGACAGAAATTTGAGTTATATATTTACAGGAAACACAATAGTTTATTCCCTATATAAATACATAACACAAATTACGGAACAGAGACACTTCAATTACGTATATTCAGACTGTTTTAATCATTTTAAGCATCTTAATTAAGTTTCCACGTTTTAAAAATTTTGCCTAATTGATGGAGACGCTCTATCGGGATTTTACCGAAATGAATTTTGATTAAATAACAATGATTTGCACCATGTCTTTGTTGGAATTTTACCATAAATTGTCAGTTACATGGGTTGTCAGAAAGGTTATTCATCAGTCCTCGGGGATTTGTAAGAATATTTATATTCTGGAAAATTTTTACCGTGATTTATCGACTCGTGACGAGTTGCTAATCTTACTGTATAGCTTTGAGAAAAACCTTGCCTTGCTTTGGGGTTTCCTACGAATGTTCTTTTCCCGACTACTCTAATATTTTTGGTGAATTTTAAGGATTGTGATTCCCACTATTAGTAGGGGAGCATATGTCGCAAAAACGTGCTCCGTGGCGGTATTAATGATGGGAACATGGGGAGGTATTTTTTTTTTTTCATCAGAAACTACCTGTAGATGAATAATTTTCATGGTATCACTCTTTGATGTGCGGCGTATAGCAGTAATGACGTTATCAAGATGGCCGCCGTGGAATTTAAAAAATCCACTTTATTTCAGTTATTTATCGGCCGATTTTCTTTTGTAATACCTCATATTGAAGATAAATAAAATGTCTAGATGACAGATGTAGAATCAGAGGCGACGGAGTCGCCACAGAGCACAAAAGGGAGAAAGTGCGTCCTGTGAAAAAGATGGTTGGCTCGCGGTTGGGACCTTTGTGTGATTCTTAGAAAAGGGAGGAATAGCCCCAATAAATGTGCCAATAAAAATGTACCTCAATAAATGTGACAATAGCACGTAGTAAGGCCATACATATGTGCAACTCTCCGGGTCGTAGCATAAAGTGATCTCGAAGATTCTGTTGAGCCATGATAAGTTGCTGCACAGGACGGGAACGACCCAAATCTAATATATTCAGCAATCCCTTGATCATTTACAAGCGTTCTGCTTTTAAACTTTCTCAAATGCGGTGTCATAAAGACATAAGAGAGAGTGTTCGATTAAATTCAGAATTAATATACAAACTGACCTAAGTTGCAGGACGTAGGAGTATTGAAGAAAATATTAATATACACTGGCGTGCAAAACTAACCGTATGATGTTTACGCAGTTACTTCGCAATGGAGCAGCCTAGATGAATGAAATTCACACCAAAGAGATCTCAATGTGTCCCTTTGGTGAATGGAATAACACACATGCAATAAGGATACAAACGTTAACTCTGAGAATTTCTTAAGAAAGAGCTAGAAAGGATTACATATCATCGTACAAAGACGTATTTCTCAAAGATGGAATAAAGCAAAAAGGTGATGTTTGGTAGGGAATATGTTGTCCTTTAACTGCTATGGTTGTTTTGCAGCGTCTAACAATACTTAAAACGAGTTGGTTTGGAGACTCTTGGGGTAACATTATCCATCCCTCTTTTAGTACTTTTTTCGGTTCACGGATATTTTGAAATGGAGGTATACGTGACGTTCGACGTATTCCTCGAGCGCCCCACACATGTTCTATTGAATTCAGGTCTGGAGACTTCGAAGGTGATATCCTTTCTTTCCAACAAATCATCCATAGCACATGTATGATGAAGTCTTGCACAATTGCCCGTAAAACAGAACTGAGAACCCATGACACCTCGGAAAAGACGATCATCTCACTGCAATAGCGGTTGACTGCTACTGAACTACGTTCGAAAATGTGGAGCTCAGTACGACCATTTAGCATGATGCTTCCTCAGACCATGACACCTGCCCCTCCATACCAATGTCTTTCAGCAATGATTGCTGGATGATAGCGTCTTCCCACCTCTCCAAATTAGCTGACGACTAGAATCAGTCGTTAGATTGAAGCGACTGTCTTCAGAGATGAATGAGTACCGTGCTCCATTGCTGGGCAGTACAAACTTTGCGGTCCTTACACCATTTTAGACGGTTTTCTCCGATGTGCTGGCGTTAGCGAGATACAACGTTCTGGCCGTTGAGAGATAAGGCCACCTTTACGCTAACGTCTGGTCACTGTGAACCGCGACACTTTACGTCCTGTGGCCATGTGTAGTTGCTTTGCAATATTGCCTGTCGTGTCTCTTTTAGCCCATAGGACGATACGGTCGAACCCTGTTATAGTGAACCCGGTATATAACGAACGAAAATTTTGGTCCCGTCGTATTCCTATTATACGTAATTTAATTAGTATTGTGTCAGTTCAATGTAACGTTTAGACGATTTAATTCATTATTTTTAATAGATTTTATTATTTTTCAATACATCATTATTGAATACACACTACAACTAATGAGTTACATATTTTATGAACTCTGGCATTTTTCTTAACGGTTCGGATATAGCGAACCACCGGATAAAGCGAACAAAACCTTTGGTCCCTTGCAGTTCGTTATAACGGGGTTCGACTGTATAATGGTCATCCGTTGGTGTCATTTTCTTTGCGTAACCATCAGCGATTTCTCTAACAGCTGTCCCTGTGGCTTTGAAGGTCTTCCACACACGTGAAACAATGCTATGGGCGATAACTAGTCGGCTACACTCTTCACTCTGCGTCCCTCTTCAAGCTCATCAATTATTATACCACGAGAACCGTAATCTAATTGTATCACCTGTAACATAATTACAATTCATTTTAACTTCTTACAACTACGAGTACACGAACTTTCTATTCCCTAAATTTTCTCAGAAGAGCTGCATTTCAGGCGTGTCACGTGCCGTGCAGCGTGACAATCAGGAAAACTACATATGCATCATCTTTCTACTGATCAGGTATCCTTATGGAAATTGCCTCTAGATTTTCCGTTTCATTTTTCGGGTTTAAACCAATGGAATACTGTCGGTCCTTAAGTTTTGCACACCAGTGCAAGTGACAAAACCATAGACACCCAACCCACTTTAGGGTTTGATTTTAAGAGATAGCGAACACTCGTATAACTAAAAACTAAAATGTTATGTATTTTGCAACCCAACTTTGAGAATATATATATATATATATCAACTAGCTTTATATACCCGGCGTTGCACGGGTGAACCCTTAATAAAGCTTACTTGTATGATATGTATATTTGTATTTTATGGCAATCTATACCCCTCTCCACTGGTCATCATCCCATCAGCATATTATAATAACCCACCCCCCATGCTAATGTCAACATTAAAATGTTTCTTTCAATTTTGATAACCCACTGGATCCCGGCCCTTCGAGGAGTTTGAGGGCTTCCCCGTAAACCCTTGTGAAAATCGCCGGTTTCATAAACAAAGAATTACCTGACGTTGCCCAGGATAATAAAAATGAATGGAGTTAACCTGAGCTCTAGATGTATACGTACTAACAACCGAAATATATACAATTCACACACACACACACCTTTCCACACTTCATTTAATTAAGGTTGATCTCTCTCTTTTCTCCTACCACCAATTTGGTGTTCAAAATAGTGATATATAGGAAATATAAATTATTGGATTGTTTCTAGCAATTTTTTCAAAATCTAAAGCGAATGTCGAAAAATCGTGACATTGATCGTGTTTGTTACATTTAATCGTGTTTCTTACATTTTAAATCAAGAATCTTATGGATATCTGTTTCCTTCTTTGAGATATGACGGAATATGTAAAAAACGCGTAAAAACACGTTTAGCCCCCCCTAACCCCCTTGGGGGCCGAATTTTGAAATATCCTTAAATTGGTTTTTAGGTATTCGTATTCCTTACATTTTAAAGCAAGAATCTTATGGATATCTGTTTCTTTCTTTGATATATGAAGGAATACGTGAAAAACACGTTAAGCCCCCCCTCCCCGTCCCCTGGGGCCAAATTTTAAAAAATCCTGAAATTGGATTTAAGGTATTCGTGTTCCTTACATTTTAAAGTAAGAATCTTATGGACATCAATTTCCTTCTTTTGAGATACGAAAGAATATGTAAAAAACACGTTTTGCCCCCCCTCCCCCCTTGGGGGGCGATTTTTGAAAAATCGCTTCTTAAATGACGCCATCAGCCCAAAAGTAATAAGCTCTTAAAATTTGATATCTGTATCTCCAATAGTTTTTGCTGGGTGTTGATTTCTTTATATATATAGATAAAACACGTAAGAACACGTTTAGCCCCCCCTCTCCCTCCCCCTTGGGAGACGAATTTTGAAAAATCCTGAAATTGGTTTTTAGGTATTCATGTTTCTTACATTTTAAAGCAAGAATCTTATGGATATCGATTTTCTTCTTTGAGATATAAAGGCATATGTAAAAAACACGTTTTGCCCCCCTCCCCCCCTTGAGGGGCGAATTTTGAAAAATCCTGAAATTGGTTTTTAGGTATTTATGTTCCTTACATTTTAAAGCAAGAATCTTATGGATATCTGTTTTCTTCTTCGAGATATGAAGGAAAATGTGATAAAACACGTAAAAACACGTTTTTTCCCCTCCCCCCCCCCCCTTGGGGGCCTAATTTTGAAAAATCCTGAAATTGGTTTTTAGGTATTCATGTTACTTACATTTTAAAGCAAGAATGTTATGGATATAAATATCCTTCTTTGAGATATGAAGGAATATGTAAAAAACACGTTTTGCCCCCCTCCCCCCCTTGGGGGGCGAATTTTGAAAAATCGCTTCTTAAATGACGCCTTCAGCACAAAAGTAATAAGCTCCTAAAATTTGATATCTGTATCTCCAATAGTTTTTGCTGGGCGTT
Source organism: Dolomedes plantarius (assembly GCA_907164885.2). Lineage (NCBI taxonomy): Eukaryota > Metazoa > Arthropoda > Arachnida > Araneae > Dolomedidae > Dolomedes > Dolomedes plantarius. Next base: position 55,438,289 of record OU015498.1, read on the forward strand.
GATACGTGTATGTATATATAAGTCAGGACTTCTTCCTTTATAGATATAGATATATTGGCATTAATTGCATACACTGACATTGTATTTAATTTGAATGTACCGTTCGTTTAGGAACACCTGGTTTATGGAATACTAAAAGTTTAAAATAGTGGCGCCATCTATTTATAATAAACCTACCAAATCCATTAAAAAACTAAACACAGTATAAATAACATAGAAAAAAAAGCATACGAAATGTTATACACATTAATAATATGAAAACGAATTAAAATATATAAATGTATAAAACTCCTCAGATTTCAGCTATATTCGGTCTTTCATCATAAAAAAGCTGAAAAAAAATTTAAAAAAATAATAAAATAAAATAAAAATAATAATTTAAAAAATAATAAAATAAAATAAAGATAATTAAAAAAATAATAAAATAAAAGCTGAAATAAAAAAGCCTTCATAAAAAAGCTGAAAATACAGGTTTAGCAAAATTTGCACGATCCCATACTCGAACCCGAAACTTACGGGGTACCAAATGAACCGCTTTAACTACTGTGGCGTTGAAAGATGTGTGTAGAGGTTTATTTAAAACTTTATATTTATATTTACTTATTAATTAAAGTTAGAATTACTCTTTACAATCTTAAAAATCAATTTACTTCAAGAGTTGCCATTTGGCCGTTAGTGGTTAGTACATTTAAGTTAGATGGTAAGTTGCGTTGTGTTATTTTTAAATGCAATATCCCATAAACAATTAATAATTATAATTAACA
>OU015498.1:55444052-55694052 GCA_907164885.2 Dolomedes plantarius
AAAAAAAGTCACGATGAAATCATGGTAATGGTTGAATAATGTTATTTCTCCAAAAATATTACTTGCAGACATCCTTCGAGCCATAATCTTGAATATCTCATAAGAGCAGCTTCGTGCCTTTTTTTAAAAAAAACTGATCTAGTATGAACGATCAAGTAAAAATTTTAAATACCGCACTAAGGATATGCTTTTCTTGTGTTTCTAGTAGTTGTGTTTCGAACAAGTAGATAAAAATGCCTAAATAGTAATACTTATCCCGGCTTCATCTACTGTGGAGAGGATTAACAATTTCACCCTTCATCAACTCTAAATTAAATAATTCATTTATACTTCATTCAAGGCTTAAGTCAGTGATTCTCACCACTGTGCAGCGAGATTCTTGAAGTCTGCCGCCACTGCGAATAATTTTGTATGCTATTTTTACAAAATATATTGCAGATACATCAATCAATTATCCAAGTAAAAGTCTTTTAAATTTATCTTATTGTTGGTGTGCCGCCACAATTTTAAATTGTTAAAAGTGTACCGTGACGAAAAAAAGGTTGAGAATCACTGCCTTAAGTAATTACAAATTACGTATTTCAGTTAATACAATATTTCTGTGCATTAATCTCTTTGCACTTTACACATATTCCTGTATAGCAGTGGTGCGCAAACTATGGGTCGCGACCCACAGGGGAGTCGTGAAAAAAATCGGAGAGGTCTCGGGTAGTCTAAGGGCAATTTATATCATACGAATTATGTAAATAAGAAAACATGCTTTAAACTTTCTATTATGACATATTAGTATTTTCATTCATATTTTTTATATGTTACAAATATACAATATTGTTAAATAAGGTATCAAACAATCTTACAAGGATACATTGCTTCCAATCGCTTTTACCTATAGGTTCAAGACTGTGTTTTCAAAATGAGTAGCTATGAATATCAAACAATGTTAATAAGAAAGTAGCATTCTCAAATATTTCCCCAAATATTGAGTATATTATCCGAGGGCCAGGTTCACCCTTCATCAATATCTTTTTCATGAATAATTTTGTATTATATTAATAAATGAAGTTTATGATATTCATTGTTTTAATAGGAAGCTTATAATTTTAAAATCATGCCCCCTTTTTTAATTCTATTTCTGTTAATTTTTACCTAAACGAAATACAAATGCATATTAATATTTAAAAATGGAGTTTTAGCACATGAGACTTGGCAAAAAACAAGTCTAGATGGTAAGGAAGACTTTTCCTTTATTCTTATTATTCAAAATATATACCCAAAATCTACAGTTCATTGATTTTCGAAATAGTTTCTCAACATTTGCTTATTTCGTTTTTCTATTATTTTGTTAAAATTTTCTTACTTTTAAAAAAATTTGCTACAACCAATAAAATTCGTTGGGTCGCATGATTTTTATAAAAAGAAAATGGGTCGCGGTCGAAATAAGTTTGAGCACCACTGCTCTTTAGAATCCGATATTAAAACTTGTTTTCTCTGCAGTACTACCATACTAGCAGGAAAAACAGTTTTACAGTCTCGCCAAAAGCGGTTTGTTTTGGCATGAACGCTTAAAAACTGGTTCTGTCAGAATGAAAATCTGATAAACCAAATCATTAAATCTCAACCAATCTTTAATGTCTTACTTAAAATTGATATTTTATTTTTATATCTCTACATTAAAGTGGATGAGTATAACTTGGTGCACATTTAAAATCTTAATCCAAGTTTTTTTATGCATTATTTATTTGAATACTATTATAATTAAGTGCGTAGTTCACTGATGACAATGAAAGCACTATAAAATTCTTCTTGCGAATCTTTTCCCAGCTGGATCGTGTCTTTGAAAGTTCAAGGAATAGGAACCATCAGTAGAGGTAAAATGTTGATATTTGCCGTCCAATGATACTGCATATCTCCTGTGGACTTGTTAATGCTACTCCTGTACTTGCTCACCGTTTCATGTTTACACACAGGTGGGCAATTTTTCCTGTAGCTATATTTGTGATAATAAGAAAGAACAATATTATAGCCTTGAATATTAGTATGAAACATCTAAAAACCCCTCCCTCCCTCCTGTTTGTGTGTCTTACATGAATTTGACTTCACTCATAGATTGAAGGAAAACAGCTTTGATTCCTCGATGATTCTGATTAACCAATCATAGAAATAAGCTCATGAACAGTACATATTTAAGGAATGATCACGACTTGGTCACGCCTCTAACTTGAAAATGCACTCATTTGAAAAATTTCCTTAAACAACGGAATTCAAATTCGACTCGCCAACTAAACAGATTTTCAACACTTAATGGAAATAAAACGAGGATTTTTTTTCTAAAAGTCAAGAGATAAAAATAGAAAACATTTATTAAGAAAGTTTTTATTCGAGTATTTTAACATCTTTTCTAATTCTCTTGACATAAATTCATATTTAGTTTTCACGTATAAATTATGATAATATCCCACTTTAAACGTTGAAATGGATTTCTGATATATATTTGTAATATAAAAAAGGCTCATTCAAAAATTACAAAACAATTTGAAACAACATGCCCGTATGTTCATTCGCTAATTCAAATTTAAAGTACTCGCTACTTTATGAATTTTATGCAATTCTCTACATGCGAAACGACCCAACCCACTACTTACATAAAAGCGTTTTACAGAGAAAAGTCGATTCTGCACCTCAACGCCGCCTAGCGAATTAATTTATAAACATTTAATTACATTTGACAAATAAATTAAATTTGAAGAAATGCGAAAACATTTCAGGGCAAAAAGGTGTCAGTCTGTAGATTAAATCCATGTTCAACGCGTAAGCACTGCAAGTTAAAAGTCCATTTCTGAGTATTATGAAACCATATGCAATATTTTTGGGACACTAATTATAGGAAATCGGTCAAAAAATTTTAGTTATCGCTTCTCGGCCTTTTGGCTAAGATCAAAGTGTAGTATCTGTTCTTATCAGCTTAATATCTGATACGACGTCCATAGGGCGTCACGATATTAAACTAATTTTTGAACAGAGGCTTGTGGTCTGGAATTTATTCCGCCCTCGCCACGGGTCGGCCTGCTATTGCACTACTTGCAGGATCGGCCCACATAATTCAAAGAATAGAAATCACCCACTTCTTCAACATATTTCGGTTGAAAAGGTATGGTTACTGAGAAACTCTGCGTTCAAGTTAAGTTTCCAAACACTTACAAAAAAACCTAGAAATCGTTCGCAACTCTACAATATTTTTGTAGTAGACATTACCAGAGAACTCCAAAGAAACTTCTAATCATGAAACTACACTAAAAACAATCTGAAACGGCTGGAGTTGTGAGTAACACAGCACCACCAAAGAAATTTTCAAGAGAACTCCAAAGAAACTTCATCGCCAATCACAATGTAAATAACGCATCCTTGAAATGGTCGGATATGTCAACTGCACAAGAACACCAAAGAAATTGTCAAGAGAACTCCAAACTTTCCAACTGTCAAGAGAAACTTCATTTCCAATCAAAATGTAAATGCATCCTGGAAGTAAAGAAGATGATTCTCAGTAAAGTAATTCCTTTTAAATGTATAAAAAATTTTAAATGTATAAATATCAAATTACAGCAAATTAGACTAATATTTTTTCTGCTGCCTTTTTCTTTTTCTGCACAAATCATTACACGATTCGAGTAGTGGAGCATTTGTCATTATCTGATATTACAGCGAGATCGTCAAACGAAAACATGGGTTTTAATGGAATTTAACGGATACACGTTCAGTATGACAGATGAGGCTTGCATGTTGAAACTACATAAGATAAGTCACGAAGTAACAAATACGACAATAAACGCCATAACGCCATCCTCAGTTCGTCGAAGGGTTATCCAGCAAAGAAATTGGTAAGAATCTTTACTATTCTAAACATATCAATACAACAGGCATCAGTTACTATCAATACCTAGAAACAAGTTTCCTTTCTGCAACTATTTCATAAGTACTCCGTACAATAGTCAAATGCAGTGAAGTGAAATCTGATAGTTTTTTACAAGTATTTAAATGCCTATAGTGCGCGACATAAATATAAGATGCTTTTAAATTGAAAAAAACAGGACAAAACCACAAAATAAAGGGAAGATACTAAGAAGAATACTAGAATAGACGTAAAAAGTTCGAGTGTCTTGATGAACTGGCATTTAACTAACTTTGAAATGAACAACTTGCAAAATGTTTAACAAATTTCACTGACGAAATACGATATTTAATCTTAATTATTCTTCGAGTTTAAAATTACTATTGTCTAGCCTTCATATTACTATTATTATTGTGGAATTTACAATTTTAATGCCATGAAACATTTTTAACAGATGCAAAACAGGCAATGAAAGTTTTTTGAAAGTTTAGAAAGAAATGTAAACGTTTCGTAACACCACATTATGACACATGCATCATATCCCCGTAATTTCATAACTTTATCTATCAACATCATAGAGGATTTCTCTAACAGGGAAAAAAAGTATATGCTCAGATTATTAAAATTGGCGAATTGGCGCAAAGGTTTGTCGCCAAGTAACGGCTGATCCTGTGTCATAGTATTGAAGAGAAAACTAATGAGCAGCGTTATGTTCTGTATATAAAGGATATTTTTTAACTTTTAAAAGAATTATATCAACATAACCAAATCTATTTTTAAACTATTCACTTATTCAACAATATGGCTATATGACTTCAGCGATGGAATCATTAATCTTACCTTTCCTAACTTTGATGCCCACAAACACATAATTCTTTAAAATATACTTTTAATTTCTACAGGATAAAAGAAATATATTGAAACAAATTAGAGTATCGGAGTTACATATATGAAATTCTCGATCACTTATAAGTACGAACATATTCATATGGAGGAGGATGGGCTTATACGTGAAATTTTACCTTATATTTCAGGGTGATGCATGACTAATTTTTCCCCTTCAGAACAGAAATAAACGTTCAATTATTCATTATTCATTTCCTTTTTAAAAACGCAAGAGATTTCGACTTTTAAATATTTCTTCATCCAGTGTGCTGCATGTTAATTCGGGCATTGCTAATGAAATACAGTCGACACATCTTTTTGGAGCCTGATTTATAACATACTACTTTGCTATTTAATTTCATCAACAGTAAAATCTAAAATATAATAACAAATATATACATTGTACATTATTATAAACTTTTTTTTAAAGATTATTTTGAGCATTCATATCTAGGATCCTGAGACCTCCCTGCGTAGTATTTAAAAAAATGTTATGGGCGTTACTTAACTAAGGTACTAATTTAAAATGTAATTCAACAGGAAGATGTAGACAAACTTTTCTTAAAACTTTCTTAAGTCTGGATAAAACGCAGAATTTAAATATTCGTATACCTACGAAAGGTATAAAAGGGTATCTGAATTCGGTGGGTTTAATCTCATCTACATAATTTATTTACTGTTATCCATATTTGAATCTCCAAAACGTTTTTGGAAGAGACGAATTCCTAACTGAAACAGTTCATAAATTAATAGTTTAAAATAATATTTAAAGAGGAAAATATTTAATAGCGATTAAACATATTATAATCAACAATCGTGGATTAGCTCAATTCCATAGCTCAATTCATCTGCGATAGGCGTGGATGCATATATTCATAGAAATCCGCGAAGTAATTTGAGAGGGTGGAAGTTGATCCACCCTCTCTCCAGAGGGTGGATCAAAGGAAGATGGATAGAACTGTGTAATTATTTTGGCCGATCTTAAATTTTCACGCGTACGTTCCAAAGTTGTACAAAAAAAGAATCAAGCAAGAAAGCATTTTTCGCTTCTAAAATTGCAAATTGAAATTAAATTCGAAAAGAGAACTAACGAGTCATCCAGGTTAGTCACTACGAATGATAAAATTTTAAGAATAATTTTAGATGATACATAATATAATATAATTATCTATGTCATATATGGCGCTTAAAATGTTTTGGCTGCAAAGTGTACAATGTCTCGACAGATTTCTTGGCGATTACACGCCAACACGTAGTAACACGCACAACTGCAGTACACGCCACCACGTAGGTGTATTTTTTCTTCCCAAAAATCAAGCAAATCTATTTTATAATAATTTAAAAGAAATCCTAATTAAAAGATAGAACTAATTTTTAAAAAATAATCTCGAAAAGAATTATGTCATTATTTTAAAATAGCAAAAGATTTTTTGGCACTTTTCCGTTAGTCGGTCGCAAGTGATATATCGCCAAACATGGTTCAAAAGTCGCATTTTCTGTTGTTTTGTTTAATCCATTGTAACTCCCGTAATACGTGTGCGTGAATAAACAAAGTATATAAGTAACCATGAATATTTTATTAATTTAGTAAATATTTAGTTAGGAGACCAAAAAGCTTTAATATCTCTCAAGGTGTCATCAAAAGGACTATCGCCACAGAACTTCAGCTAGGTACGATTGCAAATGGTGGCGTGCTGTTCGCCAGTTATATCGCCATATGGTACTTCCTCACTAATGTTCAATCTTTTGTGCGATTGTGAAGAAAGCAAATATAGTTTGTGGTTGATTAGTTTCCAATTTTTATTCATGTGAATTTTGGGGTTATTTAGCTGGGTCTCTGAACTGCATGTTCTCTCAGATTTAAATCCGCTGATCCACCCTCTTCGTCCACGTTTCGTGTGGACGAATACGTCTTCAAAATGTAGCCTGTCTATTACCCATTAAATCGTTTACCTAGGGTTGTTAGGCTAGCAACTTTTCATTCTCCCTAATGGCGATACTTGTTAGGACAAAGGACAAATGCGACCAGCTAACGGAAAAGTACCTTTAAAAAGAAAAAACCAGGAGTCATAAATAATATCAAACTACGTCGAACTTCATATTTAAGATTTACAAGCAAAAGAAGAAAGAAAAAAAAAGAGCGAAGAAAGATTTTAGTTTCGAATATCTAATTTGAAAAATCCTAAAAAAAACTTTAAAAATATGTATTAACATGAATACAAAGAATTCCTTTGAATACTTAATGTCACAATTTAATTTTATTGTTCTTAATTTAAATTTGGGATGTAACATTATACAGGAAGGATTAAATTTTGCATTCATTTTAATTGGAAAACTCGTTAAAAAATAAAAAATAAATAAAAAACCTACTAACGTCGTTGAATTCAGAGTTTGACAGTATCTTCTCAGAATTTTTATACATATTTATATACTAGCTTTAAAACAAATTACTAATGATGAATCAAAAATGTACCCATAAAGAAACACATCCAAACATATACACAGGGAGACAGAGAAAAACCATTTTGTAAGTAAAATATTACGAAATTTGTTTGACTTAATAATTCAATCTACGGGGTTCAAAAGGTTATTATTATTATTATCAGCGCCGGATTCAGACTTAGTAGGCCCTTGAGCTAGGGTATTGTAAGGACCCTAGTAATATCGGATTGGGCAAGAGTCGCTTGACAGATGTTCATTTAAATATAACAACAACGTCTTTATATTTTCTTTGGATATACAGTTGTGACCGATGCGACTATGTCATCTATTGTTAACGTTTTTGTTGTTATTTGTTGACCCCGCCCATTGTGCTACTTCTCTGCTCACCGAAGAGACGAATGACTGCTAGTTAGTGTCAAGTGACTTTTCTATCACTCTGTATTTTCAAAGAGCAGAAAAGAAGTTAAAGACAAAATTAAATTTATTCTTACGAAGATTACAAAATTTAATTTTAAACATTTGCGACAGCAAATTTCTCTAAAATATCGGTAAATTGTATATCCTTTAGAATATCATTTCCAATTGCCATAAGAACAAGTCTGTTGAATCTCTCTCGTGCCACTTACGATCTGTATATAATCTTCAAATGTTTCATCTTGGAGAAACGCCTTTCTATAGTCACATCACTTATGATCAAACACATGCAAATCTGCAAAGCTATTTCAATATTAGGTAGTGAAGAAGTTAATCCACTGTTCGCTACATGGGAGTAGATATCAAAAGACTTTGGAGATTTGTGTATTTGCCTGAATTTAATTCTCTCCCCCCCCCCCCCAGCTCGTCGAAGCCCCTGGACTGGGGGAACAGCCTTTAAAGATTATTCCTTAATCCGGGCCTGATTATTATAAGATAAATAACTAATCTATTATACCTAATCTGAGGTTTTAGAAACACAGATATTTTATTTGATTCAAGCAAACAGACAACAAACACACCATCAAATAAAAATCAATATTTTTTTTAACAGTATATACAAACAACACATTTTTGTATCATTAATATGGAAGCTATAAGGAAGCAAAAGAAGTTAAAACATTGGAAGTCTTATATCTGAGAAAATTTACTTAACATGCATAGTTTAAATTCTGCACATTGTTTCAAATCAACACTTGATAATTTTATTTCATTATTACACACAATTTTAGCCCTCTCAAATGGGCATTTATGAGAATGTTATAACCACAATTAATAATGTGGGACTTTGAAATTAAAGGTACTAAACCTATTCAAACATGTAAACAATTTAACCTAAATCAGTGCATTAAAATAATTTTTTTAAGGAATATATTGGAATTTGTGAGTAATCAACTTATGCAAACTCATTGCTTCATTTCAGGATTGCCTTCTTAGTCAACTATGAAATGACTCCTCTTATTCTATGAAAACTATGAAATGACATCCTCTTTATTCTATGATATTCAAATAATGATTTGAGCACAATACACTAAAATATAACAAAGAAAAGGCAGTAGCATTGACACAAATATCATCGAATGGCAACTACATAACTATGTAAAATAAACTAAAGAGTTTACACTAGAATGTAAAATTTCGAATATCTTTAATCCCTAAACTATAGTAATTTAAAAGTCATTTAGTTTTCATATTCTATTTTAAAAGTTTGTTTTATTCGTCAATAGAAAATTTCTTAAAATGGATAAAACAACATGCCAATGTAAATTGTGCAAAACATTCTAAAATTATAATTTTCTATAACTTATCTAAATCTTAAAAACAATTGCAATAAATTAGATAATCTTTGCTTGTATCTAGCTTCCTTTACTTCTCTAGTAACCTAAAACTTTCAATGAAAAAATTCATAACTAAAACACACGCATCTTTACCTAGATATTGCATTTATATATATATATATATATATATATATATATATATATATATATATATATGGCTTTTTTGTGGGGGTATGCAGGGATACAGCATATCCCCACTTTTTTTTAAGTATTATTTTGGCTTAACTTAACTGAAATTTTAAGAAACTTACAAATCAATTGTTAATATAAAACAAAAAGTATTTTTTCTAAATTGTGAGTTTTTGTTCCCCTGTGGCATAATGTGTGAAAACACAGTACTAAAAATATGCACCTTTATTTGAGCAAACACTGTATGTCCATCTATTTTTTTTAGAAAAAAAGCACTGTATGCATGTATGTATGTGTATATACATATATATATATATATATATATATATATATATATATATATATATATATATATATATATATATATAGGGGGGGGGGGGGGTGAAGCTCAAACAAACTTTAACTGAATACGTAATTAATTTTTAAAAATTGGTTTTTAGAAAAGAAATGATTTAATAGAAATGGAATTCTTAAGAATGTAAAAATCCATTAACATTTCTGCCATGTCTTTTATACTCAATGTCTCCTGATTCTAAAAAAATTTAATTTTCTGATAAACAGGTATGTAAGCATGAATTCTATTTTAAGAATTATTTTCATTTTTCTTCAGTCAATTTAAAATGAAAATAATGCTAAAAATTAAAAATTTGTACTATTACAATAATAGAACAGTAAAGTGAAACTTAAAATGTCAGCAATAAAGAGAATCTTGTTTGTATACGCCAATATGGCATACAAAAAATACCTCAGGTTAGAAAACTTGTCATTGTGAGTTTGAAATCATATACACATACTTCTATAAAACAAAAACTAAAAAAGGTAAAGTAACAGTTTTCTAGTGCAGACAGTACGTTTAATGTTTACAATAACAGAATGAAATGGATATTCTGGAAATATTTAAATGTAGATCTAAATTAAAGATCTAATTATTTATTTTTGTAGCTTTCATCATCAAGTAAGCAAAATGGATGCAATTCTACACTGAAAATGATCTATTCCTTCATTCAATAAAAACACATGATACTACACTCACAATGAGGAATATCCTCTCAGTATTTTTCTAATCCTCCCAACTTAATGCACAGTTTTGTATATGAAAGTTTTAAGTATAAAAAAGCAATATAATAAAATACAGTTTTTCAAATTTTTAATGTTTTATTGCAGTAGTGCACAAACTGTGGGTCAAAACCCACTGGGAGGTCATGAAAAAAATTGGAGGGGATGAGGATAGTTTGAAGTAAATTTATGAAATACTGAATTATTTTATTAAAAAATGCTTTAAATTTTCTATAATTACATATTTCTATTTACACTCATATATTAAAAAATGGTATGATGTTGTTAAATAAGATGTCAAACAGTTTTAACAAAAACAGGTTCAAATGGTCTATTTTTATAATGTAAAACAGATATATACCCAAGATATAGTTTCCTTTTTTTCATCTTTGTTGTTAACATTTACATATTTTTTTTTTTTTAAATTGTGTTTCTACAAAAATATTTTCATTCTGGGTCGAGTGGTTTTTTATTTAAAGAAAGTAGGTTGCAGACAAAAAAGTTTGTGTGTCACTTTTTTATAGGACAGTAAATTTATCATGCTTATTACTATAATACTAAAATAATTTTTTGAAAGGGTTTTTTTTTTAAGAGAATTTTGAAAATAGTTGCACTACATTCAAAAATCTACTTTTAGATGCCAAAAACAGAATCAAATAGTATCACTTGTTCATGTATACTCTGAAGAACCCCAACAGGAAAATTCCATAGCTTAATATAGGGAATGAAGATTTGCAAGTTCAATTGATTTGCTACCACATTTTTAAACTAAAATAGTAATGTAATTGGAGAAGTTAACTAATCTGCCATCAGATTGATGGAAATGGAAATAATTTCCAAAATAAGGTTTCGTAATATAAACATAACTGAATTCTAGATAAATGAATCTAAAACCCAAAGAAAATCATGCTCCGAAAAATGCTTGTTTTTAAGAAATTAAAATTGTAAGACACAGCCTACACACAAAGGGCAATATCAAATCCTTCGCTGATTATACAAAAATTAAATTTTAGGACATTAGGACTAAATCCAATATAAGCTAACTAAAAGATTCAATTTTGGGTTAGTTAGCTCATCTCATAAAAATTATATGCATATTTTATTTTGGGAGGCAGAATTTCTGATTCCTGGGGGTTTCAGAAAAAAATTATAATTGGTATTTTTTATTTTTCAATTTTTAGGTTCCTGAATGGGTTGATCCCCTATATATAGAGTTATACGTTTTTCAAATTTTATTCATTTACTCACCTCTATTGGGGGGATCAATAGTGGTGACTGCTTACTTCAACCTTACAAACCATTCTAAGTCTCAAGATAAATTCTACTGAGCAATAATTTTGGTGGTTGATAACACACAAATAAATTTCTAAAAAGTTATATATTGTATCAGTATTTCTGTAAAATACATAAAAAATAGCAAATACTTTTGCAAGTTTATTTATTGTGAAAAAAAAATAAACATTTTGGAGTGGTGTGTGTTGTGTGCTACTTATATAAATCAAACACAATCAAGTTCAATCTATTACTGAAATCAAGTTCTTAAAAAAAAATCATTAAAGATTAGTACATAAAATTATGGAGTCTGAATCAGTGGCGCACCCAGGGGGGTGGGCCGCTGAATATTGAATTTGCATCAGAGCCTTTTTATCGCATGGGCAAATCAGGACTTTGCCCAGGGCCCCCTGATGCTAGGGGGCCCCAAAACCCCCTTGGTGTATGCACCTAGTACTTCTAATAGTATGTATAGCCCATGGATAGTTCTTATTTTTATAAATGTTCGTAAGGGGGGGCCCAAATAGCATCTGCCTAGGGGCCCCCAGTGTTCATAATCGGGCCTTGATTTGCATTATAAATATTTTTATCCGTTCAACCTTAGTCTTCTCTACCCTAGTTCTTCTCTAGTCAAAGTTCCAGGTTAAAGAAAGTATTAACCTAAAGGATTCTCATTATATAACGTGATGAAGCAGCAGATGTCAGAAACTATTTAGATATGAATAAAGCCATTTCTCTTCAATTACTCATAATATTCCATTATGATTACTACCAAGTCTTACTTAGGCTACATTAAGCAAAAAACAGTCCTTTGGGGGGGGGGGGGGGGGGGGGGGGGGGGGGGGGAAATTTAAACTTGAAATTGAACAAACAGTAAAACAAATCACATTTTTTAACATTCCTTCTTGCATATTATAAGGCAAGTTTTGTTGGTCTGCTCACAGTCTTCATTTATGTGGGATTTATTAAGTAGTCAAAAAAGTATGCAGAAGTATAGACAAACCTTTTCCTTTTTCTCCAACGTAACAGGTACTTTGGTCTATGGCCATCCTACATTGCGAAATTGTTGGTTGCTTGTAATGGGAGCACCATACAGGTGAACCAACATCACCAACTGGTGCTACCTCAATTTCGATCAAGCCTCCCAGGGTGGCATCTATGGGTTTGCACCCTCGTCTCACCCCTACAATTCCCACAGAAGTACTTTGAGACCTACAGATTTAATGTGTCCTTACTAAGCATAGACATGAGAGCATTCAATGGTAATTGTTAGGACTTCAAGCACCCCCAATACCAAATCCTTAAAGAATTAAACAATTATGCTACCCTGGGCTCAGTAAAAGACTAACCTATAAAAGTTCTTAAAGTACAAAAAAAGTCAAGAATTTTAACCATCCTTTCAGAGGTCATAGATATACATGAAAAATTAAATTTAACACATTTTAACAAATTATACTCATTAGGTAAAAGCAGACCTTGAAGAACATATAAGTTGACTAATCCTAACAGAGGCTAAAATTAAAAAGTTAAATTTCAGCTTACATTTAAAAAATAATATTTTACAGCATGTTTGATAAAATGTTCAAGCATTTTCAAATAGTTAATGATCAAGCAAAAAGCTGAAAAGTTGGATCATAACAACATATAGTTATAAAAATACACATTCAATTCAAGTTCAAAAAATAATAAAAATGTTAAATGCCTTGGACAAGGTAGCATGTGCTTGTTGGGAATCATAAATAAATCACAGTACTCAGATAACTTCCCATAAAACAAGATTAAGTAATAATGGGTACTTTTCATATTTTCACTGTGTTTTTTTAACAAAAGCTAACAATACAAAATATGAAAACATTCAACAGATAAATAAAACCGAATACTAATTTAAAATGTAAGCACTTGTAGAGATAGAAAAAGTGAATATTATTGGCCTACATTGAAATAAATTCATATTAAGATCATTCTTCTTAAGAAATGCATCAAAAGGGTAAGAATAATAAATTCTTGTTTTAAATAAAATTATCTCACAGAATAACATAATTCATATCACATAATGAACACTGTTTACAAAATTACAAATTAAAATAAAATCTAATTAAAAAGTTTGAATCAAACTGTTTCAGACTGGATACAAATAAAATAAACAATTTACTATAGAATAATCAGAAATTTAATTTAATATGTTTCTGTACTATAAATTATCACAAATTCTGAACATTTAGCAGTAAATATGAAAAAGTAACAATCATGCATACACTTAATGTCTATAAGTATCTACTGTCAGAGGATTTCAAAGTGATCATTAGTATTTGAAATGAACAGTCATACTCATTTCAAGATACATAGTTTTAAAAAATTAGAGGTACAGTAAGTACAAATACATGAATAGCACAGAATTCTGAATTTTTTTTAATATGTATTTATTGGCTAACAGAAACAAAGATAAATTCCTACAAACTCTTAAGAAATGTTTAGATATTGCTTAGACTTTTTTTTTTCTTAAAGCAATCAAAATCAAAACTTCCTGAGTTTTATTGTTTATCAAAATATCCTGAATAAATTCTTGAACATATACACAGCACAATGAGTATAATCTCTGCTATTATTTTTATACACCTGTTTCACAACAGCCATATAACAATCTGCATATATAAGATAGAACATTCTTAAACCTTAAGGAAAGTATATTTCTGAAATAAATTTTATTTAAATTTAATTTTATGGGGTGTATTTAATTATTTAGGGGTAAAACATGATTATCTCCTACAAAAATTCTCTAAAAAGCTAAGGTTCCCCCTTTCTATTTTGACTTGTACTATAGTATAAATGCTTGCTGGCAGTCTGCAAAAACCAGAAAATAATTGTTGCAATTTCACATTGTTCCTTAAATACCAAAGTAATCAAAAAGGTCTTACGAAATCATGATAAAAAATTGGTTATTTAGTAATATATTTGTTAGCAGAAATTTTTTTTTAGTAAACTAGCACACTTCTAGTTAAAGTAAGTGATACTATGAAAATACATGCAGAGTAATTGTTTTGCACTGTGCAGTTAGATACTCATCCTAATTAACAGAAAAAAATTTTTTTTTAAAAGGGCTATTTTTTACAAATATTAAAATATAATAGATAAACCTAATAATGAAACAACAATTAACATATATTAACAAAATCTGATTACTTTTAGTGACATAAAATCCATGAATACACTTGCATTTCTTTTAAAAAAAATAAAAAATAAAAAATAAAAAAAAATTTTAAAAAATATATAAAAGGTTTAGAAGTAGAGAAAGCATTTACCTCAACTTCTGCCCAATGAAATAATCTTGCAGAATAGATCTTCATGCATGTATCAGTAAGAATAAAAAGTATACAAAGTAATTATTGCTAATTGCTTCACTGCAGAAACAAATTGTGTCAAACCCCTGAGAGACAGAAAAAAAAAAAAAAAAAAAGATTATATATATATATATATATATATATATATATATATATATATATATATATATATATATATGATATTTATTAAGAATTTTAATATTCCATTAAGTTAAGTTACACATATACATCTAAATTTGAAGTTAGGCAATTATTATAAAAGTTTATTTCAAAATTACTTTGAAAAAAAGGCACTTTTGAAATACACAGATGAAATTGCTAAAATTACAATGCATTCAATTAAAAAAAACACATGATCATTTTTAAAAAAGGACAAAAATTTTAGTTTTAAAAATTATCAATATTATTTCCACTCATATAAGATGAATGCAGATGGATTTATATACGTAGTATATAGATCTAGGATTTTTAAAAATTTTTTAATATACTCCTTTTAAAATAATTGTTTTAATATATAAAAAAACATTTTATGCATGACACGCGCAAATTATTGCTAATACAATTTAAAGCAGAATAAATCATTCGATAAACTGAAAGATGTTTTAATTAAAGATGAAATGAATGAAAGGGAAAATACTGTATTTTATTATTTAATTAATGCACAACAGATGAACACTTAATATGAACTTTATACGGATAACATATTAATTCAATTTTTAATTAAAGTATACAAATAACTATAGCATTTCAAAGGATTTCTTACAAAAAAAAAATATACCAAATAGGCTTATATCATTTCTAA
The DNA here is from genome assembly GCA_907164885.2 of Dolomedes plantarius. Taxonomy (NCBI): domain Eukaryota; kingdom Metazoa; phylum Arthropoda; class Arachnida; order Araneae; family Dolomedidae; genus Dolomedes; species Dolomedes plantarius. The sequence continues at coordinate 55,459,674 of OU015498.1, forward strand.
AATGTTTTACATGGCTTTTTGTCATCAAATTTTACAAGATATTATCATATACTTCTTAAATTTTTTTCTTTGATCAATTATATTTAATAAATTACTGATTCTCAATCACAACAGTCAATAAAAGACATAACGTCAAGATGAAATCTTTATTACTTACATCCCTCGTGCAAACATACCCAACTGGCAAATTGAACAAAAGACACTGACAACTAAATTTTCCATCAGTTGTCCATTTGTCAGAAACAAATTTCGCTCTACAAAGAACCAGTGCACAGTAATCGAGATTTGGCCTTTTATCGCTCTTATAATAATATTCTGAGTTAAAAATTATCAGCAGTCAAGCCTGTTTTATTCCTCTAAATATTATTTTATCTCATTTAGGCGTAAAAATATGAGTACTTACATTAAAATCAGTTGTTGTTCTCGGATGCAATTATTAACTTAGGACAAAACCGCGAGTTAAGGTGTCGTTGATTTAAGCCAAGACAGACAGAGATCGCCAATCAGAATCGAAACTAAAAAATCCCTACAAGTGCAACCTTTGTGTTTGTAGTTCTTGAACCCCACGTGATAATTCTTGGCCCACGTGATTTAGTTTTCGCCGCGAATAGGGAAAGAATGAAGGGGGTTTGTTACCGCAGGTCATTTTCTTATCCAAACATCGGAACGGGAGTGGTGAAAGGCTAAATTGATAGGTTTTTCAATATGAGAAAAGCTCAGGCGGATGTAATAAATCACCACAACCCAACGGTTTTCTGCCAATTGTCAATGCATTGTAGTCAGTGTCTTGATGAAATCCGTAAAACTGAAGCAGTTGCTGTTCTCAGAAATACGTGGAAGAGCTTTCTAACTCTTTTTTTCTTTTACTGTTAAGAAGGGGTCTGAAATTATTTTAGGTTTTGAGGTTAAAGAGGAGTGCGCCACAATACGTGCCTTTCACTTAATGGGGCTTACATTTGTAACTCCCATTCACAGTCTCATTCAAGTTTTTTTGAATTAAAAAAAAAATATGAGATCATAAAAATATATCAATATTTATGAATTACATATCATCCAACATGAATATCTGCAATGCGCATTATACTTACACTTGTTCATGAATTCCAATTTTATCTATGAACTTACTCATCACTTACATTTTTACACACACATTATATATATTCTTATACATCCATCATGATATCTTACTATTTTAGGTTTTTAGTCGTTATTGTTTCGCAATCACTATAGTGATTATTAAAATTCTCCAAGCGCATTTAAACTAAAGTAATACATAACAAAATTGAGCAACTAATGTATCTGGGGGAAAAAATAAGAAGAAATAGCTGTACATTTCCGAAGCTGAATATTGCCACTTTTGTGAGTATACAGGGCAGGCCCTGATTTTCCATTAGGCCTGGTAGGCCCTGGCCTAGGGGCCCCCCGAATGTTGGGGCCCCAAAAAATTGTAATTTTAAAAGGAAAAAAATCTTCCCAATTCAATTTTTTTTAATTTTACCTTTTTTAATAGCAAATTTTATATATCCTTTCAAATTTGATTGATTGATTGCTTCATCATATGTATAGTTATATGTATAATTCATCATTTGTATGTAGTGTATATAAGGGATTAATAAGCTTTTCTGGTTGCATTGTATTGGTGTTTTAATGATGAAGTTAATATGTTGTATTGCTTTTTGTTATTTGATAATGTTCTAGGCTTCTACGCTTCAAATAGCCAATTCTTGGTAAAATGGTACTTTCACGATTCATGATATATTTTTATTTTTTATTTTTTATTTTGTCAATTTTGGAAATTTTACGCCCACATTAGTGTAAGGGGGCCCCCATCCCAAGTTATGCCTATAGTCAAGAATTTTCTAAATCGGGCCCTGATACAGGGTGCGATTTAGAAAATTCTTGACTATAGGCAGGGCCGGATTTAGATGAAAAGAGGCCCTAGGCTATTCCACTTATGAGGCCCTTTCACCTCTCATTTTTAAATTTGTAAATTACATGAGAGATAATAAAATACATACATCATTACTGTGATATATATCAATATATTAAATGAAACATATTGTTATTGGTACTAACCTATATATATTCATACATTGAAGATTAAACCAAATTCAACCAAACTTAACCAATACATTTTTATGTTTGTTTATTAGTCATGTGCGTAGAATTTCTCCTTATTTTCGGTCCAGTGTTTTAGTGTTCACTGTTTTTAGAATAGTGTAATTTTAATTTTGCTAACAATTTGAATGTAGGCCCCTCTTGATCTCGAGGCCGTAGGCTGAAGCCTAGTTAGCCTATAGGAAAATTCGGCCCTGATTATAGGCACAACTCGGGATGGGGGCCCCCTAACACTGATGTGGGCGTAAAATTTCCAAAATTGACACAGAAAAAAAATAATAATGAATCATTGTGAAAGTATCATTTTACCAAAAATTGGCTATTTGAAGTGTAGAACCCTAGAACATTATCAAGTAACAAAAAGCAATACAACATATTAACTTCATCATTAAAACACCAGTACAATGCAACCAGATAAACTTATTAATCCCTTATATACACTATAACATACATATGATGAACTATACATATAGCTATTCATATGATGAACCAATCAATCAAATTTCAGAGGATATATAAATAAAACTTGCTAATAAAAAAGGTAAAATAAAAAATAAATAAATTGGGATTTTTTTCTTTTTTTCCTTTGAAAATAAGAATTTGGGGGGGGGGGGGGATCCCCTAACATCCAGGGGCCCCTAGGCCCGGGCCTACCGGGCCTAATGGAAAATCAGGGTCTGCGAGTATAGGCAGGAAACGAAAAAAAGAAAGTTTTATGCTTGACGCTGAATTCTAATTATTTGCATATCTCACCTCCGCTAATGCATGTTGTAAATTTCATGTTATTTGCATGTTTCCTTCAGGGTGTTGCATTTACAGTGGCCAGCAGTGTAGTTTGACACTTTTACACATTACTGATTCATAAAATTAAACAATTTTTTCTACCCTTTCCGACGCTCCGTGTTTAGTTTGTTTGTTTGTTTTCTACCCTAAGATTATCAACAGATTCTTTTTGCCATTAATCAAATTCAACATTCTGAATTCCATGATTCACATTTTTCCTGGCAACAGATCTTGATCACGTGATCATATCAGGGTGACAAATTGAAAACAGTAATAATCATGGTAATATATATTTTATTTTTTCTAAAAAATATAGGTGGGTATACGGTGCTTTGTCATTTAAAGGTCCGTATTTTTAGTACCGTGTTTTCTCACGTCACGTCACAGGGGAACAAAAAACTCACAAATAAAAAAAATATTTTTTGTTTTATATTAACAATTGATTCGTAAATTTCTTAAATTTCGGTTACGTTAAGCCAAAATAATACTTTAAAAAAAAGTGAGGATATGCCCTATTCCCGCGTATATATTATAGACCTGTAATATATGCCCTTATTTCAGCTCGATGGTATATATATGTTGTTGTTGTTGCTAATGTCCCCTGGTTGGAGGTTCCATTCACCAGATCCTAATAGGCTATTGGGCTGAAAGGGGCGGCTCCTGTTTTGAATTAGCACCACAAGGGTCGGAATCCGACTTGGCTAAATGACCGGTCCGGTAATTTTTAACCGAGTCAAGTGACGAGACCGGAACACTTGACCCCGCACCTCCAGAGGTAAATTTGAGACCTTGGAGGACATTGCAGCCACGACCTATTTTACGTGCCCAAACCACCATTAGTGAACACGGCGGTGGATTTGTAGCGAAGAGCATCGAACCAGGGACTCAGATCACTGGCCCGCTGCTCTTGCAAACGGCCACAGCGCGCGCGAGCGTGTGTGTTTATGTATATATATATATATATATATATATATATATATATATATATATATATATATATATATATATATATATATATATATATATATATATATATATATATATATATATATATATATATATATATATATATATACGAGTGTGTGTGGGGGGATTTTTACTTAAATATCTTAATTAGACATTAGTATTAACATTTAGTTTTGTTTGCATTCGTATCGATAGTCTTTAGTATCGTTTGGAATTATTTGTGATAGATGGCGCCACTGAAGACGAGATTAAGATAATGTTCCGGCATGTAAGCGATGTACAGCTAATTTACTTTTCTTCATTCCTGATTTGGCCGTGGAACGAGAGCATTGTTGTGGTGAGAGGGAAACTTTAGTGTGTTATGTTTTGTGTTCGAGTTCGTACTGCAATAAATGTCTGTGGATTGACTTTTTATTGTCTAAAAATCAAAGCAAATCCACTAGACACCGAACTTCTAAAATGGGGCTACCGCCGGCATAGGATTTGGGAGAGCCAAAGTTCGAATGCCAATCCTTATTGTTGAGTTCCTCCCGGTACATTATTTCCGTTTCTGAGTACCTCCATGGTACATCTCTCCCGCTGATGAGTGCCGCCTTGGTACATCTCTCCCGTTGTTGAGGGCCGCCCTGGCCCATTGTTTCCGTTTCTGAGTTCCGCCCTGGTACCAGAATCCTTTTCTACTGTTGTGAGGAATCACCCTGATTCCGTACCCTCTGGTACATCTCTCCAGCTCCCGAGTGCCGTCCTGGTACATCTCTTCCACTTTTGAGTGCCACCCCAGTACCTGTATCCTGTCCTGTTGTCTGTTGTAGAGGGATCCCCCCCCCCCCCCGATTCTGCATTTCTGTGTATCGCCAAGGTTCGCTTTTACCGAACAGTGTGTATTCGTAGCTGTTGCGAGAGCCCTGCTCGAGTGCAAAAACAAAGTTTCGTGGGACAATCCTGTCCAGAAAATTATATCGACTGTTTAACAACTTTACTTTCGTTGCTACGTATTAAGTTCTGACACTTGAGATGTATCCATTCTTCCTTTTATTATTATAACTTTCGAATTTAATGATAAATTTTTATATTTATCAGTTCTGTTCAAATTTAACAGTTCCTGTATTACATCATTTTGAAAATGAAAGCGAGATTTCGCGTCAATCCCATTTGTAAGATGAAATGACGCATGCACTGACTGAAAAAAATAATCTATTTTTGTGAAACGTAATACTTATTACGAATGTTTAGATGTATTTATATCTTCTTCTTCTGCAAGAAACAAAAGAAAAAAATCTGTTGTCTTTCGAACATGTTTCTTTTGTTTGTTTATTCTTGTTCTGGCAGAATGAAAGTATCGATTTTTTTTAACTGAATGTGCGAAGTAATTTTGGTGATTTCCGGTTGATGCAAGAATTGTCATTTTTATAATTTTTCATGTAAGAGTATTTATTTTGTTTAGCCATCCTAAAATGTTTGCATTATTTTTATATTAATACGGAAAATTAAGTAGGGTGTTCTCTTGTGTTCTCGTTACTAATAATTCTTATTATATTTTTCAATTTGTTTGTTCACGATTCACTTTTCTATTTTGGTGTTAGTATATAAATTTTGAGATTGTTATTAATTGCTGTGATTGATTGAGTAACGAGTTTAAAATTAGTCTGATTTAGAATTATTTATCTAGAATTTTTGCTCAAATACTTTCCGTTTCGTTTTCAGCTTTACTTTGTTTATTTTTCTTGCTTTGAAATGTTAGTTAACGACTTAATATACAGGGTGGTCATAAAAAAAAACTTTGCCGATATATGGACCTCTAGCGGCCGTTCCGTTCAACTTATAAAGATGAGATTTCAGATATAGTTATTCAGAGGTATGAGCTCGGAATTCTGTGAACGGCAACAAAGTGGCGCTCACGGTTATGGTTATAGGTACAGAAACTCGAAATTTTCGAATGGCAACGCCCACTTTTTCCCATCGCAAAATGCTCAGCGCATCCGAAAACTTTAAAGAGCGTTGGAACGGTACGCGTATCACAAAAAAAAAAAAACGGACGCGATATACATGCACAAAAAAACAGCTCTGCGAACGGCGAACAAAAACATGATCGAGGCGCACGAAGGAAATTTGCATGTGACAGAGCTTTTTATAGGTTTTCTACAATGAATATCAGTTGAACACCATTGTGTGATTGGTGTCTTGCCTCTGTCATATGCAAATTTCCTCCGTGCGCCCCGATCGTGTTTTTGTTGGCCGTTCGCAGAGCTGTTTTTTGTGCGTGCATAACGCGTCCGTTTTTTGTGATACACGTACCATTCCAACGCTTATGAGGGTTTTCGCATGCGCTGAGCATTTTGCGATGGGAAAAAGTGGACGTTGCTATTCGAAAATTTCGAGTTTCTGTACCTATAATCGTAACCGTGAGCGCCAGGTTGTTGTCGTTCACAGAATCTCGAGCTCATACCTCTGAATAACTATATCTGAAATCTCATCTCGATAGATTAAACGAAACGGCCGCTAGAGGTCCATATATCGGCAAAGTGCTTTTATGACCACCCTGTATATGGTTTCAGCAAGTACTTTGCATTACATTATATACTTATGCTGTTATAGACACTTAAAAGTAAGCAGCTTCATTTTGCTATTAACGTATTTTTCATCTTTTCTGTTTTGATACTACAAATATTTTAGCATTAGTTTCAAAGCGTAATATACCTTTTTCTCTGATTTAAAATGGCATATTTAGCGAAAGCTCTAAAAGAGGACTTAAAAATATTGGCTGAAGAATTAGCTTTGGACACACAGTCGAATTATAAAGTTTCAGAATTCATAAATGCTATTCTCAAAAGCTCGGATTACTATGAAGAGATTTGCAAGGAATTGTTGAATACGATAATCAACGACAACAACAAAATAAAAGAAGACGCAATTGAAAAACAGCGCAGAAAAGATGCAATTGAAGAGCAGCGCAGAAAAGACGCCATTGAAGAGCAGCAAAGAAAAGAAGCAATGGAGTTTGGACTCGAGAAATTGAGAATCGAAACTCAATCTAGGGAAAATGAAAGGGCTCCAACTGAATATACCAGAACTCCTTGAAAGGAATTCAGAAATTTGATATGAAAGAAGATATCAGCTTATGCCTAGTGCATTTTGAGCGTCAAGCTCTTCGAGTAGCATTGCAGAAGAAAGAATGGGTAGCTGAACTTTTCGGACTTCTTCCCTACGAAATAAATCAGCTCATTGCTCGTGAACCAGAAGAGAAAGTTGAATGAAGATTATGATCACTAAAGCGATTCATGTTTATTCCAGAGAAGTTTCGTCAATTATTTGTTTCACAACAGAAAGCTCAAGCCTGTACCTGGCGAGATTTTTACCATGGGCTATACACTTATTTTTAAGGTTGGAATTCAGTTTTAAAAATTACAACATTGAACAACTTAGGGACTTGATCTTCGCCGGTCAAATTAAGAAGCGAGTTCCAGTAGACTTTAAGGAGTAATATTTTTTAGACGAATGGAGTAATCTTATACTTCCTATTGAACTATCTGAAAAATTTAACGAGTACGAAAATGTAAAAAAGCCGGTTAAAAAACATTTCCAATGCTGAATGAGGTCGACAAAAATTTCCAAGACCACCTTTTCCGAATTTTCGAGGAAGATTCGACGGGAACAAAGATGTGAAGAACAGAGTGTTAGGGAAAGAAATGTCTGGATATAAACAAACTGCGAAAATTGGAAGGCAAGGCGTAGCAAGATGTTATGAGTGTGGAGATAGTGGACGCTTGAGATCGCGTTGTCCTGAATTGTCCAGAAACAAAAGTAGTCTCATGCCAATGAACAAAGTCAATGAGAATAAGAAGGGGTCAAGCACACACATTACACAAACGTGTGAAGGTATTGTTAGTTAGAAAATTAGAAACTAAAAATATGAAATCGAATAATTTGACCCTCTTATCGATACAGGTAGTTCAGTACTCCTTCTACGTACTCCTTCTACACCTTCTTCCGAAGCTATCAGGCAAGCCGTTGCTTTTATCCGGAATTGGAAAATCGCAAGTTTGGTCTAAGGCAAGGGATCTTTTGAGAATGAAGTGGGTATAGATTAGATGGATATCATTTCCCTCTGACTCAGCACATAGTTCCCACCTCCCAGCTGGATGTATTAAAAAAAAAGAAACCAAACTATCTAAGAAGCCCGAAAACCCACTTAAATGGAATGAAGAAGCTGAAATAGCATTTTCTACTGCAATGCAAGCTCTTGCGGACGCTACCCTTCTAAAACATCCAATTCTCGGCCTGAAACTTTGTCTTTGGACCGATGCATCTGATGTCGCTATAGGCAGTTTTTTAATGCAGTTAGTTGATAATAAATGGGAACCAATAGCCTTTTTTCCCATAAAATTAAGCAAAAGTTAAAGGTGAAAATGGTCCAGTTACGATCTAGAATTTTAGAAATCCATTCTTCAATTAAAAAGTTCCAGCACATGCTGGAAAGTCGAAACTTTACCATCTACACCAGGGATCGGCTACCTTTTTTTATTAGGAGGGCATAGTTCGGAAATGAGGGAGTTCGGTGGGCACCGCTGGATGAAGAGGGGGAGAGGGTAACATTTAAACATGAAAATATTAATGCGACATATTATATACCGTCAACTGGGGTAACTTTGTCCCATTTTTCATGTTTACTTCACAGGAAAAGCAAATAATAGTTGTAAACCAATTAAAATTTGATATGGTAAGTGGTTTATATTATTTTAAACATATTTAACTGTAAACCATTATTAAAGTATACATACAAACTTTAAACAATTTAAAATTTTTTTTCAATTTTTGGGCTAATGTTACCCTGAACTTTGGCCCAGCTCTTGAAAACCAAACATTTAAATTGTTGAGATAGCTTAGGCCAATGTTAGACCATGTAAAAGTATTGCAAAATTATCTATCAATAATATCTCATCTAATGCGAGTTAATATCAAGCTTAATTTGGAAAAAAATCAATAAATCAATATTTTTACTATTAAAAACTGATTTCATTATTAAATTACAAGTGGAATTTTCAAAGAAAAGAAAATAATAATAGATAAACAGTAAACAGTGATTTAACAGTCGTATATGTTTTAATGAATTGATAGTCCTAACTAAGGAGAAGAAATAATCCAATTCTGGAAAAATAAACTGATTCATCTTTGACTCGATTTTTGGAGGACTGATTTTCCCGCACACTTCTTCCCACACATAATCTATACAGTCTTGTTTTTCTGGCCAACGCCAAAATTTGAGTTTTCTTTTCATACATTCCACAGTCGGTCGATATCTGTTAAACTTAAAATCTTTCCAGGATATTTAACACCATCGTACTTCACAATAGCAAAATATCTACAGCATATAATGTACAAGTTCAGAGCATACATGTACAAATTCAGAGTCTGCCTGTCTTTGAGATTTACTTGCTTGTTTGTAATATTTTGTTTATTACTTTTTGACGAGCTGGAGCATTGTCGTTTTCGCCTGTTTGAAACTGGACCCTTTTTAGCCGTAGAAGGAGTAGTTAGAGTAACTTTAGCCTAACTGCCATGTTGGTCTAAAGTTACCCCGAGACCTGGGACAAAGTTTGCCTAATGTAGTAAATATTCAGTTAGCAAACCACAGTTGGCAAACCACAAAAAAGTAGGCAAACCACAAAATAAATCAGGATAATGACAGTAAAAAAAGCTGAAACAATTAATAATAAATTAAGGCAATTCGCTTACTTGCTCTGAATCACGCATCACATTTACAAGGAAAAGTTGGAAGACAACAATAATATACGTTTTAGTGATACCAAATTGGAGCAGCACTGTAAATTGTGGTAAATTGTGGAACCACAAGACAAAACTATGAGAAAGTCAAGGCAGTACTACCACCCATTGACCCCTGCAATAAATAAGTGATAATCACTCTCCTTTGTCTAGATACAGTACATACAATCTTTTTCCGTTTGTTGGGCCAAAGTTACCCCAGTTGACGGTATATATATATATATATATATATATATATATATATATATATATATATATATATATATATATATATATATTTATATATATACCATTGCTTTTAATGACCGCAAATATTCTATCTTTCTTGGACATTATTAATTTTTGGCACAGTTCGGAACTGGTTTTGTACCATTCATCTTCAATCGTAGATCTGAGTTCTGTAGCTGGGGGAAAAAATGCCTTCCATTTTTGTAAAGTCGTCTTTCAAGATCCCCCCACAAATTCTCGATAGGATTTGGATCAGGACTTCTGAGTGAAAAATTGCAAAACTTCAGTATTTTTCTTCTGGAACATATATATCTATATATCTGGAATATATATATATATATATATATATATATATATATATATATATATATATATATATATATATATATATATATAAGTGTCAAGTGTGTGTGTGTGTGTACATCTCATTAAAGTAAAAAATATATAAAAGTACTCAAAATATTGTTGGGTTTTGAAAAGCATTTTTATTTTGGTGTTGTTTCTTTTACTAGCATATAAATTCAGGAAATGATCATTTGTTGTTCTCTGTGGCGGCGTAAGTAGCAGAGGCAAAAATATGCATGGAACCAATTTACAGTAATAGAGTAATAGCATAAAAATATAGTAATAAACTACAAAATATAAAATAAAATAAAAAACAGAAATAATAAAATAATGAATAGACTTCTCAAACTAGCCACTGCATACGTTAACTCATTGCGGATATGAAATGCTTTAAATATTAAATCACACACCTCACAAATATTATCTGTGAATATACATAGAGTTACGATAGAAACAGAGACCAAATTTTCATTTATACTACAGTTATTCGGTAAGATCTACTGATTTTCAACTTGAATAATTTAGAAATGACCGCCTGTGACTGACGTCACAAAAAGGGTGGTTTACCCGTGGCTTTTGTAAGCATATAATGGCGTAAAAGTGTTCCCCGGTCGCCGGGAATCGTGGCGTGTTCCTGTAACCTCAGCTACTCTGGGGGGCTTGAGCTGCGGACCTGGGTTCTGTCCTCGTAACGTCGTACGGTCAAAGGCAGCAGATATTGATATGAGACTAATCCTGATATTGAAACTAATCGTGATATTGCACTGGAATTATTGATGACTAAGATGAGCTTTAAGAGGATCAGTTCCATAACGGCACGCAGCTTTTTTTATTTATTTATTATTGTTTTAAATAAATAAAAAAAATAGCCAAGGAATAATGTGAAATTACTGAGGATAAGGTGACTAGCCCTATAGGGGCACGTAAGGTCTTATTTATTTATTTATTTTTTTTATAAATTAACAAAAAAAATAACCAAGGAATAATGGGAAATTACCGAGATTAAGAGGACAAGCGCCATAAAAGCACGTAGCTCTTATTATTTATTTATTTTTTAAGCTGCCAGCAGATGTCGATCCCATAATTAAATCTGACTATTTTTTAAACTATTTCCTACTGAATGTTATAGTTTGACACTTTTATAAACTACTGCTTTATAAAATTTAACAATTCTGTGTACCCTTTTCTACTCTCCGTGTTTCTTTTTTTCTGCCTTACGATTACTAATAGATTCTTCTTTTTTTCCGTTACTAGGGGCTTTGCCCCTAGCCTCGCTACGCTCGCTCCTCTGGTGAATCAAGTGAATGAATGACTCAATAGTTTTTTACAGCGATTGAGTCATTCATTTGTTTACAGTTGAAGCTTCCCCCCCCCCTCCCGACGAAATGGATGAAGCCCGGCGAAATGGATGAATGGGTGAAAAATCGGATCTTCTTTCAAAGGAAGCGAATGAGAAGATTTTTTTGAAGTATTTCTTTAAAATTCAATTGAAAATCGAAATTTTAAGATAGAGACTTGAAATGAGGTTTATATGAATGAGGAAGCTTTCATCTTCCAGTTGATATAAATATTTTCTTTGTAACATAATAAGTCTGAGAGCATCGAATTTATATATCTCGAAACGCATAAATTTTTCCAAAAACTGGGTTTTCAATTTTAATAAAAATATCAGTCTCTTTTAAATTATTTTTAAACAAATGAGGTCTTGTTTGAAGGAGAAATGTCTGTAGTCTTAGATTGTAAAAAAAAAAATTCTACGATCTTTTTTGGCGTGTTATCGTAATCTGAACATGAAAAAGTCAATATTTTCCCACAAAACATAAAATAAAAAAAAAACTTAAAGTCCGACGAATATGAGACATGTCTTACTTTCTTCCCCACATTGTTCTGCATCGATTGGTATCGGTCTCGACCCCATACCCCCAGCGGTTTCGGAGGAGATAGCGTGACAAGCTTTTGACAGCGCCGGCGGCGGCGGCGCCGGCTGCGTCAGCGGCAGTTAGTTTTTTTTAGAATAGAGAGATTCAATTTTAACAGGCTTTTTCATATCTCGCACTGCCTCAGACCACCATTGTCACGGGATAAGATCATGTAATCCTTTAGACAAATTCCTCCTAGGTATTAAAAATTTGAAACTTTTACAGTAAACTTATTCACAAATTATTTTTATTGTGATATGTTTATTTTACGGTAAATTGAAATACACTCATGGACAAAAAAATTAGCGCACCAAGAAATAATTGCGGGATCGTAACGAAACTTGAAATGTAGGTACATGTCGGGGAGATATGCAAATGATTAGAAATGCAGCGTCATTGCGCATTACGTATAGCCGGTAGAGGGCGGTGAACATCGTACTCTGTGGAGTATAAAACAGGTAACCAAAGCTAGTTTGAGTGTGCTGAATCATTTACAAAGGAAGAGCTGAGATAGACATGCCATTACGCCGTGTTCGAAGACAATATAAGCAGTTGTCGCAGTTTGAGAGGGGGAGAATCGTCGGGATGATGGAAGCTGGGTGGTCAGCTAGGCGAGTAGCTCGTCAATTAGGCCGCTCTGATTGTGTTGTGAGGAGGTGTTGGGACCAGTGGACCCGAGAGATGTCATGTACACGAAGACTAGGCTCAGGACGCCCTCGACAGACCAGTCGTCGAGAAGACAGCCACATCGTAAGAAATGCACGCGTACAGCCAACTGCTTCATCGGCCGCCATCCAGGCACAGGTAGCACCTTCACTAGGGGCCTCTGTGTCTTCTCGAACCATACGAAGGCGCCTGGCTGAAGGACAGTTGGTCCGCCCATTACGTGTGCTGCCCTTGACGCCCACCCATCGACGCCTCCGTTTGGAGTTTTGCCGCACACGAGGAAACTGGACTGCAGCGGAATGGAACCAGGTCGTCTTTAGCGACGAATCCAGATTCAATCTCGGCAGTGATGACAATCGTGTTCGTCTGTGGAGAGCCCGTGGTGAACGCTTCAATCCTGCCTTTACTGTACAGCGACACATCGCTCCCACAGCTGGTGTGATGGTATGGGGTACCATTGCCTACAATACACGGTCACCCCTAGTATCGTTCCGTGGCACCATGACAGCCCAGCGGTATGTTCATGAAATCCTGCAACCACATGTGTTGCCACTCATGCAACGGCTCCCAGGAGCCATTTTTCAACAAGACAATGCTCGGCCTCATACGGCAAGGGTGTCACAAGACTGTCTCCACACTGTTACTACCCTTCCTTGGCCTGCCCGATCCCCAGATTTGTCTCCAATCGAGCATATCTGGGATCATTTGGGACGACGAGTTGGGCATCCCACGAGTTTGAACGTACTAGAGGCAAGGTTACAGCAAATATGGAACGAAATGTCTCAAGACATCATACAGAACTTGTATGACTCAATGCCAGAACTTGTATGACAGAACTTGTATGACTCAATCGTATCGCATCGTGCATTCGCGCTAGAGGGGGTCCAACGGAGTATTAACTCTTCCGTTCTTTTGCCTTTTTCTCTGAAATAAATTATCCTTTTTCTTTGATTTTCTTATCATTTACTTATATCGAAGTAGTCATTACGTATGTAAAATTTCGTTTCATTTTGACGACTCCTTCTTGGTGCGCTAATTTTTTTGTCCATGAGTGTACCCAAAAGATATACAAATTGCTTTGAATGTTAGTTTGTTCCAAAAATCGAATTTAAGAGTTTATTTGAACAAATTGTAACCAATAATAATCATAGTAATGTTAAGAAATTTCAGTAACATTTCATTTTGTTTTTATCTACAGTTATATTTAGTCATTGTTTCAGTTCTCAGTTATCATTTATATGAGTGCAGTATTATCCCAGACAAAAATCGAGATTAAATACTCGCCAATGTAGAACTAAACGGATAATCAGATCAACTGATTCACATGTCTGCTAGTGATGATAAAATAATGCAAATGATATCATAGAAATAAGTTTAAAAGAGTGCTTTTATTATATATATATGTATTTTAAAAAAAGGAAAATGGAGCTGTTTTTTTTTGTAAGTGGTGTAATAATCACAAGATGGCACTGCATCTATGTTTCATATACTGAACACTCTCGGTTATCCGTGTGTGAATTATCCGGTTTTGGAATTACCCGTGATAAAAATAATCTAAAATCTTTATCCAATATAATACCTAAACAATATATTAAAAATTGCTTTCAAATTTCTAATGACATACATTTATATAAAACAAAATTTTAAAATAACAGTTTTCTGTTTATTGGGAAGATTTTTATTTGATAGAATATTGTAAATAATAATATATTTACTCGGATAATTCTAGGACTTTTTTTTCAAAAATATCGTTATGCGTGGTTCATTCGACACCGATTGAGTGACGTCAGAGCCCGATCTAGTTCTTCCACCGCTCTGTTCAAAAATGGTTTTTGCCGCCGTTTATATTTAAATTATTTCAAAATATAATTTTTGGGAGTGAGTGAAATATTTTCTACGTATTTGTTGAATAACAAAAGCTTTTTGTTTTGTAAACGTATTTATATAAAAAGCAGTAACAAAAGAAAGACAAATATATAGTTAAGCATCTACTTTTAAATCTAAGAAAAACATAACTTATAAAATATTTTTAAAAATCAAATAAAAAACAACATAAGCGCAAATTTTTTTTATCTCCTTTTACCAATTTTGCCGCCCCTCAAATTTGCCGCTCTGGGCAGGATGCCTTGCTTGTGCTCTCCTTGATCTGGCCCTGAGTGACGCAAGCCTATTTTTCTTTCTTACCAATATCTTAAAAATGGGGATGTCTTGATTACTTGAGGGCGAGGTTTATTGGATTAAATGTAATAAATTGGCGTGGTACATATCTGGAATATTCAATTTCTCAAATATAGCTTGCCAAATTTTGTTTATTACATCTTGGTTGTGGTGGTCCTTCGCTCTAAAATCATAAATATCTGTCCTTGCGTGGACAAGAACTATCAACTTGCCAGCATCAATTTCCATCTCTTGTTATTATAATAATGCAACACGGAGCATTAATGAAGGTAAAATGCTCCTGTTCCCGCACAAGCGCAGATGGAATGTTTCTCAAGCTGTGTGTCGAGAAACATCGGTCAGAGAAGCATTCACTTTTGTTGCAGCAACGTCCCCGAAATGACGCGGGGTGTTTCAAAACAATATTGCATCCGGTGTGCAGCACTCTCCTTTGATTACATTGCAGACGATTCGCCGGATACAGAAAGCTAACAACAGAAACGTTGCGCACTGTTTTGTTGCATTCGGTGTGCGGCCGTGTTTTGTGGAATTTTTCTTTATTCGGCACATGCCGGATGTGATGAGATTTGAGCGCAAAAAATGTTAAAAGGAGGTCATTCTGGGAGATTTTGTCTTAGTGTGAGGTCGTGTCGGACCATTGCGCTCCCGTTATGTTATTTTTATTGTGATTTCGTTTTGTAACTCTGTGTCTTTATATATGTAATTAAATGTGTTTGATTAAATTAAGACTTAGTTTTTATTTGACAAAGCAAGAATGTTTATATTTTAATGGTAATTAACATTCGGCCATGGAGAAATTTACTGGGTTTAAACTTTGTTTTCTAAAATTTATCGTTTTCTCTCTCTAGTCGCAGAAAATCGAGGATCCTACTATTTCTATCCTATGTGTTTACTTACAATTATTTGCTTCTAACGGTGTTAGGCATGCTCCACAAAAAAACACATCAAATTGGGAAGTAGAGGGCAATTAAGCCCAGACACTTCTCCCATCACTAATGCCTGTGATGCCTGTGATGTCATAGTTGTAAGGAAAATTGTGGTACTATCAAAAAACATATCAAAGATTCGGTTAATAAAAAAAGTATTACGTAAATAAATTAAATCAATAAAATAGAAAAGCTAGTATAATATTTCGAAAAAGGAATAAAATTTAATCGAAATCGGATTATCCGTGTTTTTCGATTGTTTGTGCTTCTCCTCACCTCTATTAACCCGGGTAATCGGGAGTACACTGCATTTGTAATTTTTCTTTTCACTACTGAACTACACGGGATCAAACGTAGGAAGCTATTTCTGCGGGTCCTCAGTTACGTAATTTTTTTAAAAATAAATATAGTTATAGGATATGTTTGTAAGACCCTTCTTAAGTGAATTTGAGTTTGTGTCTTTATCTTTTTTAACGGTGCATTAAGGCCACGAATAGAATTCGCCTTTGTGAAAATTGTTAAGCATAAAAGTTTTTTTTACATTCGATTCAGTTTCGCCCACAGCCGGTCTAAGTCATTGCGAGACCCAGTTGCAGAATTTTTGGCGGAGTCCTATAAAATAATAATACACCTTTAACTCCTTAACGGTCGCATAATTTTCAAGAAAACGGTAATAAAAGTGCCTACTATTTCCGGAGTATTCCATTTATTTCTTGATCTGCTACATCTAGTTTTAAAAAACCCATCCCCAATTACATTATAAATAATCTGGTGTTGCCATCTGGTATGTAAAATAAGAAATAAAAAATTTTCAGGGTAAATGACATGGATTGTTTTAATCTTTTTTGGTGCGTTACTTTTAAACACTCCAGTCCAGAAATATCACGGACACGAGAAATAGAAGGCGAAACATCAACCCGTAATTTTGACGCGAGTTCTGTCTGGAATGAGATAGGACATCAAAAACAAAGTTCGGAATTTCGGTTGTGCAAAATGTCAACGAGCAAGAGTTTTTAAACGTACACAAGCACTATTTGGCACATTTGCTCTACCCGATGCTCTTTTTGCTCATATGCGTATTGATTCTATTGGCTCCTTGCCCATTTCTGACGGCAAACAATACTGCATGACTTCATTGATCTTCAATTCGTTAGCCTGAAGTTATTCCAACATCTGATTTGTCTGCAGAGATCACTGCGCGGGCCCTTTTGCTGGGTTGATCTCCCGTTTCGGCTCACCTCTTACGATCACTACAGACCAAGGCAGAAATTTCGAATCCTCACTTTCCCGAGAACTCACAAGATGCTCAATACTGATAGAATACATTCTACTGAATATCATCCTAAATCGAATTGCATGATCGAAGGATTTCATAGACACCTTAAAGCCCACGAAAATATCAAGTGAACAGAAGTTTTACCTATTGTGCTATTAGGTTTACGCTCTGCTCTCAAAACTGATCTTAATTCTACCAGCTCGAAGCTCGTTTACGGGACAACATTGCGGTTACAATCGGATCTTCTATCAACTGATTCTCTAAAACTCAACACTACACCTAATTATGTATCTAATTTAATTTCTGTAAAGCGAAATCTTAACCCTTTTCCGTGCAAGGCACGGAAACAGTCTATGTCAATCCATCATTAAAAATCTATACTCGCGTACTTTTGAGAACGACAGACTTCGATCTCCACTTAAATAGCCTTATTTCGAACCACATGAAGTTTTCGATCGCACAGATAAAACTTTTATTATTGATCTTAAGGGGACAGTGGACTTTCAAAATTGTATAATTTGTCCAAAAATTCGATTTTTTTTATTTTATTGAATTGTGAAACTACGGACGAGTAGGAATGTGTTGCAAAAATAATTTTTAATTTCTGTGATTACTTTCCTAGTTATAGGCATCTGTATTTAATTCAGATATTATGTGGTTACTAATAGCAATAACTTTAAATGTGTTTTTCTCAAAATAAAACTTTTCATGTCATGCGAATATTCAAACTGTTCCAAGCGCATTTCTAATGATCGTATTGCTTTGAAATTTAAGTTTTATATACTTAACTGTATATCAAATAAATCTTATTGAAAAAAATTATGCTTCATAGCTCAGAATTTCTAAATTTTGTACTTGTAAAGATGATTTATAGGTATTTTGCGTCATAAATAGGGTGTTTTCACTATTATTATTTTTTTCTCTTTAAATTTTTAATGAATGCTTAAAATAATCAATAAATTTCATTGTTAGTTCTATAAGGTATCCTGTAAATAAAAATTACCATATTATATGCAAAAGAAATGCGCATGGAACATTTTTAATGAGGCCAATTTTTTATATAATTAATAATTCATAATTCAACAATTATTAATATTTCATCTTTAAATTTTAACCACTTTTACATATCTATGGTACTAATCACATATTGAAATTTCAAGCAAATCCATTCAAAACAAAAAAGTTAGGTTTGAAGGTCCACTGTCCCCTTAATGGCCATAAAGACCTGTATCCATTGATAGAATTAAACATGTATTCCCATTATCTTAACCTTTGATTTCGCCTAAACCATTTAGTACAAGTGATACATAAATAGATATTCTCGCTTAACTAAATTCTGGGGCACAATCAGTTAATAATCATGCTATACCTGTCAAAAAGTCTGGACGACGCGTCCGTTTTCCCAAACGATGCATACACGAAATGTAAAATCATTATTATTTTTGCATATATACTTGTCACATAAATATATAGCGTCATTGTTTATTATTCTTCTATTTTGTGTTTATATATGGCAATATATTATTGAACAGTTTAAATATTTTATTGTAATTATAGAATTTGCATCTATCATTATTATTAAGATATTTCACATTTGTACTGTATGTATTTTCCTATGAATTGTAGGTTTCAATTATGTAATTCATCTTTTAAAAGTTTTTCATATATAGTTCCTCTCTCCCTTCGTCACTGGGGGATGATACCCTGTGGTACCATAATCAAGGTGAATCTTAGAGACAGATAGGAGGATGAAAATGTTAATCATGCAGGTCCCAATACTACCCTACATCCGCTGATTTGATGAAACCTTTTTCATAATGTATCAGTTTAATGTTGTGATTCTCTATGTGTATGTCATCGTAACGTATTTTCTTATCTAGCGTAAAACTTAAATGATCAAAATATAGCGTAGTTGTAAGTGATAATTGTTATTTTGTGTTTCATTTCCTGTAAGTATTTAATTTGAATAATTTTGCCTTTTAAAACGTTCCTGAGATCAGTGACTTCCAGGACGACCGAATCTGTAGGATTTTTACTTAAATATCTTAATTAAACATTTTTTAAAACATTTAGTTTTGTTTTTATTAGTTCTGATAGACTTCAGTATCGTTTGGAATTATTTGGGATAGATGGCGCCACTGAAGATGGATAATGTTCCTTTAAAGCAGGGATTCTCAAACTTTTTATCCCAGCGACCTCTTCATAGAACTTTTGTCTTAAGGTATTTAAACTGTGTACAAGGTACTATTTTTGTATTCGTAATTCATTCATTCCTGCTTTGGCTGTGGAACGAGAATATAATTGTCGTAAGCGGGAAACTTTTGTGTCGATAGACATTTATGTCTAAAGATATTGTCTATTCGATAGACTTTTTATTGTCTAAAAATCAAAGCAAATCCACTAGACACCAAGGTCCTATTATATATATATATATACACATACATACATACATACATACATACAAACAAACACACACACACACACACACACACACACACACATATATATATACAGTGGACGCTCGTTAATTCGAACTCGGTTAATTCGAACTTTCGGTTAATTCGAACTAATCCAAAGGCCCCAAAAAACTTGTATTGGGGTTAATGTTAAAAATATCTCATTAATTCGAACTAAATTTTTATCACTTCGGTTAATTCGAACAAAAAATTTGACAAAAAAAAATTCTTTTTCCTCGTTTAATGGAGAAAATACACACTGTATTTATTATTTTGTGTGTCAAAATTTCTTTTCTGTGTAAAGAGGCACATGCCTGCATTCCTAGACTATTGCATGTCCGCTAAACGTTAGTAGCTATTGTCCTTCTTATTAGTGCTAAACGAAAAAAGCAATTTTCCTTTATTTGGACCGATTTTCTTAGAATTTCAGAAAAACTAGTCTTTACTACAGATTCTAGGGAGCTGCTTCAGTTATAACTGCAGTGCAGACAAATTAATGTGGTCTAGTTTTTCTTCATCATTGTGTGGTGTGAACGTGTAAAAATTCAGGATGTCTGCACGTGGAAATTAGAAAACCCTAACTTTGGAGACAAAGGTAGAAATTTTAAAGAAAGTAGAGAATGGCGAATGTAAAACAAAGAGCAGCTGACTATGGAATTAAAAAAAATTCCTTGTCAACTAATTTGAAAAAACAAGGAGTCAATTTTAGATTCATGGGAAAAATCAAAATTTACTAGAGGAAGGAAACGCATGGGAAATGCGTCCCAAGAAGTTCTATAAAAAGCTCTACTGCTATGGTTCCAGGATGTTAGATCTCGGAATTTTCCGATAAATGGACTCCTAGTGCTGAAGAAGGCTGATGAATTGGCAAGTCGAATTGGTATTGAAGATTTTAAATGCAGTGATGGATGGCTTTCTCGATTTAAGTCAAGGCAAAATATTTCTTATCAAACTGTATGTGGCCAAAGCTCTGATGTAAACGAAGACGTATGCACTAATTTCGGTAGGAAACTGCCAGGGCTTTTCTCTACTTACCTGCCGAAAGATATTTTTAATGCGGCTATAATGGACAAAGCCATAATGGACTCTATTAAAACTCTGAAAGCATTTATTCAGATGGAACCTTCCTCTGAAAATGAATTGAAATGTTTACTTCAAAGCGAGAAGCTGGCTGAACAATGTAGGCATCATAAACAGAACCAAACATACATTTTACAGTTTTTCCCCAAAGTGTAATTCATATTTTTAATAAAAGTTTACTTTATACTGCATATCTTCTGCTTCATTTTATGATTAAGGTAAGTCTGTATTGCTTTTTAATATGTTTAACTTTAGATAACATAGTATAATATATTTTCTGGGTTATACATACTAGGAGAGTTTCTTCTTCAGTGATACACATTTAAAGTTATATATTTTCTCTTAACATCGGATAATTCGAACTTCGGATAATTCGAACTTTTTTCTCAGAACCTTCGAGTTCGAATTAACGAGCGTCCACTGTATATATATATATATATATACTAGCTGAAAACCCGCGCTTCGCTACGGAGTACATTCAAATTAAATACAACGGTCAACGTATGCAATTTATGCCAAAAAATAAATATATATATTTATAATAAATGCGATGATCAATGTATACAATTGATGTAAAATATACATCTATCTATATATATATGTTTATAAAAAAATCGTAAGGGATATGCATTTTTTTTTGGATAATATCCAATCGTCTGCTGCATTAGAAAGAGAAAAAAATATTTTTTTTGTCTATTTAGTTGTTACGCACGTGACGATAAATTTATTGAAAGTACCAGAAAAAGAAATCACGTGATCAGCATTTAATAAATTAAATTCTAAAAATCAATCTTTAAAAATTCACCAAAAATCAGGAAATGGAGGTAAAAATTCGAAAAAAAATTCATTTTGAAGGAATTTTTATGATCTTTCTCGTGATATAAATTTTATAACCCTCAATGTATTATTTTAAATGCAAACGTAAAAAAAGTTTAAAAAGCAGCTTAAAAATTTAATTTAAAAAAATCTAAGAAAATTTTTTGAAAAATCTTTCTTAGTGCACCCCTACACTATTAGAAGAATCGTCATGCAAAATTTCAGCCCCTTAGGTCCAGCGGTTTGGTCTGTGCGTTGTATGTCAGTCAGTCAGTCAGTCAGTGAATGAATGAGTCAGTTACGGAACTGTTTTATATATATAGATAGACTAGCTGAAAACCCGCACTTCGCTACGGAGTACATTCAAAGTAAAAACATCGGTCAATGTATGCAATTAATGCCAATATATATATAATAAATACGACGATCAATGTATATAATTGATGTAAAATATATATATATTTATAAAAAAATTGTAAGGGATATTTTTATAGACAAAATAATGTAGAAGAAGATATTCAAATTAAATCTAATATAAAGAATACTAAAGAATATAGTACAGTTAATATAGTACAGTTTCTAGAACATTTCTTTTACTGTATTTTAATATTTTTTTGGATAATGTCCAATCGTCTGCCGCATTAGCAAGAAAAAAAATTATTTTTTGTCTATTTAGTTTTTATGCACGTGACGATAAATTTATTTAAAGTACCAGAAAAAGAAGTCACGTGATCAGCATTTAATAAATTAAATTCTAAAAATTAATCTTTAAAAATTCACCAAAAATCAGGAACTGGAGGTAAAGATTCGAAAAAAATTTCATTTTAAAGGAATTTTTATGATCTTTCTTGTGATATAAATTTTATAACCCTCAAATTATTATTTTAAATGCAAACGTAAAAAAAGTTTAAAAAACAACTTAAAAATTTAATTTAAAAAAATCTAAGAAGAATTTTTGAAAAATCTTTCTTAGTGCACCCCTACACTATAAGAAGAATCGCCATGCAAAATTTCAGCCCTTTAGGTCCAGCGGTTTGGTCTGTGCGTTGTATGTCAGTCAGTCAGTGAATGAATGAATGAATGAGTCAGTTACGGAACTGTTTTATATATATAGATATACATATGTTACCGTGAAAGACCGAAATTGGAGGATGTCGACATTCTCCGGTGAATGTCAACAAATACCAAATCAGTGGCGTACGCAAGGGGGGGTTGATGGGGGTTATAACCACCCCCATTGGTTCTGATTACATATATTATTTAATTAGGTTTACGCTTTGCACTGATTGCTCAAAACTACTCTTTCATAGTAATAGTCCAGTCAAATTTGCTCAAAATGGCGGAGAATCATGTATTAAATGAAGGGGTTGAGATTTTTTCAGGAATGTGTAGGGGTTGGTACCCTGAGCAACGCCTAATAAAGTCCCGTCGATTTCAGGCGCCGCGGGGGGGGGGGGGGGGGGGGGGGGTCCAAAGGTCCTTTTTTTAGTTTTTGGCGTTTATCTCGAAAACGGTGGGTAGCACAGGAAATTGTCAAATTGAAAAAATAAAGGTTATAAAATTCCCTTCTGAATGCTATATCCATGTTTGTACCCAAGTGTTACCGTTTTCGAGATATGAGCCGTTGAATATGAAAATTTTTCAAAAAAAGTGGTAGCGGTTCAGGTATCTCGTCAAACTTCCTCTTCTAACTCTTTCCCCTTCCATTTCTCAGAAAACTCGTGATAGAGAAATTTGTAGAGCGAAAATTTTCCTTCAAAAATTTATATAATTAAGCTAATTTATCTTCAACAGGTAAATAGTTAGAGCGTTTTGAATTTTAGGGGTACTTTTCAACATTTTGCTTGTAAAATGCTCGTCACTCAAGTTTCGTTTCCATGGTCTGTAACTCTCTTAATCACTTTGTGTGCTGTTTAATTAGATACGTATAGTATTCATAACCCATATAAATAATAAATTATGTATACCTGTACGTATACTGTATATCTCATAATATACCGAAGAACACTTGTAATACAAAGGAGGAAGTAAGAAAACAAATCAAAATGTATAAAAGTTGTTCATATAATCAAAAAATGGTTATCAAAAGTAGGTTCAAACAACAGTTACTTACATTAAATATATTATATACAATTTATTTCATCAACTGCTTTCCTATATATTAAAAGCCGTCAATCTGATACTTCGAAAAAAGTTTCAAACCAGTCAAAGTCTTCACTATCATTTTAGCTTCTGTAAAATGTCCGAATTTTCCCGAAATGATTTCCCACCAAAGTGGCATCCCACTATAATGCCACGATCAAAGTCACTAAGCTCCTTTGACTTACTCATCGTCTCACAAACGCATAAATATGACCTGACAAACCACTACCAATACTTTTATAGCTTTCGGTTACGCATCAAATTACGTCACCTGCTAGATCCACTTCTTTAGGGGGGTGTCCGGATACTTTTGGCCAGATATTGTATAACGTATTATTGAATATTAATGGATTATATAAAATA
Source organism: Dolomedes plantarius (assembly GCA_907164885.2). Lineage (NCBI taxonomy): Eukaryota > Metazoa > Arthropoda > Arachnida > Araneae > Dolomedidae > Dolomedes > Dolomedes plantarius. The sequence goes on from OU015498.1 coordinate 55,483,717, forward strand.
TTAAATTTACTTAATGGGGTCAGCTGAATGATAAGACCTGAAGATGTTGGGAATAGTAGAGCCTGTCTTCTGTGTTGCCCCGTCCGGCCTTCATGAAAAACACATTCGTGTCTCGTGGGGTGAGTGCCACAAGTAAGACGAGCAGGTCTTACCTATCTACTATCACCACAGTTGAATGAGAGGTGTTTTGCCACTCACCTCTGACAATACTGCAGTCAGCATCTCCTTTGGCTTGTAGCGTACTGGAAGTATGGGGTTGGTTTTCCCAAAACCTCACAGAGTGCGAGAAACACAGCTGCGTGTTATCGGGGCAGTTTTTGGCCGGTTCACATCGTTTTTAAACACGTGCAAGAGTTTTGGCCTGAAGATTAATCCCTGGAATGGCGGTTTTCCTAACAAGTGGTGAGGGTAACTGTTTGGAAAACAGAAAATGGTTTATATCACCGTAATAAAACTGTCTTCTCTTAGCGATAACTTCATGCGAGTGACATCGGCGGGTGATAAAGTTTCGGCATTAAGAAGAGCTGTCAGCCGATAATCTGTCATCCCCCCCCGGCTGAAAATCCAGACATCTAGGGAGAGGCCGCACAGAATCCGCCTTGTGTGGACGTGTTTGTTTTAAGCTCCTGTGTTGGGACTGTATAGGTCCGGGAGCGTGCATTGTAGATCTGCACAGAGTTAAATTGAATATGTTGTAACCTTAAATGTTAAATTTTTTGTTGTTTGTAAATAAAATTCCTCGTTAAGTTTCTGTTTTAAAAATTGACTTCGCATTTTATTTAGGACTCTGTCTTTCTTTGTTATGGATCCAATAGTTGTGAAATTATTTCAAAATGCCTCAGAGAGTTTAGCCTTGTCGTGACGCCACAGGCTGTAGTAGACTGTATACCTCTTGCACCCAAGGCCTGAACTAACATAGTAAAGAGCTTGGTTTTGCTCCTTTCACTGGAAAGGAAGTTTTCCTGATGAATAGTAGCCACCATGTTCTTATTGAAGTCAATATCCACTGATGCTTTACTTGATGCTTTCCGATGTTGTTCGTCTCTTTCCGTGGAGTTCGTGTCTTCATAATCATCAAAAACACAGCTTAACTGCTGCCGTAATGGTTGATTATGTACGATACATATTGATCGCAGATGGAGGCGAAGGTGGTGTTGGTGTTCCACTTTACTCTATGGAGCAGGAGCCGCCATCGATTACCGTGAAACTGTTCTTCACATTGATCAATTGATTACAATTTGGGAAAGCATCATACAGTGCTAACTTTTTGATTTTTCTCATTATCCCCTCGGCAAATAGAGACATCGGCTATGGGGCTAACTCGTACGTTAGCAACTCCTCTACATCCCCTTCTTTCTTATTGGTGATCAGAGTTCTTTGAAATATCATCAGAGGCTCTACCACCACTACCTCATCATTAACTTTGATCATATTGCTCATCGCTGCTAAAGGAACGACTGAGTCCTTCTTGGATTGTTTCACTTCTGAGAAATTCATTCCAACAAAAGTGCTCATTGTGCGGGTTCCAATTTCCAATGCTTGGTAGCAGTTGACGTTACTTGTTCCAATTACTCCCGTTGAAAGTGACATCGAGCAATTACGTTCAGCAAAAGGCGGGTGATCAGCCAACCATTGAGCAAGCTTTCTTCTGTCTAGATCGTCTCTAGTTATGCGTGATGCTCGAAACTCAACATGTTGTTCTCCTCTTGCAGTATGGACGCCACAAAACATCTCAAATGAATTACATATTGCTGTAGCTGTGCGTGCTCCCCCAACTCATTTCGCCAACACCGAATCACTAAAGCATCGCCCACGTGTTACTTCTCCTTCACTCTTCATGTCACACATGAGTGTCACCTGAATTGCCATGTTAGACCACACACCAGCCATTGGTGTTCCAGTTCTGTTGACAGTGAAGTATCCACGATCTATAAAATCCTGTTTAAGTTGAAGGTGGGGAGTTGTTAGTCCCAGCATGTGTTGTACATATAGGTGAGTACACTTTGCATAATGAAAATGCCCGCTGGCATGGAAGTAAGATATCATCAGTTGGGCGCATGTCATATGATCTTTCCAGTTGCGCTGTGCTGCAATGAATTTTTTCATCAACACCACCATTTCAAAGTACTGGACCCACAAAGCTTGTGTTGGCCCACTACCTTTGAGACGTGACAATTCGTTGCTCAATTTCCACTGAATGCTGGCAAGGGAGGTATTTGTGGAAATGTGTTGTGAAGTAATTTCTACTGAGGTCTGAAGTAACTGAACTACTTCTTCTTTTTCATATGGTGTGATATCTAAATTTTTCAAAATGATCTGAGCTAAAATGACACTTCTATACATTTTGGTTTGTTTTCTTACTTCCTCCTTTGTACTACAAGTGTTCTTCTGTATATTATGAGATATACATTATACGTACATGTATACATAATTTATTATTTATATGGGTTATGAATACTATGCGTATCTAATTAAACAGCATACAAAGTGATTATGAGAGTTACAGACCTTGGAAACGAAACTTGAGTGACGAGCATTTTACTAGCAAAATGTTGAAAAGTACCCCTAAACTTCAAAACGCTCTAACTATTTACCTGGTGAAGATAAGTTAGCATAACTATATACATTTTTGAAGGAAATCTTTCGTTTTACAACTTTCTCTATAACGAGTTTTCTGAGAAATGGAAGGGCAAAGAGTTAAAAGAGGAAGTTTGACGAGATACCTGAACCGCTACCACTTTATTTTTTGAAAAATTTTCATATTCAACGGCTCATATCTCGAAAACGGTAACATTTGTGTATAAACATGGATATACCATTTGGAAGGGAATTTTAAAAGCACTAATTTTTAAATTTGACAATTTTCTGTGTGACGCTCCGTTTTCGAGATAAACGCCGAAAACTGAAAAAAGTGACCTTTGGACCCCCCTCCCCCCCCCCCCCGGGGAGCCTGAAATCGAGGGGACTTTATTAGGCATTGTTCAGGGGACCAACCCCTACACATTCCTGAAAAAATCTCAATCCCTTCATTTAATGCGAAATGGAAACCTAATTTGACTGGACTATAACCCCCCCCCCCCTTTGAAAATTTCTGCGTACGCTACTGTACCAAATACATCGGTGAAAGACCGAATATTTGGTTATATTCTTATGCATTCAGACCTTCACCAGGGTATGTCGATAAGCACAGATATGCTGTGGTGAAGGTCGAAACGAGAAGCCAAGACCGACAGACTGAGAGGTGACAAAAATGCCAAATCCTTTGTTCTGCCGCGATTGAGGTCATGTGGTATCTATTTGTTATACTCCGGAACACTGCTGTTGGTGAGTCTTATGCAATGTTTGCTGGTACTTCTAACATTTCCTTATTTTTTAATTTTTTATCCAATATCTAAATTTATATTGAATGGCTACTGTAGTGAACCGTGATTTTTTTTTAATAGTTACGTGTATTAATTGCGAGTAAACGAGAAGAGAATTGTTTTTATTTTTCTCAAGAAAAGTACTCTAAAATACTTTCTGAAGTGATTTCTGCTAAAACTAAGTGCAGTACACCTTTGGATTTCTGACGATTAAAACGTTTTCACGTTTTAAAAGTTAATGATAAGAGAAGTTAATTGTACCATTAAAACCGGGTGAAACGAATATATAGTATTATGTTGCCAATGATGAATTGTTCAGTATGCTATCTGAAATTCTCTCCAGAATGGGCTATGGAGGAAGAATACGTATGCTTAAAGAATTGCAAGTTAAATACAAAAATATTACATATGAAGTTGTAATGTATTTAAATTTATGTAAACAATGCCAAATGAAATGTAGTGCACCTAAAAAAGGTATTGTTCTGAAATTAATGGTCAGTTTGGAGTTAAACTCAAGATCTCAAGTCGATCTGATAGACCTGTGGTCACACAGGGATGACGAATATAAGTTCTTAAGACTCCGGCTTTTATAAATTAGCAAACAGAAATGGTACCCTCAAGCAGCTTTAAACCCGCAGCTTTATACTGCAACAAATTTGAGAAGTGGAAGGCAAGGCTATACATGCTGTCATTGCAAGAAGTGTTCCACTACAAAATGCAGTTGTAAAAGCAAGGGACTCTTGCGCAATTCAAAGCGTCATAACAGTTTAAGTTGTAGCAATAAATAGGATTGTATAACGTTGTAGAGTATATAGCTCACTTCTACCCAGACTTGGGTGTATATAATTTGAAGTGGCACTCTAAATGAATTTGATACAAACACAGTTTATACATGAAACAATGTTTATTGAATTCGTTGCACATATAGAATTTGCTTTTACAGCAATAAGCATACGTACTACTTGTACGGAATATATATTATCATTCAATAAAAATACACATTGCAAATACTCACAAACCAGCAGAGAGTCAAACCAGCAGTATTGCCACGAAAACTTTGGGCCTGCTAAGCACTAGCGCAGGATAGCACCTGGAGATGCTTACAACGTAGCTCCCTCAACTCGCTTATCTATCAACTTTAACAACCTTTTTTCAACCTCTGTATTAATCAAGCTGATTGGTATTTATACCAAGCGCGTATGCCGAAATTAGCATATCTCAAGCAGCTTCTTTAATTCATTCACTCAAAAGTTCGATTCTTGTGAATCGAATCTTATGTATACCTTACAACGTTAATGACATAATTAAGTAAGTTTATTATTGGTATTATTTTGTTTTTCTTTTAAAATGTACTGTTCGTTATAAGTTCAACAGTTTATTTATATGTGCTGTTACTTAAGCCTTCTCCTATTTTGACGTATATCATAATATGTATTAATAATAAAGTATGATTTAAAAACGTAACAAAAATATTTTTATTCAACATTCACCATCAGTGCATGGTGAATGTCGACATTTGGCGGTGTAAGGGAGAAATAAGGATATTTAGCAAATATTTCGGACATACACCAAGCGACTATGTGATTGTTGACATTCACTGGAGAGTGTCGACATTCTCCAGATTTCGGTCTTTCACGGTAACATATGTTTATATATATATATATATATATATATATATATATATATATATATATATATATATATATATATATATATATATATATATATATATATATATATATATATATATATATATATATATATATATATATATATATATATATATATATATATATATATATATATATATTATATATATATGTATGTATATATGTATGTGTATGTGGGACGTCACCGGCGCCGGCGAGGAAGGAAGGTGTTGATGGCAGCCGATTCGTCACAGAGGTCTAGTTCGTACTTCAGTTCCCGCGCTGTAGGTCGTGTTGGCCGGTTGAACTCGCCACCGTTGATTTTAGGGATCTGGAAACAGGTATCCTTAAATTCAGCTACTGACCTGTTGCTGGTTAGCCCTTCCAACCGCGGACACATAGAAAACACCACGACTTTTTGGACAAAGCCGTTTTATTTTCTCAACTTCTACATGTTAGGTAAGAAACGACACATCAGCAAATCCGCGGCCAAAACCTTCGTGGGTCTTTTAAATACTTCATGAGGTCGTTATCACATGACCCTTGCACTTTGCATTGATTGGACAGAGGCCCCCAGGCCAGTTCTCTGGGGTAAGTCCCGTGGCCTGTTATAAAAGATTTGGCACCCACGAGAATGGGGGTTAAAGGGATGATATATTGATTACCTACTATTGCTTTTAAGTTACGCTCAAGTCCTTTGTTCTTAAAACGAAATCGAAATTAGTTTGCTAACGGCCAAGTAATTTTAAAGGAAAATAAAAATAATTTGGAAGTTAAAAAAGGTTTTTTTGTTTTGTATGATATATGTATATATATATATATACATATATATATATATATATATATATATATATATATATATATATATATATATATATATATATATATATATATATATATGAAAAGCAGCCCCATGTCATAATAGATCAGCCACCAAATTGACGGTTTGAGAAAATTTCTGTTTCTTTTCTCAAATCATGCCAATAATACTTCGAACCATCAGGACAATATAAGTTCCATTTATTTTCATCGGAGAACACAACCTGCAGCCATTTATCGTCCCAAGTCATCACTTGTCTTGCAAACTGTAAACCCCTGGGGTTTGTATCTCGTCAGTTAGATGCAATTTTGCTCTGTACTGGAAATTCTCAGATCGAGTAATTGTATTTCAGATTGTTTTCTTGCACACATTGAACCCAGTTGTTCATAAAAAATTTTTTACTTGAGTATTTTCCTGTTGATGCTAACTTTAAAACTCCCCTTTCATATCTGGGTAACAAGGCTTTTAGTCTGCCTCCAGCGGATTTTTTATTCCGTACTCGTCGTTTAACCTTAAAGAATTGTTGATGACACTTTTAGATGTTCCCATCTCTTTTGCAATAGACCGACAACTCATTCCTGACAATGCAAAAAATTCAACACCTTTTTCATATTCAGTCAGTTTACTTGCTTTTGGCAATATTATAAAATTAACAATACTCTTAATAGAAAACATCAGAAAAATCACTATACACAGGAGTATTTACACGTAATATATATATATATATATATATATATATATATATATCAGTTCTGTAACTGACTGACAGACAACAGTTGGTATGTTTTATTAGATTTATTTTGAATATTTTCTTCTACATTATTTTGTCTATAAAAATATCCTTTACGATTTTTTTATAGATAATTTTTTTCGTTTTTTTTTACATCAATTGCATACATTGATCGTTGTATTTATTATAAATATATTTATACATATTTTTGGCATTAATTGTTTGAGAAATTGCCCTTTGTATTTAATTTGAATGTACTCCGCCGCGAAGTACGGGTTTTCAGCTAGTGTATATATATATATATATATATATATATATAAACAGTTGGCTCTCTGTTTAACGACTTTCAAGGGACCGTGAAAAATCGTCTTTAAGTAGAAATAGCCCTTAAACAGAATTTGTGAAAAAATAATATTTCCCATAACGTCGGAGGGGCCGGGACTGGGAAATATCGTTTTTAAATATATATATATTATTTATATATATTTATATATATATATATATATATATATATATATATATATATATATATATATATATATATATATATATATATATATATATATATATATAAGTGTCAAGTGCGTGTGTGTGTGTGTACATCTCATTAAAGTAAAAAAAAAATATAAAAGTACTCAAAATATTGTTGGGTTTTGAAAAGCACTTTTATTTTGTTGTTGTTTCTTTTACTAGCATATAAATTCAGGAAATGATCATTTGTTGTTCTCTGTGGCGGCGTAAGTAACAGAGGCAAAAATATGCATAGAACCAATTTACAGTAATAGAGTAATAGCATAAAAATACAGTAATGAAACTACAAAATTTAAAATAAAATATAAAACAGAAATCATAAAATAATGAATAGACTTCTCAAACTAGCCACTGATTACTTTAACTCATTGCGGATATGAAAGGCTTTAAATATTAAACCACACACCTTACAAATATTATCTGTGAATATACATAGAGTTACGATAGAAACAGAGACCAAATTGTCATTTATGCAACAGTTATTCGGTAAGATCTACTGATTTTCAACTTGAATAATTTAGAAATGACCGCCTGTGACTAACGTCACAAAAAGGGTGGGTTACCCGTGGCTTTTGTAAGCATATAATGGCGTAAAAGTGTTCCCCGGTCGCCGGGAATCGTGGCGTGTTCCTGTAACCTCAGCTACTCTGGGGGGCTTGAGCTGCGGACCCGGGTTCTGTCCTGGTAACGTCGTAGGGACCATGTAACGTCGTGGGATGATATTGATTTGATTTGAGACTACTGGATATATTACACTGATTTATTGATTACGAAGAATATTGAAGATGAGAATTAAGAGGATCAGTTCCATAACGGCACGCAGTTCTTTTTTTATTTATTTATTATTGTTTTAAATAAATAAAAAAATAGCCAAGAAATAATGTGAAATTGCTGAGGATAAGATGACCAGCGCTATAGGGGCACGTAAGGTCTTATTATTTATTATTTTTTTATAAATTAATAAAAAAATAGCCAAGGAATAATGGGAAATTACCGAGGTTAAGAGGACAAGCGCCATAAAAGCACATAGCTCTTATTATTAATTTATTTTTTAAGCTGCCAGCAGATATCGATCCCATGATTAAATCTGACTATTTTTTAAACTATTTCCTACTGAATGTTATAGTTTGACACTTTTACAAACTACTGCTTTATAAAATTGAACAATTCTGTGTACTCTTTTCTACTCTCCGTGTTTCTTTTTTTCTACCTTACGATTACTAATAGATTTTTTTTTTTCCCGTTATTCAATTTTTAACAGGCTTTTTCATATCTCGCACTGCCTCAGACCACCATTGTCGCGGGATAAGATCATGTAATCCTTTAGGCAAATTCCTCCTAGGTATTAAAAATTTGAAACTTTTACAGTAAACTTAGTCCACAAATTAATTTTATTGTGATATGTTTATTTTACGGTAAATTGAAATACCTAAAAGATATACAAATTGTTTTGAATGTTAGTTTGTTCCAAAAATTGAATTTAAGAGTTTATTTGAACATATTGTAAACAATAATAATCATAATAATGAAAGAAATTTCAGTAACATTTCATTTTGTTTTTATCTACAGTTATATTTAGTCATTGTTTTAGTTCTCAGTTATCATTTATATGAGTGCAGTATTATGCCAGACAAAAATCGAGATTAAAAACTCTCCAATGTAGAACTAAACGGATAATCAGATCAACTGATTCACATGTCTGCTAGTGATGATAAAATAAAGTAAATGATATCATAGAGATAAGTTTAAAAGAGTGCTTTTATTATATAAATGTATAAAAAAAAAAAGGGAAATGGAGCCGTTTATTTTGTAAGTGGTGTAATAATCACAAGATGGCGCTGCATCTATGTTTCATATACAGAACACTCTCGGTTATCCAAGTGTGAATTATCCGGTTTTGGAATTACCCGTGATAAAAATAATCTAAAATCTTTATCCAATATAATACCTAAACAATAAATTAAAAATTGCTTTCAAATTTCTAATGACATACATTTATATAAAACAAAATTTTAAAATAACAGTTTTTTGTTTATTGGGAAGATTTTTATTTGATAAAAGATGCGATAATGTACTAAAAATGCACGTCTTAAATCGGAAGCTTTTCCCGGGAGAAGAGCGATGTGAAATGACCGATTTAATTATTTTAATAGCAAATTTAAAAGGCTTAGGGAAAGTTGATGAACGAAATCTCCTAGAGTTTCGTTAGAGAGTAGTTTACGTGAACCAGGGTTTGAAACATGAATGACCCTGGTATCATAAATTCTGCTACGATTCAACCTCAGGAAGAAGTTGAAGAGCGTAAAGATGAGCCTGGTGACCATCATAACGCTACTGTGTGTCGATACTTTGCTATATTTTAAGGGTCAATGGAATTATGAATACAGTGAATATATATATAAAATTAAAAATTAACACGTAGTTTATCTACGGTAAAAATAATAGAAAAAATTCTATAAAATTAATACGCAGAATATGTATACATAATCTACGAAAAAAAAATATGTTTGGGTTTAATATGGTTTGGACTCACAAGCGGAAGTGACGTCACGTTTTAGATTTATCGGTTTTGCGAAACCTGTGTGTCCACGGGATATTGCTGATTAAGGACGGCTGCACACCGATCGCAACAAAACAGAGCGCAAAGTATCTGTTGCTAGGCGTTGTGCAACCAAAATGTTTCATCGTGGAAAATGGTGATACTTTTGACTTGCAACGCTAGGTTGATTTGATATTTCATCAGTAGTAAGAACACGGGAGTTGAAGAGGTCTCAGGATTTTGTTCTTTGTTGATGGAAGTGTTCAGTTTTGGGAAAGTAGTTTGGTCATAATTTTGGGTGATATGGCAAGTGAAGAAGTAGAAGTAGCAATTCTTTTGTGGCAGTTTATACAATTTTTGGATGAAAAACCATTCCTCTCTCTCACACCCAAAAAAATTTGAAAAGAAAAGTTGAAAATAAAACGGCAGTTACGTGGGAAGTTTGTAAATAATTATGTATTTACTCGGATAATTCTAGGACTTTTTTTCTTCTAAAATATCGGTATGCGTGGTTCATTCGACACCAATTGAGTGACGCCAGGGCCCGATCTAGTTCTTCCGCCGCTCTGGTCAAAAATGCTTTTTGCCGCCTTTTATATTTAAATTATTTTAAAATATAATTTTTGGGATTGAGTGAAATATTTTGCACGTATTTATTGAATAACAAAAGCTTTTTGTTTTGTAAGCGTATTTATATAAAAAGCAGTAACAAAAGAAAGACAAATATATAGTTAAGCATCTACTTTTAAATCTAAGAAAAACATAACTTATAAAATATTTTTAAAAATCAAATAAAAAACAACCTAAGCGCAAATTTTTTTTATCTCCTTTTACCAATTTTGCCGCCCCTCAAATTTGCCGCTCTGGGCAGATGCCCTGCTTGTGTCCTCCTTGATCTGGCCCTGATTGACGCAACCCTTTTTTTCTTTTTACCAATATCTTGAAAATGGGGATGTCTGGATTACTTGAGAGCGAGGTTTATTGGATTAAATGTGATAAATTGGTGTGATACATATCTGGAATATTGAATTCCTCAGCTATATCTTGCCAAATTTTGTTTATTACATCTAGGTTGTGGTGGTCCTTCGCTCTAAAATCATAAATTTCTGTCCTTGCGTGGACAAGAACTATCAACTTGTCAACATCAATCTTCATCTCTTGTTATTATAATAATGCAAAAATCCTCAACACGGAGCATTAATGAAAGTAAAATGCTCGTGTTCCCGCACAAGCGCAGATGGAATGTTTCTCAAGCTGTGTGTCGAAAAACATCGGTCAGAGGAGCATTCACTTTTGTTGCAGCAACGTCCCCGAAATGACGCGGGGTGTTTCAAAACAATATTGCATCCGGTGTGCAGCACTCTTAATTGATTACATTGCAGACGATGCGCCGGATACAGAAAGCTAACAACAAAAACATTGCGCACTGTTTTGTTGCATTCGGTGTGCGGCCGGGCTTAGTGGAATTTTTCTTTATTCGGCACATGCCGGATGTGATGAGATTTGTGAGCGAAAAATGTTAAAAGGAGGTCATTCTGGGAGATTTTGTCTTAGGGTGAGGTCGTGTCGGACCATTGCGCTCCCGGTATGTTATTTTTATTGTGATTTCGTTTTGTAACTCTGTGTCTTTATATATGTAATTAAATGTGTTTGATTAAATTAAGACTTAGTTTTTATTTGGCAAAGCAAGAATGTTTATATTTTAATGATAATTAACATTCGGCCATGGAGAAATTTACTGGATTTAAACTTTGTTTTCTAAAATTTATCGTTTTCTCTCTCTGGTCGCAGAAAATCGAGGATCCTACTATTTCTATCCTATGTGTTTACTTACAATTATTTGCTTCTAACAGTGTTAGGCATGCTCCACAAAAAAACACATCAAATTGGGAAGTAGAGGGCAATTAAGCCCAGACACTTCTCCCAACACTAATGCCTGTGATGCCTGTGATGTCATAGTTGTAAGGAAAATTGTGGTACTATCAAAAAACATATCAAAGATTCGGTTAATAAAAAAAAAGTATTACGTACATAAATTAAATCAATAAAATAGAAAAGCTAGTATTATACTTCGAAAAAGCAATAAAATTTAATCGAAATCGGATTATCCGTGTTTTTCGATTGTTTGTGCTTCTCCTCACCTCTATTAACCCGGGTAATCGGGAGTACACTCAATTTGTAATTTTTCTTTTCACTACTGAACTACACGGGGTCGGACGTGGGAAGCTATTTCTGCGGGTCCACAGTTATGTAATTTTTTAAAAAATAAATATAGTTATATGGTATGTTTGTAAGACCCTTCTTAAGTGTATTTGGGTTTGTGTCTTTATCTTTTTTAACGGTGCATTCAGGCCACGAATAGAATTCGTCTTTGTGAAAATTGTTAAGCATTAAAGTTTAGTTTACATTCGATTCAGTTTTGCCCACAGCCGGTCTAAGTCATAGCGAGGCCCAGTTGCAGAATTCGCGGTGGAGTCCTATAAAATAATAATACACCTTTAACCCCTTAACGATCGCATGATTTTCAAGATAACGGTAATAAAAGTGCCTACTTTTTCCGAAGCATTCCATTTATTTCTTGATCTGCCACACATAGTTTTAAAAAAACCATCCCCAATTACATTATAACTAATCTGGTGTTGCCATCTGGTATGTAAAATAAGAAATAAAAGTTTTTCAGGGTAAATGACATGGATTGTTTTAATCTTTTTTGGTGCGTTACTTTTAAACACTCCAGTCCAGAAATATCACGGGCACGAGAAATAGAAGGCGAAACATCATCCCGTAATTTTGACGGGAGCGAGAAGGAAGGGGTTAAACTATAAAAAATTATTATGAAGCATAAACGACAAAAATAGGAAGGCTGTCATATTTCTTCTTTTGAATACATTTGTAAGAAAGCAAAAATTAAAAATTAGCTAGAACACAAGGATTTTATTTACAGAACAAAAATATTTACAAATAAATTTTTCCAAATTTTGAAATGATCACCGAAATCATTTATGATTTCATTACATTTTAATTTCCCCATTTCTTCTTGATCTCTAGACAGTATTGCAAGGCTGTTACGTCACTGCGATACCGTGGACCTCAAGTAAATCTAAACAAATTTTAAAGTCTAGACAAATTTTATTAGAAAAGCTAATTTCCCTAAACGTCCTAAAATTAAAATGTTATGCTATGTTTTGATGTTGACGGAATGAAGATTGTAGGTTTTTTTTCTTTGTGGCTCTGACTAAATGAGCATTATTGTCGTGTCAGACGGACACAGACATTTTTTTTTATTGTAATAATTTGTTTTGTGTGATTAAACGTTGGTTGTGAATACGCATTATTATATTTTAACTGAAACATTTGTGACATCTGAACCGTGGTGATAAATTTCCTACATTATATATATATATATATATATATATATATCGTCATCCATAATAAAAAACTTGTCGGAGAAAAAAAACCTACAATCTTCATTCCGTCAACATCAAAACATAGCATAACATTTTAATCCAACCAAAAAATAAAAATAAAGTGCGTTCCAAAGAAACGGTTGAGTTGTAACTCGTTTGCTCCAGTGGCACGTTATCCGTAGCGTGTGGCGCGGAGCGTGTCTTGCGACTCTAAAATATCCGTGTTGCCACAAGAATTCTCTCTCTCTCACACACACACACACACACATATATATATATATATACAGTTGGCTCTCTGTTTAACGACTTTCAAAGGACCGAGAAAAATCGTCCTTAAGTAGAGATCGTCCTTAAACAGAATTTGTGAAAAAAATAACATTTTTTTTCACTCTGTACAGGCTTAGGACTGTCAATATATTTCTTTATATACTGCTGTGTTTAAAAAAGTTATCGTTATTATTTTATTCATAAAAAGTTATTTTAAATTACATTTAAAAAAGAATACAAACAATGCAATAAATTAGGTTTTAAAAAGGTCAAAAAGTGTTGATTGCTTTATTTTTCGCCTTGCTTTCGTTATTCTCTTTTACAGACTTTCTAAACTGTTAAATGTGTCATTTTCCGTATTCGATGTAATATAGCGTCGGAGATCATCTAGAGCAGAAGTTGCATCTGTATAAGACGGTGGCATTGTTTCGTTTTCCGTGTCTTCAACTGTACCTCCTTCGTCTGACACTGTGTTTTCGTTTACTATATCTTCATAAATTTATTCTACATTTCTGTAATCTGTTGTTAAAACACATTCATCACAAATGTAGAAATCTTGAATTGAAACATCCTCATCTTCAACAAGACTTCTCCATTCTTCAGGGGTAATGTCGTCTTCGTTGATTTCTACATCCGTACTTTGCTGCTCCACTACAAGTACTTTGTGAATTCCAGCAACGGGAAAGTAGTTTTTTATTATGGATGAAGAAACTTCTTTCCATGTTGATGTTATCATGTGCATTACTTGCAAGTTCATAAATTTTCTAATTTTCATACTGTCAGCCGCATTGTTTATTAATGGATGCTCTTGATTCATGAAACCATTGCAGGACTACCTTATCAAACTCTTCTGATCGGCCACATTGAATTTTCTGCCGTTTGGATTTGGATCCCAAACCAAATTTTTGTGCTGCTTCAAGAATTTTCTCTTTGCTTGCTAGAATGCCTTTGAGAGTAGACTCGGGTAGCTGAAATTGTCCTGCGAATTGGACTTTTGTTATTCCAACACTTTCTTCCCAGTCTTCAATATTTTCACCTTTTCGTGTAGCGTAAGATGATTTCACTTTGATGCCATTTTGCTCTGCTCACCTAGTTTTGGTACTGGTATGAGCTCCTACACACAACCACGAATTCTCTAAACATGAACACCTTCTTCCCGGAAGGAGTGAGAGAGGGCTGCTATCGGACAGTTCGTAAGTCACATGACAACAGATGGTAGGGACAATAGAGTGATTCAGCGCCCGCACTAAGAGCTCTATAAAAGAATATTCTGTGATGTCGTGCAACATCCCATTTTTTCCTCTCAACGTTCTCAGGACAATTGCGTACAAAAAAGACTGAAGCTGAGACGTGAAAACCAATCACAGAGCTCAACGTATATTGCCACGTGATATGTCAAACCAATCACAAATTATGCCATCAATCTCGACGTCAAAGGGAGAATCTGTTTGGAGGTGACTGGAAAGAGCGAACGGTCAGACGGCAGAGACGCGAAGGCTATAGATTGGCCAGCGTTGGAATGCTGATAAGATTGTTTTTTGAGACCAAATTGTAAATAATTTGTATATAGTGACTTCCAATAAAGGAGCTTAATTTTTATTTTAATTCGTGCCTCTGCTTATCTCAATGTCGAGTTTGAATTACTGGATCTCATGTGAGATTGTGTTGGCTTGTTGTCGGCCACGACATGACAATTCGTTCTTCCGAGATCTCCCTCCCCGTCTTTCCCACTGCAACAAGTCTATGATTGCAACATTGCAAACATCAAGGAAATTCCGGGTCTCTTATTGAAACCAAACTTGTTTTCCCTCACAGAAGGTTCCCCTCCTTCAGATAAAATGTTGAAGAAAAAGTTTGTCATGTAAAAAAAATCGTCGTTAAACAGAAACAACGTCGTCTTTAAATAGAATTTTTTTACGTCGAAGGGGCCGGGACTGGTAAATAACGTCTTTAAATAGAGATCGTCGTTAAGTAGAGCGTCGTTAAGCAGAGAGCCAACTGTATATATATATATATATATATATATATATATATATATATATATATATATATATATATATATATATATGTATGTATGTATATACATATATATATATATATATATATATATATATATATATATATATATATATATATATATATATATATGAAAGAGCTTGTCTGTTTGTTTGTCCGCTATAGAATCATTGACTGTTTCACCCACCGGGACCAAATTCGGCACAGTTAATGTTTAGGACCCAAGAAACTTAACGCAGCAAAAACGAAATTTGGGGCTCAATTAGTTTTTTAAAATTTATTTTTAAATGATTTTTGTACCCCTAAGCGCACCTCTTAAATGTGGATACAGCCCCTTCACCACAACGAGTCAAATTCGATTCGCGGGGGAAAAGAGGTTTGTTCTGAGGGGTTATTTGGGGGTGGTTTGAGAGTTGGTCTAGGGGTGTCCGGGGGGGGGGGAAGGGTGAAGTGTTTATTTTCTTTTTCTTACGTTTAGTGGAGTCGTGGGTCTTTAAAAAGGTTGAGAACCGCTGCTTTAGACAATTTTAGACAATGGAGTTCAAACTAATAGAACTTAAAATTAATTTTAGAAAAAGATAAAATTTGGAAAAAAGAAATAAAAAAAAGAAAAACTAAGTTTGTCCCATGGCTAGTTTTAGGAAGCCTTCTGTTGATCTAAATATATTAATTGCTTGAGGATCACAAAATGGGAAGAAGTTTAAGAGTTCTACAGGTTTTTTCCCCTAAGTTCGTGAAACAGAGTTAACATACGATATATATTAGAATTACTTATTCCGTGAAATCATATAAGATAAATCTTTTAGAGTTTTGGGGTTTTTTAAGCAGTGGGAGGAAAAGCTCTTTAAACATAGAAACATAACGACACAAAACTTTCATTCCGAACTATTAGTCCATTAGTTATATTAAGGCATAAGAAAATTAATGAAATTATTTTTAAAGAATGATTGCCCGGGTAGATATATAGATATAAAATTTTGCATTCCATCAAAAAAAGACTGGGCTGCAACCCCCGCTCTTCATGTTCATCTGGCCAGACAGAATGCGCTTAGCACGTTTCTACTGAAATGATAGACAAACAATAAGAAAGAAAGAAACTTTGAGCCTAGGCTTCATGCGGAATCCCGCCTTAATTTGATTAAATAAAAGGAATAACGCATCTTTACACTTTACCTCTTGGGCAGGGGTGTCAAACTCGCGGCCAGCGACGAACATTTTTGCGGCCCGGCCAATATATTGGCACACAATAATATATAATAAAATAACCGACGCAGAATTATAAGATAGGAAGAATTCGCTAAATGTTTTTTTAATGATACTCTTATTTTGCTATTATTAAACAAAATGCATATATTTATGTTGAATATACTGTAATTAGGTAAATAAACCTACGTTTCTATTAATATTGATTTTTTTTGCGGCCCACCTATAGTTAAACCTTGTTTGTTTGATCCAAGGTATAGCCTTTGAGTTTGACACCCCTGCTCTTGGGTGATGAGGAAAAAAGTACGTCTCTTGGATGATATGGAAAAAGCTGCGATTTTAAGGGAAAAATAAAAAATAAAGGCAAATGTAAATTATAGAACTCATTTATAATTTAACAGTGAATCAAACAAATCTAATTAAATCTAACTAAACAGTATCTAACAAATATAATTAAACAGTAATCTTATTCAATCCAAACGTGCGAATCACGCAACACTGTGTTATTAATTCTCAATAAAATCAGAGGTATAATCAGAAGAAGGTCCGCAGCCTCAAAGTTTCTTTCTTTATTATTATTTGTATATCATTTCAGTAGAAACGCGCTAAGCGCATTCTGTCTGGCCAGATGAACATGAAGAGTGGGGGGTGCAGCCCAGTATTTTTTTTTTTTTTTTTTTGATGGAATGCATGAAAAATTTTATATCTATATATCTACCCGGGCAACGCCGGGCAATAATGCTGGTATATATATATATATATATATAATATAAACACTATCTACCAATAAGTATTTGGACACCCATGCAAATGATATCTGCGGTTCTGATATACACTGGTGTAATTAATTAAGAGAATTTGCAGACTTGGTCGATTATCTCTAGAACTACTGTACCAATTTTAATGAAATTTGATATGTACATACATTGATACAATACAAAACAAATAACCATTCAATAATTGTAATACACACGCATGATCGTGCGTAACACTCGTTGGAGTCGGAAGGTATGAAACAGAGGTTGCAGAATAAACAACAAAAAAAAAATGGGTTAATAGATGGTGTTATTTTGCAGCAATCGATTAATTTCAAATTGTAACCGTAAAAATGAGTAACCACCAACGTTTAGATGATGGAATGAGGTGGCGAATAGTGGGGAGGCTAGAAGCAGACCAATCTCAAGTCCAAATTTGTAGAGAGTTCAATTTAACACCCAGCGTCGTGTGTAACTTATGGAAACAGTTCCAGGATACCAGATTCATCGAGAGAAAGCCTGAGCAAGGTCGTCCAAGAGCCATGATGGCCAGAGAAGATCGCCATTTGTCGATAATAGCGAGGCGTAACAGGAGTGCTACAGCTTCTCAGCTCTCTCGTGACTTGTATGCAGCCACAGGAACCCGTGTATGAAGGATGACTGTTTCCAAAACACTTCATGAGAGAGGGTTGTTTACAAGAAGACCTGCTGTTTGCGTCTCGCTCACTTCTACGAACAGGAGAATCCGTTTATCATGGTGCAGCGAGCATAGAGATTGGAGTATGGATCAATGGGCTACCGTTCTCTTCACTGATGAGTCTCAGTTCAGCGTAAACACCGATTCTCGTCGTACGTTCATATGGAGAGAACCAGGGACCCGCTACCTACCCTCCAATGTCCGCGAAATTGACCATTATGGCGGAGGAGGTTTAATGGTCTGGGCAGGCATCATGTTGGATGGCCGCACACCTCTCCATGTCTTTGAAAGAGGCACTGTGACTGGTGTAAGATATAGGGATGAGGTCTTGGAGCCCTATGTTCGCCTTTTCAGGGGTGCAGTTGGCCCTGAGTTCATTTTAATGGACGATAACGCGAGGCCACATAGAGCTCTTCTGGTCGACGAATTTCTAGAGAGTGAGGATATTCGCCGGATGGATTGGCCAGCCAGATCTCCAGACCTTAACCCTATAGAGCATGTCTGGGACGCTCTGGGGAGGGCAATTGCAACCCCCCTCCCGAGAACCATCCAGGGAATGAAAACAGCGTTGCTGAACGAGTGGGACCAATTGCCACAGGAAATGATAAACTGCCTTATTTCAAGTATGAAATCACGCTGCGAGACCTGTATATCTGTAAGAGGGGACCATACCCCCTATTAATCCATCTATTAACCCATTTTTTTGTTTATTCTGCAACCGCTGTTTCATACCTTCCGACTCCAACGAGTGTTACGCACGATCATGCGTGTGTATTACAATTATTGAATGGTTATTTGTTTTGTATTGTATCAATGTATGTACATATCAAAATTCATTAAAATCGGTACAGTAGTTCTAGAGATAATCGACCAAGTCTGCAAATTCTCTTAATTTCTTACACCAGTGTACATCACGCCTTCCACCGTTAAATATTGTGTAGGAAACAACATTGGCATCAGTCGCATGCAAGATGCCACGAAGTGCAGAGTTATCTGATTTCGAGAAAGCTGTAATCGTCGGGTATTACAGAAATGGACGATCCTTAAGGGACATATCTAGCGAGCTGAATTGCCCAAAATCGACAGTGGGCTGTGTGATTCGGAAGTGGAAGGTGAGCGGTGATTGTCGGAAGGTGCTCCGAGTCGGCAGACCCACGAGACTGGGAGATAGAGACCAACTCGTGCTGTCCAGGGAAATTTAGAAGAACCGCTCCCAACCGAATGCCCACTTACTCCAGGAGTTTCAATAGGCATCCGGGAGTGTTGTTTCGATGAATACCATCCGTAAGGAAGCACATCTGCTTGGTTTTCATTTGCCGCCCATAAGCCTTTGATCACAAAGTTCAACCACGCTGCTCGATTAATGTGGTGCAAAGCACGCCGAATCTTGTATTAGATTGCATACATCTTTGGAAATAGTTATAATACAGTGTGTCTGTAAAATAATAGTGGGCTTTCAAATGGTTATAGCTATGCAAGAAATCATGTTGCAGACATGAGTCATACTTTAAATGAAAGCGAAACACTCCAAGTTTAAGTGTGCAAAAGATTACATGCAGACTCCTACAGACTCTGGGAATAGCGCCGAAAAATTCCGAAGAATTCCATTTTCCAGTTAGACAGAGCTCCTCCACATTTTCCCACAATCATGCGGGAATTTCTTAACGAAACATTTCCTCAGTAATGGATCGAATGACAAGGGTGGATTGCATGGCCCCCACTATCTCCAGACCTTACCCCCATGAATTTCTATTTTCAAGTTTTATATAAAAACAGAAGTGAATTCCTTTCAAGTTCGAAGTCTGGACCTGTTAATAGAAAGGGTCACTGGAGCTGTTTCGTCTATCACGCCGGGTGTTCTCTGCTGTGTATGGGAAGAGACTGAATATCGTCTTGACGGCTGCAGGGCAGCTAAGGCAGCACACATCGAAGTCTGCTGAACAGGTAAGAAACTTGGAGACTTTCTCTTCTATTTGACGTATACTTCATCTTTCTACAATGATTTGTTCCGAAGCTATAACCATTTAAAACCTCACTATTATTTTTCGAACGCACTGTACATTAGTTTCCTTTTCTTACACTGATTTCGAGCTTTAAGCTACAACGTTAAGCAGTCCATTTGTCTTATAAGTATATACATACAGACACAAGTATATACTAGGACAATGATTCTCAACCGCTGGTCCAGCGGACCGACACCGGTCCACGGAAAAATTTGACCAGTCCTCGGAGATTTTTTACCTGTCCGCGTAAAAAAAATAATTCTTATTAAAAATAATAATAATAATAAAACTTTGTATGATATTTTTTACGTTAATGCCATTACTTTAGTATCTAGAATCCAAGATTTTGTCTTTGAAGGTTGGTAACACTGGAGTGTGGTCACATTTGTCACTTGTTACATCTCGCATTTTTATTTATTTTTTTAAAATTTATTATATATATATATATATATATATATATATACTGGACGGAGTGCTCACAGCAAAGAAAGGATTGCAACAATAATATAACGGTAATAAAAAATAAACTTAGAAATCGGCTTGTTTCACCGCTCCGGCTTAGCTAGACTAATTTGGAACTCATAATTCAAAAGTTAATTGAAGAAGAGCAGCATCAATCTTCTCATTGCCAAATAAACAAAAATTATAGATATTTAATTTTGTATTAATCAGAAGACTGATTTTTTTTTGTTTCTATATGCAATGACTTTGTGATTATTTTTTATAATTTTCTATGATTTTTCTCAAAGGTTTATTTACTTACGGTTATTTAGGTTTATTTACTTAACTACAATAATTACTTTTCTTCACATTTGAATATTATTGGAAGTGAATGATAATAAAAAGTTACAATTAACTTGTGTAGAAGTTCTTCAATACCTAGTAAAGTTTGTTTGTTAAAACCCCCACCGTTGTGCGAAACTTTTTCCCAAATTTTACCGGCCCGAGGCCCAAACAGATTGTGAAACGCTGCACTAGAACAATGTAAATTATATCATGCTAATGGTGTAACTACGATATGTGATTGGTTATCTATTCTCTTCTCTAAATTATTTTTCAATCTATCAGATAGTTATAAATTTTTTATTTGAATAAAATTACTTTGAGTAGCTTATTAAAATGATTCCTTATTTTATCTTCCTCGGTTTTTAAGTAATTCATGTAACTGGTGAGGTGGCTTCGAATAGTACCCACTGAGACTAACTAAATATGTCCGGGATGGGGAAAAGAGAATGAAGATGCATACGACAAGATAGTAGCGCCATCTCGTTTCACACGGTTCAATTCGAGGTTAAAACACGCAGAACGATTATAAATGGGCTGCATTTTTACCCTACCGTATCTGAATACTTTAATTATTTGTAAATATTGATTTAAATTATCAAGTAATTCTAGGTCAGCAATTCTTTTACCTCTAAATATTTTGGAAATCGTATTTTCTTCTGGGGAGACGCAGTTTGTTTTTCCGTCTAAGGCCGGGCGCAAGTTGAGACGCAACTTGGTGAGGTGAGGTGAAGCAGGATGGCGCAGGGAAGCAGGATTCAATCAACTGCGCGCAGGGAGAGCGAAAATTGGGAAGCAGTTCTATCTCAACTGCGTGCCAATGAGGGTGTATAAACGAAAATGTGCGCGATGGCAATGTATATACAATCATAACTAAGTTCGGAATCTGATTTCGATGAATTCGAAGACCAAGTAATTTCAACATTACTTCGTGAAAAGCTTCCGAAAAGCAATTATCTAAAGAAATGAAAGACGCACGGAGAATTTATTCTCAAGAATGAATTTTCTAATGAAAAATATAGAAATTATTACCGTGTAAACTATTTCGCGGGATAGGCAAGTTGTGGAGTGCTCTTTTGGTATTCTTGCTTCGCGTTTTCGTTCACCTTTTGAATGTATAGTAAGCACTGTAGTAAAAATTGCAAAAGCATCTTGCGTACTGCACAACTATTTGAGAAATTCTGCAGTATTGCAAACTGGAGGTGA
This sequence comes from Dolomedes plantarius, assembly GCA_907164885.2. Lineage (NCBI taxonomy): Eukaryota > Metazoa > Arthropoda > Arachnida > Araneae > Dolomedidae > Dolomedes > Dolomedes plantarius. Next base: position 55,505,685 of record OU015498.1, read on the forward strand.
TGTCACCGAACAGGATTTGCCTCAGTACCAATTACGTCCACTGCATCAAACCAATGCACGAAGTGAGCGTTTTGGATTCGTCAAAAGTTCACGGAATACTTTAACTCACCCGGAGGTTCAGTTCCTTGGCAGAGAGATTGCGTGTTGAATGGAAAATGCTGAGAATGTATAATAATTAAAATATAAAAATTAATCTTTAAAGCATTATATATTTATACTTTTTAATAAATATAATACATTTTTTAATGCTTATTTTTTTAATGTTGTAACACCTTTCTTTTCTCAATCCTTTAAATTTGAATTAAAGTTACTTTTAAAATTCCGGTTAGATAAAGTTTCTTTCAGAAAAATTTTAATACCTACCTCCGAACGGAAAAACATGTTAAAGGGGAACGTAACTAATTGGTAGTTCCTAGTAAATAAAATCATTCCGAGAAAATGCATCATTTCGAATCGTCTGTGCGGAACATGGAGCAATGTTATTATTTTACTGTACATGCTTATAAAATATTTGTAGAAGTTGAAATTAAAGTTCAAGATTACGTGTTCATTTTATTTTTAATTACAAATCTACATCTTTTCAACTAAATAATTCTTGTCATTTATTATACTAACTATGACACACATCTGTATAGAAAATAAAGAAATATACCTACAAAGCAGTTTTGTTTTCGCCGAAAATCTGCTGTCCATAAAATGTTATCTAAAACAAATAAAAGGTGCAGCGGAATTCGGTAGTAGTCCAAAAGGATGAATTTACATGAGAGCAAATTGAATACATTGTAAGCAAACTAATTCAAGAAACACTTTTAATTGAAAAGAGCAACCGTTTTCCCATGTACACTTCAAATAAATTAATCTTAAGTAAAAATATTATAAAAACTTAGCAGATTTCATTCCAATTTCTTGGGCTATTTCTTCCCAAATCAACAATTTTAGTCAGCATGTGACGTAACGTATAGTACTGTTCTCCCTCGAACTGCCTATATTAATTTTTCCTCCATCGTGGACTTCACTTTCAACGCAAGTTTTCACTCGCAGGTCTTAGTCACTAGTGACAAACTGCGGCACGAACACAAACCTTCGCAGCTCACGGGCGCTCTGAAACTGCGTCACCGGACCCTGCGTTCGAACATCCGGTGTAGTATTCACTTCTTTGTTTCACAGAATCTCACGGTGAGTCACCTCACCCCACCTCACCAAGCTGCGTCTCAACTTGCGCCCGGCCTAACAAACATAAAGTAAAAATAACTTATTCCCACAAAAAGTTTTAAAATGTAATTTCTCTCCAGCAAAATGTTTCAAGCCCAGTTGTCAGGTGCGTTTCATTTCAAATGAAAAGAAACCAATCCAAGATAATAGAACTTTCTATAAGTCAGTTGCAATAAGTCCAAACTCTATATTTTGCTGCCCATTTTATGAACTAGAAGAAATTGTTTGGGGAGCCATAGAATTACATAAACAGGATATAAATTTTCAAAAGTTAAGTCTAAAAATTCAAAAGTTGCGTTGTAAGGCAGATACATAGCATGACTATGCAGTGGTTTAAAATATCAGCCAAGATCCGAAGACCAGTGGCGAAGCGAGGGGTGGGCAAGGGGGTCTATCATGCCCCGGTCGCCAAATGGTCCTTTTCACTAATTCTATATATTATATTACTATATGTTTTTCGGAAAGGGGGGGGGGTGCCATAATGGTATCGTGCCCCGAGCGCCAGTTATGCTAGCTACGTTACTGCCGAAGACAACAGGTGGTGTGCAGGAGTTCGACTGGCTAATGTAAAAATTACATAAGCCACTCCTTTCAACAACGTCATATCTCAAAAACGTGATTTTTCAGGAGAGTGATTTTAAAGTTTAAAAGTAGAATAAAATGTATTAAAAATAAATATTAATTATGCTCTCTGGCGGTTAAATATTGAGCGGTGAGATATGACGATCTTGCAGGAATATACTTCTCTTTCAGGGTATTCTGAAAACAGGCATAACTGAATATCGCCGATTTTTGAGATATGACATTGTTGAAAGGAGTGAGCGAATATGTAGAATTATGTCATTACGAGTTTGCCATTAATAAGTCAATGATGTATCCAAATAACACCTTATTAATGAATGACTTTAAAAAAATGTCACAATAGATTATAAATTATTCTATTCGAGAGGTTTCAATTCCTGCCAAGTACAGTTCATTTTCAATGAAGAAAAAAATATGAATGTATACGGGGTGAGAGACGCGGTTATCACAGTGGGGACTAAGTGTAATTGAGTGATTTTTGGCCGAGGTATATGGTCTTTTTGGTCTCTCTGGGCGTAGTCATATGGACGAGGCATATGGTCTTTTTGGGATGCGGGAAAACCTGAGTCATGGAGGAGTACAGCAGTAGTTAGAAAATCGGTCCTAGAAATTGAAAATCTAACACTTGCCCCGCACACAGCTAATTTTAAATGAGTGCAGTGTGATGCTGCAGCCACACACATGCAGACATATCTGCAGTAAGCAACCCCCCCCCCCCCCCGACTCCTCTTGACACATTTGGGGATCGATTAGTCACGCTCCTCCCCCCCCAAGCGATGTGTGAAGGAACACTAGAATGTCTTCCAACATTCCCCCATTTAGAACCCCCCCCCCAAGATCCCTCATGTCTCTTTGATGATCTGGGCAAAAACCGCCCGATCGAGGGATCGCTGCAGAGCGCATTGCCCCATAAATCACTGGTTTTTCCCCAGAATACTGTGCAGTGCAGATATGTGTGGACGCAGTGTCAGAGATCTAGCCTTTTAGCCATCAATTCGTTTGAACGTCTCTAGATATGAGGTGGGACGAAGCTATTTGGGTATCTCACTCAGCATTGCAAAAACTATTAACCACTGATCTTTTAGCACTAGTAATTGCGAGAGCAGTTACCTATTTATAGAAAATCCACAATTACTGATGGAAAAAAAAATTACATGTGATGGCACAGCTTTGCCCAGCTCTCAATGAAAATCCCTTTCGAGAAGGTAATGGAAGGCTAAAGACCGCCTGAACCGGCAGCTTACGTAGATGTAAATTTTAGCTCTTATCTCAATATTGTGGCTAATACCATGCTTTTATGTATTTTAAATGAAGCTAAAGGATATATGCACATGCACTTGGCCTGGTCCTATGAAAATAAAAGGTCTAAATACTGTCGAACCCCATTATAACGAACTTCAAGGGACCAAAGGTTTTGTTCGTTTTACCCGAACCGTTAAGAAAAATGCTAGAGTTCACAAAATGTATAACTCATTAGTTGCAATGTGCATTCAATAATGATGTATTAAAAAATAATAAAATCTATTAAAAACTATCATTAATGAATTAAATTGACTAAAATCGATTACACGAAACAGACACAATACTAATCAAATTACGTACAATAGGAAAACGGCGGGACCAAAATTTTCGTTCGTTATATACCGGGTTCGACTGTATTAGAAACAAAGTAATCTTATGACCCCTTTATGAATATAAAATATAGGAAGGGATGATCCTACATGGAATTCCGATGTAACCCTTTTAAACAATTTTTTTTTTCTGTGGTGAAATGTAATTTGTTGTTTAACCTACATTGTTTAATCTATCATCTGTTGTGTCTCAGGATGTCTGCTGTATTCTGCAATTCTTCAAAACAGGAAAAGGGGAAATTCCAGCACATAGCATTTTTCAACATTTGTTTACACTCACAAAAGTTGGCTTTATACATTTTACACAGCTCTATACGCATTTTATGTATATATACCACTAATTAATCAATTTTTTTTATGGTATATTTAGTATATAACAATATAGATTTTCTCAATGCACTTCAACAACCAACCAACAAATGTAGCACAAGAACAATTGATTACTATCTTGATTGATTTTTACTTCTTGACTTTACAAATATATAGAAAAGATTCTCAGTTACATGTATTTATATACAGGTAACTTGGTTAAATCAGGTTACTTTTAACTTTCTTTGATAAATGTATATTCTCAAACTCTTTTTGTTATTTATAAATATTGCAAGAAATGTAAAAAAAAATTCATAAAACACGACTTCATATCCTATAATTTTTAAAGGATTTCGATCAACTTTTTTTTCTCCACAGCAATTCTTCTAAATTCAAATATTTTAACAGACAACAGCAGGCTTTTTTCCAACATTTACTCCAATGCTAAATAAATATAATTTTAATTCCTTATGACCTGCATTAGACAATTACATTATATATTCTCACACACTGTCATTTGTCCTATGCATTAGGAGCAATTGTTCATAAAGACAAACACACCTAATGCTCTATGTCAGTGGTGTGCAAACTGTGGGTTGTGACTTACTGGAAGGTGGTCGTGAGAAAAACTGGAGGGGTTGTGGATAGTTTGAAGTAAATTTATGTCATATTGAATCATTTATTTTTTAAAAATGCTTTAATTTTTCTAAAATTACATACTTTTAATTTTAATTTTTTTTGCAAGTTAAAAAAAATGATATGCCATTGTTAAATAAGGCATCAAACAGTTTTATCATCAAAAACAAGTGAAGATGGTAAGCAAGACATTTTTTTGTTTATTATTATGTAAAATAAATATATACCCAAAATGTAGTGTTCCTTTTTTTTTTCTTCTTTGGTTGTTGTTGTTAACATTATCAACATTTTTTTTAAATGTGTTTCTACCAAAAAATTCTCATTGCGGTTCCAGAGGTTTTTTATTTAAAGAAAGTTGGTCACAGTAGAAAAAGTTTGTGCACCACTGCTCTATCATAAAAAAATATTCTTATTAGTTCAAAACTAATCACCTTTTTTAATTTCTGTCATAGATTTCAAGAAGCTGGCTATTACTAATTTGTCATCCTCTACAAGTTAAAAAACTCAAAAAAATTAATACAGTCGATTCTGGTTAATCGGACCACATCGGGACATGATCATTTTGGTACGAATAACTGACTGGTCCTATTACACGAACATGCCCTATTAGGCTTATGCAATAGGATTTGCTTCGGTCCGATTAACCAGATCTGACTGTATGTTTCTACAACTGTTTAACGAACAAACAACTGAATATTATTGGGCTAGTCTATACTACATGCCTGAGCTAGGGTTAAGGCATAAAAAGACAAAAATAAAAACATAAGGAGGCATTGAAGTATGCATCTCATTAGCAGAACCTCAATGTTTTATTCAACAGGGATTTAAAAATGAAACTAAACACTTGGAACACCTTTTTTTTTTGTTTTGTTTGGTGTGTGTGTGGTGGCAGGGGAGGGAGGAGGGGGGGGGGGGTTGTTAATGATCCATAAAGGTAAAACTCAGCATAGCAATCTCAGCATGTCTTTGGCATAGTAAATTATTAACATCATAACATCTTTTTATGACTATACTAGAAATAGGAACAAAACTTGAATGTGCAGCAAAACAATAACATAACCATTTTATTTAAACATAATAGTCAAAATATAATCTCTATTTGAATTAATAACGTATCATTCATTATTAAGTAACATTGCAATATTCATAGTCTCTCTTTGTTATGAACAAATTTATATATTTTTTCAATATCTTCAGGTGTTGTCCTGCAACAGCCTCCAATTATTTTTGCAGATGCGTTCACCCAACTCTGCAGAAAGGAATTCCTTGACATAGTCCTCTCACCTGACCATCTATATATAAGAAAAATAAATAAAAATTTATATCAAGGGGTGATAATTTTGTTCAAAATCAGTTGATATAAATTGTATAATCACTGCCATTTCTAATATAAATTAGTTAGAATGTTATTCTGCTCATAATACTGAACTTAATGTTACTGAAAGAGTACAACAAAGAAAATTTTCAATCAAGATTATTTCAAAACAATTCAAAGAGTTTGAGTCAAAGGAACTCTTATTCAGTTACCACAATACTGAATAATTGAACAACCACAGTCAAGTATTGTGTTTTTTTCAATCCCCTTGGTGTAGGAAAGCCTATATTAAGTCCAAAGGACCCAGGTTCTCAAATCCCAAGTCCTTGGCAAAGGGTAGAAAGCAGCTTCACTTTAAGGCGAGGTACCACTAGGGCTGAAGACTGACTTGACCTCTAAGAACATTGGTCCCATAATTTTGAACCGAGTCAAATGATGAGACCGGAACACTTGACCCACACCTCCAGAGGTAAATTTGAGAACTTGGAGAACACTGTAGCCACAACCTATTTTACGTGCCCTGGCCACCATAAGTGAACACGGCAGTGGATTTGCAGCGACGAGCATCAGGGACGTTCAGATCACTGGCCCGCTGCTCTTGCCAACTGGGCCAATGTCCCCCACCACAGTAAAGTAAAAAACAAAAATGAATGCAACTGTGACAAATTTTAGAATGTTACTCCCATATTATGATTAAATACCATTCTCATGCTTAAGGAAAGCAATATAATATGTTTCTTCCTAAAGACACTTCTAAGCTTCTCACTTAAAATAATTGGAAAATTTATATTTTTTTCTTTACAAATTCATTAATTCGACAGAATAACAAGTAAGGGAGTCAATTTTAAGTGTTTTAAAACAAGGAAAGTAAGTCAATGATTACCCGCAAACTACATGAGAAAAATTTTCAATCTGCCTTTGAGGTTGAACAGATACATAAATCCGAAAATATTTTTTAAAATGAATTTTTATATTTTTTTCTGTTTAGTGGTATTAATTTGGAACCAAATAGATGAGCGAATCTTGCATAATTAACTTAATAAAAAAATTTAATCACTACATAATTTGCATAATTTTCATGATAATAAAACTTAAGTATTTCCAATATGAATGTTCAAAATACATTATTCACGAGGCAAATTTTTCTTAGAATAGAAAATATAAATTTATGGCTACCATGATCGCACATACTTTAAATATCACAAACAGTAAAGCTGAAGCATGGCAGTTGGGCAGATTATTGTTTTTCTGCTGAACAGATGTGACTATAACTCATATTCCAAACAAGTCTTTCATAGGTTGCTCACAGCAATCACTGTACAGATGTCCTGCAATAATAGCCAATCAGATAAAGTAAACTAGCAGAACTTACATACTATTGACGTCAGTAAGATACTTAACATTACAAGTACCAATAATTAAGATATACCCCATTTTAACCAATGTTAATATCAGTCTTTTGACTGTCAAAGAAAAATCTAGTGTAAAAGCTCCTTAAATCTTGGATAAATGTAAAAAAAAGCTCTGGAAAAACTCCAGTCAGGGAGAGATTTGTCTGAAATACACAGACCCCTGTTAAAGAGACACATTTGTTGATATCACAGATCTTTGATTCTCAATGTTAATACATAAGAAATTTTCCTCTTAATATTGCTGTAATTGCAGATTCTTGGATCCTGCTCTTTGCATAAGAAGATATAAAAAGCACATAGCATCTGAAATTTTTAACTTCGTCATACCTAATTTCTTACAGGGGTTGAATTATTGATGTTTATCGTAACAAAATCAATTTTTTTTAATAAACTTAAAATAAAGAGATTTTTGAAAATCCATTTTGAAATGCAGAAAACAGAACTGAAAAAAAATACATATTTTAATCTGTGATAAGAAAAGTACTAAGCAAGAAAATTCCCAACAGCTTAACAAGGGAACTGAAGATCTGTGACGTCAATTGATGTTGCCTTTAAGAAGTAAAGTGGAAGCACCCCCTCCCTCTCATCACACTAAAACTAAACTACCCACATACATAAATATCAATATCTCAAGTATCTTCTTTAAATAAATTTGTAACATCTTAGTATTTTAACGGATAATTTTTACGTGAGACAGTGAATTAATACACATATATAAAAATTTCCTTTTTGATATTTTAGAAAAATAATTATGAATAGAAATAGTCACTGTAATAGTGTAGCAACTGAGCATTTGAATCAATCTCAGCTTTAAAAAAATAAATAAATAAATAATAATTAAAAAAACTGAAAAAGGTAGTTCCTCCTCCATGTAAACTCTCCCTTAGAAACAGATTCTGGTTGTTCCATTAGCAAAACCAGTAACCCCCCCCCCCAAAAAAAAATAAAAATAAAAAATAAAATAAAAAAATAAATAAATAAATAAAAATTAAATAAATGAATAAAAAAGGCAGAGGGATTGGGTCAAAATAGTTTAATAGATTTAATTCATCACATTATCCCAATTACTTATTTATTTCTATAAGTAACTATTATTCTACATAAACCCTAACTACAGGTAATCTTGTCCATTTAATACCTAACTTATTTCCTTTTCCAAAAAAAGTGATTTTTTCTTTTCATCATTATTATTATTATTATTTTTTTTAGGGCTCTTGACACAAACATTTAAGTAAAGTCTGACATCAGAACAAACTCTAAAACCTACCTTATTTTATATAAATAGAAAAAATTATATTCACTAACATTAACTTCCATATTCACTACCAAGATAAACTATAGCTATGAAACAATTTTTTTTTTATTATTATTTAATCAGCAAAAACTTTAAAATCTCACCCAGTCTGAGAATTCCACTTTTCTCCACTGTTAGGATAAACAATTAAGGGAAAATCTTGACATACAGATGATATATCTTTTAATAAACTCTCTGTATAATCAGGAGGGCAGCAATTGACTCCAATAGCAACAAGTTGATTGGCTGGAGCTAATTTCAAGCATGTTTGAGCAGTAGAAGAAATACTTTCACCATGAGAAGTTTGGTGCATAGACTGAAAGAAAGAAAAAAAATTATTACTTCTTAAAATGCTAAATTTTAAATAAAATAGTGTAGTAAATACAAATAATTTTGGTCATCAGCATAAAGTAAATTCATGTCCTTAGAAGAAACAATTTTAAAATCAAATATCCTTTGTTTCAGCATCATATTTGGAAAACAGCATTATGAAGAACCTGACAGGCTATGAAAACAAATATAACTATAAAGTAGATAATTCAACAGAAAAAGATAATTACTAACAGGAAGAATGCAATCAAAATAAACCGAAATCACACACTTAGGGCTCAACGCACGATAAATGCAAGATTCTGTAGCAGTAAAAGAACTAAACCATATAACAAGGCAACCAACTGGTCTCTTCAGTTAGCCCAAGAGGGAACTTAATTCAGTAAGTACCCCCTTGAGGTAACTGATTTGGTTAGGCCTCCTGATGAAGAGACCAGTCGGTTGCCTCGTTATGTGGTTTAGTTCTTTTACTGCTACAGAATCTTGCATTTATGGTGTGTTGAGATCTAAGTGCATCATTTCAGTATATTTTGACTGCATTCTTCCTGTTAGTAATTATCTTTATCTGTTGAATTGTTTACCTTTTAGTTATTTATGTCTGTTTTCAGTATGACGATTTGTTCCATCTGCACAATCTTTTATTGAAAAGTTAAAATTTTTCAACTCTAGGGTAGGTTTAATGTTAATTTGTTCAGCTTTCTATGCCTTCTTATGTATTATTTCGTCTATCATGTCCCGCGTGCCAAATGGTCCCTAAGACCATTGGACCATTAGGTCCCCAAGACAATAGTGGGGGAGGCAACTAAAAGGTATTGTGCCTCGGGCACCAGTTATGCTCGCTATGCCACTGATTAGTGGTCTTCATACCAACCAATATTTCTCACAATATATATTTTTCTTCTAGTACAGCATATGAAAAGTATTTGTAATAAACTATCTTTCCACTGCAAGTATACAACTATAATGTTTATACTGAGCAGTTAATAAGACATTAAAACTGATCCATACAAATTGACATTATCTAATGCCTGTTGGGAATAAGAAGTGTAAGAATTTTATTTTATTTTTTGTAGCACAAAATACAGGTTTTCAGGCTTTACTTTATTGAAATCATTCATACTTCAAGAAAGTAATTTGATTTTTACCATTATAAATAATTCACTTACATTACTAGAAAAACTTAACCATGCTTTTGCATCAGAAAATTCAGCCAATAATTTCATCAAGGCTTCACCTTCTTTTCTAGCAGGGATGGTTTCAAAAGCTAACAAATCTACACCAGCTTCAATCAGGCACTGTACACGAGGACGATGCCATTTTATAAGATCCTAATAAATAACAAAACAATATTTGATTTTAATCAAATGTTTCTGTATAGAAAACAACAAAAATTTGTATAAAAGGCTTTATTCATATATATTATTAAAGGATAAACAAATATAACACTTCACAAAAACCAATGCAAAACTATTTAGCAAAGATTATGCATATGATACCATAAAACCAAGATATACAGAATCCAGTTTAAAAAAAGATAAAACATCACTACAATTTCATTTTCATATTTAATGTTATTATTACAAATAAAATGACAGTAATGGAAATTTAAATATAAGCATCAATGTTCAAACATTAAAATAAAATTATTAAAAAACAAATATTCAAACAAAAATATTTAAATATTTGGATGCAAAATGTTCTATTCTTTGTACTTTTACCCTATGAGACTAAATTTTCAATGAAGATTTAATTCACAAATCTGCTCATTTCTCCATATCAAACTTTTCTTTGCTATGAATGGCAAAGAAATTTATGGATAAATCAGGAGATGAATCATTTGTAAAGTTTATTTAGGGTAGCTTAAGGGGGCACAGGACCTTGAAGCTCGGTGAAATGAACTATAAATATGGTCTAATTCTAACCACAAAAACTCAAATAATATTAGAAAAAGAAATTTTTTTTCTTTATACATATAAAGTACATATCTTTAAATATGTCATATATAAAAATGTAAATTAAATTTATAAATAATTTTTGAATTAGCAGTTTAGAATTTTATATGATTAACTGGTGATTAAAAATCAAAGTGCTGTGTGCATCATAAAATTGAGATATATGCTTACCGAAAATAATTAATGGTCAGAATACATATATTTACCTGTAATGTAAAACCAAATAAATTGTAATAAGTATTATTTAAAATAAAAATTGAGCATAAAATTGGAAAACTTCAAAAATTACAATTATTGGCATAATTTTCCCCACATATTCCAGAATTGCACATTTTTCTGGTTTCAAAATGTAGAGTACCATGAAATATACATATGAGCATAGTTTTATCAGTTTCCTATTGATAGTTTAAAAGTAATGCTGCATGCAAACACAAATTAGCAGTTAATCATATAAAATTCTAAACTGCTAATTTGAAAATTATTTTTAGATTTATAATTTCCATTTTTATATATGACATATTTAAAGATATGTACTTTATATGTATAAAGAAAGAAAATTTCATTTTCTAATACTATTATTAGAGGTTTTGTGGTTAGAATTAGACCATATTTATAGTCATTTCGATGAGCTTCAAGGTCCTGTGCCCTTTTAAAATAACACATAATAAGTATATTCTTAGAACTCGTTGTAATTGAGAGCCAAATAATGCAATCAGTAAACTTTTAAATTTTAATTTGGTTTTCACATAAAACATTGCCAACATTAACAATTTTGCAGATATGGCTATCAAAAGACTTCCAGTGTATCTAAATCATTTAACAGCAGAATCTAAATCAAACTACAGCAGAATTCTTAACCAGGTAAAACCAAAACCTCTTCACAAGATATTTTATTTTAGATTTTTACTACATCTTTGGGAAAAAAAACCCATCATATTTTAAGAACATAACTCATTTAGGAGAATGCAAAATTACTATCACTGATTAAATATTACATTAAGTTATAAACATCAAAATTTAGAAGTGTTAGTTTTAATTACTTAAAAATTTACTGAAATTATTCAATATCAATTTTGCTTGATTTTATGTTGCTATGTCATAAATATAAGTTGACTTACAAGTACAGTGGAATCTCGATCGATCGTTTTCGGATTCATCGTTTTTCCGTATGTGTCGTTCATTTTATCCAGTTCCAACAATTATATTGCTTTGGTATGTTTCCGCATCTATCGTTTACCCGCATTTATCGTTCATTTCAATCGGTCCCTTGAAAAACGATAGATCGAGATTCCACTGTATTTTAATATTAAAAAAAGTATAAACAAAAATCAAATTTGAATGCAACCAATGGAGTTTTTTCACAAATACAAATTATATTAAGTAATACTCTCATACTTATTTATTAGCATAAGACTAACTACAACATATTTTACTACTGAGGATTAAAATATTTGCTTATTCATTAGAACCAAAACAATTAGAGAAAGGTAATATAAACTTTTGAAATATGTGCAATAATGAAATGAAAGATATAAAAATAATACGTTATGAAAGGTTATATCATTTATGCCAGCTTTAAAAAAAAAGAAAAGAAAATAAAGGAGGACATTTGATTTTCTAAAGGTTAAAAAATCAACAGGTCTAAATAACAAGGTTCCTAAAGAAAGAAAAACAAATAAATAAAAATAACCTCATGGGAAATTTTATCACAGTAATCTCCAGAGTATTCAGACCCATCAGCTAAAGCAGCTCCATATGGCCCTATAGATCCTGCAATTAATATTTTATTTCCTGCAATAAAAAATATGAAAAATTTAAAAGAAATAATTTTCTTTATATTAATTTTATCTTCTATAGTAAAATTAGAACAACCCTACAGTTTTACAATATTTAAATCATTAAAATAACTGCTATCAAAATTATTTGAAAAATTTATAAATATAGTCATAATTTTATGTGTACTACAATTAACAGCAAATACAAAGGCTTAGCACAATAAAAACACTGGTTGCTTAGAACTTTTTATTGATAAGCTGTAAGTCCACACTGAAATACCAGAAGAGAGGCAATTTGACCTCAAGTAAGCTTAACAAATCAAGCTTATATGGTAACAGAATGTGAGAACAATTTGGGGGTAAAACATGCCCTAGATAAGAAATCATTCTAGATCATTCTAGAATCATCATTCTAGATAATCCCATAAATATATCATTATATTCAGATCTGGATCTTCATGCTCAATAAATTTCAGTTCCTACAATTTGCTTAATTTGGGAGCATAATCAACAGAAAACCAGAGGACGACGGTCATTAGAGAGCAATACCTTTGAAAAAAAAAAAAAAAAGATTCATATATTTGAGAAGTGCCACACCTATACAGAATAATTAATGCTTCTAAGAATCTTCATTCCATGCCTTAACACAAGATTAGAGATTCCCACTAGGATAAGAGGTTGATATGGTAGATGTTATATGCTAAGTTTAAATTTGACTAGTGGGTAAAACAATGTGAAGCTTAATTCTTCAGACCAGATGACATATTTAAAAAAAAATTTCTTGCACCACCATAAATGTTTTAACAAGGTGGAACTGGTAATCAGAGGTCTATAAATAACAACATGGCCATAAATACCAACATGAAGGAATTCTTTATAAGCCATGGCAATGAAAACAAAAACTCAGACTCTTACTTAACCCTGTAGATATTTACAGCTATACATGGGTTATGATATCCAGTATTCAATCCATATCAACATTTATCGCTCTCGTAAATTTTCACGTGATATCCATGCTTAAAGGCAAAACCATACCCTTTTTGATAAAATATAAGGATATTCATGCAGTTCTTTACGTTGCATATACTATTTCTGATATTCTAGTTATGGATGCTCCCATAAGACCGCCACCAATAATCAAACTTCTTTTTTTTTTTTTTGAGGGCACAAGAATATAAGATTGAAAACAATAGTAACACAGTAGTCATTTCATATGGTAACTGAAGTAATGTTAGACATTAATCAATATCAAACAACTATCTTTATGCCACTGTTTCCATGGTTTTCATATAATCTATAACATAATTATAGACAAGGATTCCATTAATTTGATTAACACAACTAATTTATTATAGATTCATACAAGTTAAAACTGATCAAAAGCAGTTTATAAAATTCTTAAGAGTCATCAGTATCAATTTATGGATAACTTCTTACATTTACTAAAACACTATTTTACTTAATATTTATTTTATAAAAAGCAAAAGAAAATAATGTTATATAGTAATAAAAGCCATATTAGATAAAACTTAACATTTAAAACAATTGTTTTATAACAAAATTTTGAATATTTATGCAAATTAGTTTTAAATAAAATCCATATAAGTGTGACCTGGCAGCATACAAAGGAATATATTGGTCAAACCACAATTTGTTGTTATTTAAGTAATGGTTGTCATAGGTAAAACTACTAAGATAACCTTAAACTAACCATTTGTCATTTGAACCAAATCTCCATAAAAAATTTAAATTTCATAAGTTTATTCTCTGACAATTCTTAAAATTATATAGGTATAACCATAACGCAACATGATATAATCTCAATGGTATGATTTAAATATTAACCAACAAACAAAAAGTACTGGTCTCATTTCTTGTATTTTGTGCGGAAAATTATTTCTCTACTCTCTCCTAAAAGTATTAATATTACTGGAGTAACACAAAATTACAAAGCTTAAAATACTAAACTTGAGTAATAACTAACAAATTACATAATGAGCGACTCGTGAAATAAAATACCAAAAATAAAATTCATTATTATTGTGTGCTTTATGAAAAAAAATTAATCATTAAAATGCCAAACAGTAAATCCTAAATTAACTCTATAATACTCACTGTCTGATGAGCCAGTATATTCTTCTCTAGCTTTCTTAGCCAAGTCAACACTCAGTTTTAATAATTCCCGACACTTTTCTTCAGTAATACCTAAATGTTTTTGGAAACCAGGAATGCTAGCTTGATAACTAGCGGTTGTGATTATAGATGCTCCATGTTCCAGGTAACTACAAAAGAAAATCAAACTATTTCATTCCACATCAAAATGATAATTACATTACCACATGAAAACAAAGCCTTTGTGCAGTGAAAAATTAAAAAAAAAATATCTTTGTTCAGTGAAATTTGGCCAACTAATCTCTTACAGATGGAGACTACTTCTAATAAATACTGTTTCATGGTCACATTATAATTTTAATTTGACTTCTTTTATGCTTTGTTTATGTAATAGGATATTTATATAAAACTAGTATTATTGCCCGGGTTGATTTATAGATATAAAATTTTTCATGCATTCCATCAAAAAAATACTGCACCCCCCGCTCTTCATGTTCATCTGGCCAGACAGAATGCGCTTAGTGCATTTCTACTGAAATGATATACCCAGTATTTTTTTGATGGATCCCGGGCAATCATTCTTTAAAAATAATTTCGTTAATTTTCTTATGCCGTAATATAACTAATGGACTAATAGTTCGGTATGAAAGTTATGTGTCGTTATGTTTCTCTGTTTAAAGAGCTTTTTCTCCCACTGCTTAAAAAACCCTAAAACTCTAAAAGATTTATCTTATATGATTTCACGGAATAAGTAATTCAAATACATATCGTATGTTACCTCTGTTTCGCGAACTTAGGGGAAAAAACCTGTAGAACTCTTAAACTTCTTCCCATTTTATGATCCTCAAACAATTAATATATTTAGATCAACAGAAGGCTTCCAAAAACTTCCAAACTTAATTTTTCTTTTTTTTTCTTCCTTTTTCTTCCAAATTTTATTAAGTTCTATTAGTTTGAACGCCATTGTCTAAAATTGTCTAAAGCAGCAGTTCTTAACCTTTTTTGACTCACGACTCCACTAAACGTAAGAAAAATAAAATAAACACTTCGCCCCCCCCCCCCCAATCACCCCCAGACCAACTCTCAAACCACCCCAGATCACCCCTCAGAACAAACCTCTTTTCTCCCGTGTATCGAATTTAACTGGTTGCGGTGAAGGGGCTGTATCCCCATTTAAGAGGTGCGCTTAGGGGCACAAAAATCATTAAAAAATTAATTTAAAAAAAAAAACTAATTGAGCTCCAAATTTCGTTTTTTCTGATTTAAGTTTCTCGGGTCCTAAACAATAACTGTGCCGAATTTGGTCCCGGTGGGTGAAACAGTCTATGATTCTATAGTGGACAAGCAAACAGACAAGCTCTTTTATATATATAGATAAAAAAGTATAATCATTCAACAGAACAAATACATACTAACATGACAAATTATATAGGAGGTATTAAATAATGTGTCTTGTTAATCATATATAAATATTGGACTTAGTAACAATCTATCAAGGCTTTAGAGTTTTATTCCACCTACTTTGCTTTGGAGGCACAAGTGTTACCTTCATTAAGCATCCCTACAAATTATTTGACAAACTCAAAAGGTTGAATGAACTTTCTCAAAAAGGTTAAACTCAATCCTTATAAATTATAATAAAATTTTGCAAATTACTGACGGAAGAACAAAATTTTATGATGTATATTAGCTTATAGAAATTATAAAAAAAAAGCTGGGCTTGTGGTGGCCTTGTGGTAGCTCGCTGGCTTTTGGTGCTGAGGGTACTTGGATCAAATCCTGGTATGTGCCATTTATTACCTCTGTGTCAAGGCCGGATATGAGCATGTTAAATCTGTAGACCGGAAAGTCTTTCTATGAGGTCAAGGAGGGTTGGAAAGGTACAATATCCCCGGATGCCGCCCCTGAGAGTGCTCAGTCAAAATTGAGCTGGCAACTAGCTAAGATGGACCCCGACCCTTGTGGTGCTATACAAAAACCGAAGCCCATCAGCCCGAAGCCTATATGGACTTGGTCCAAAACTTCCAGTCAGAGGGCATTAGAAACAACAAAAACATAAAAAAATTTACTACATAAAAAACTGAGTAAATATATATCTTTTAGGGGTAAAAGATTTTATAAAGGTATACATTAATTTAGTCAAGTTTATTCCTACACAGATTAGATTTTTTAATAGAAAATTAACTCTTTTTCAATAACTATAATTTATTTTAATATCAAAATTACATCTTTATTATATTTTTATCAAATATATGTATGATCTCAACTGCTGGTTTTACATTCTATATATGGGCTTGTGGCAGCCCAGTGATACAGCGTGCTGGTTTTCGGTGCTGAGGGTGCTCGGATTGAATCCTGGCGTTGCGCCACGAAAAATGCCTCCGTTCGCGTTGTCCCTTCATAGGGGGTAATGCTGTCCGCCTATATGGTGCCCCCACAATAAAATGGGCAGTAAAATTGCAGCGTAGTATAAGCGAATGTCTCACGACAAGTACCTCCGCATGAGAAAAAAAAAATTCTATATATTTCAGTTTCATTTTCAGGCTGTCTTAGTGCTGAGAATCCCACAGCTAGAATTTTGCTTTTGCAGAACTAGGAAAAAGTTATAAACTTTACCATATAGTGTCATGGTGAGACTGCAATACCTAAAAAGCCTTTAGCAAGGGAAGTTCGCCTCCAGACACTATATTAACTGGACCCAGGTATATTTCTGCTCCCCCCCTCTACTTTGATGAAAATTGACTATATATAAATAAGGGAGGAAGGGTAGAATTAAGGATTAACGTTAATTCTAAAAGTCTAATTTAATTCTTCAGCAAATTTGAAACATGTTTATTCACATTTTGTGATTTTAAATAGTTATCAAACTTCCCCAGTTTTCCAAAAGTAGTACATATATTTTACTGAATCAAAATTTCAGGTGCTGATAATTCTTTGAGTGGAAAATACCTTTTCTCCTTCAAACTCTAGACCAGGAGTTGGCAACCTTTTTTATTAGGAGGGCATATTTCAGAAATGCAGGAGTTCGGCGGGCACCGCTGGATGAAGAGGGGGAGGGGGGGGGGTAATATTTAAACATGAAAATATTAATAAGACATAAATTTTTAATACATAAATTCAAATTTTAATTTAAACAAAACAATCTTAAAATTGATAATTAGTACAATATTTAACAAGGCAAATATGCTGCTAATTCGTTATAATGTGGCATAATAAGTTTAATTCCCAGTTCTTTGGCATTGGTCCAAATGACTGTCAATAAGGCTTGTCAGTAAGGTATCATATCCATATAGTATACAGGAGAAATATCAGGAGAAAAGCCAGAGGCATCAACTAATGTCATTAAGTTTGGATATAGAAACCTTATGAAAGTTAAAAAGAAAAAAAGCACAGTATATGAAAATAAATTCTAAAGTACACACTAAAATTAAAAAAATGTTACCATTTATGAACATCAATTACAGACTCAGGACTGGTATGAAGAATTCGAGCGCTCCATAGAGGGTCTTTCTAAAGAAGAGGTACAAAATCAATTACAAAAGTAAATAAAAATATCAAATAGTGATTTTGAGAGAAAAGAAAATAATATTAGATAATTTTAAATCACCAAGAAAAGTCTTTAGAAATTCGACCATTTTATAAGCTTAATTTCAAACATGTCTTTTGAACTTCTATCTTGTAATACCATAAAAATTTGTTGCATGCATATACAGCTACATATTCTGCATTACCATTTCAATCAGTGATTAGCTAATGAAATGATTATCAGTACTCAGCAGCCTTGTGAAAAATTATTTAAAATTTCCAATTCTCATCTTAGAGTCATGAAACAAGAATGTGTCTACGTAAGTATTTATTAATTCTAATTAGTTAATAAGAAATCATATACAGTTATCCCTACCTTAAATGACATCTTATATAATTTACCAATGTTTTTAAGAGTCATATAGGGTTTTAATAAGTAATACAGATAGATTCATTATATCTATTAATATTAAATGTATTTTTAATTTAATGTATAAATCTCAAATTTAAAGTATCAATTTCATTTTTGGATTTTATATATGGAATTAATTTAATTCAGGACTCTTGGATATCATGATTTTAAGAGATTCCTAATCAACTATAAGATTTGGTTTGCTTACTAAATCTGCTATGCAAAATCACATAATTCAAATAACTATCCTGAGATTTTCATTATAAAAGCTCTTTATTTTTTTAAGATAATTTATGATAAGTTTAAAAATGAAAAGCTGCCAGGGAATAGTTACACGAGGAAAGCAAAAGAAATATTTCCTGGTTTAATTTCTCCCTTATATACTGAGAAGTATAATAACAACTATTTAGTTTGAAAAAAAAAAAAAAATTATAGATCTCAAAACCTTTACTTTGGCTAAAGCTTTACTATAGAAACAAATACAGAAGCACAAAGATGATGTCTACATCAACAATCAACTGATTTGATAATTTATTTGATAAGCTGATGAAGCAAATAAAATAAAAATATCTTGGACAAAATTTTAAAATCATGCAGTAAATAAATCTACAGTTAATTATATGATAACATGCATTAAAGAAAAAATATTAACAAGCAACACTCCTTAGATTGTGCTACTTCAAATAGTGATTAAATCAATATGCTTGTTAAATCAGCCATAAATATGAAAATTCTGATAAAGTATGAGATACAAAATTTTCTTCTTCTTCTATGTAACAAACTTACCAAAAATGAGAAACCACTTCTTTCCAATTCACTAGCAAGACCTCCATCAAGAACACAAACTTCTTCACCATAGTATTCATTCCACATCTATAAAATTAACATCTATATATTAACATCAATGCGCCAAGAAGAGCAATATTTCACTGAGGTAACTCCTTAAACTATGGCAACCCAACTTGCTCATTTGGACAAGCGTCTACAGACAGCAATCTAAATCCAGCATCAGTTTCGTTTTGCTCCTGCTGTCATCTGTTGACTTATATAGGAATCTTTTTATTATAAGTTTTTTTTCTACTTTTACGTAATTTAGTATGTTTTAAAATCTGAATTACATATATAACACAGGATTTAAAGAGATTTTAACAAAATAAATAAATGAATAAATTGAAATAAGTATATTATTGAATTTTAAATTTACTTTCTTCAAATATCCACAATAATTTTAATTTTAAAAATTTTAATTTGTTAATTAGAAAATAAATGTATTTAATAAGCTTTAATTAAAAGAATTAAGTTGCATAAATTAAAAAATTTAAAGTTTTAAATTGCAATAATTTAAATTTGCTTTAACATATAATTTTTAAAAATCAAATTTTAAATTTATCAAACTTTTAAAATATAAAAATTTATTTTAATGTGGTTACATTTTTATTAAATTATTGCTGTGCTAAATTATTGAATAAATGAGGGAATGATGCTGAAGTATGAAGGAATGACAGATCACTATTAAAGTTGACTATTTTCATATAACAAACTTTTTTTGATGTAATTATTAGTAGGCAAGAATATTACATTATATTCATAATGGTTTATTTAATTATAGTAAAAATTTTATCCATAAATAGGCACATGTAAAATTATTTATCAAGAAATTTATATTGGCTTTCTTTGCTATTACAAGTTGTAGGCTGGGGCAGTTCATATTTTATACCTATCAAGCTGTAAGCATGAATGTCCTTTGTTGAGGGTCATGCATATCTGTAGTTTCCTGTTGAAACCATGACATTTATAGTGAAGTTTTCGAAGTCTATTAATAGGATATCTCCATGATACAGTGTTTTATCACAATTTATCATCACCTACTCACTAACTTTGTATTTAGTGTTTTTGACCTTTTGATCTTTCTTTGCTGTAGATTTTTTTACTTTTATTTTCAGAATTTAATTGAAAATAAGTGCATTTGAAAATCTTGCACTGAAAGCAAGAAAGTGAATGAAAGTCCAGTACTGTATGTGCTGAAGTATATACAATCAGATGAATCTTGCTCAAAAATGGTTCTAAATCTTTTGCTAACATATTATCAGCTTTACATATCATGTCATCATCAATTGGAAATATCTTGCTTCCTGTACATTCTTACCTTAAAATTTTGATTAAAGTTTCAAATGTGTTGACATCTTTACATTCAGCTATAATTAATTCTATCTGTTGTATGTTTTAAAAGTTTCTCCTATGCTGTCAGGTGCACCTTTCCCATGGCCTGCCTCTGTATAATTCCATGTCACGTTATGGATGCTGGAAAACTAATCTTGTGTGTGTTACCTTAACAAATGAAACATTTTGTTTCTGTATTGTGTACAATGTCCATCACCTAACATATGAACAGTATTAATTGAATGCTGGTTCTTGAAAAAATATTTTGAAATGGTCTGTAGATGAGCCGAGATGGCCGATGTGTCATGTCTGAGTCATTTGCTTGCAGTGGCAATAGGAATCAATGTTAAGGAGTCCTTTTGTGTCTGGTAAAGAACACAGTTTCGTTGCAAATCTTTGTGCAATGAAATTTGTTTGAGAACTCCATCAAAGTGTACTGATTGGATTTCTTCACTATACTTACAACAGTAATTTTCACTGTATGTATTAGTATTGCATTAGGTTGTAGATTTTTCTTTAAATCTGCTACGCCTGTGTATATTGATGTTTAATGTTGCCAAGATGAACCAAATAACGGTTTATATTCTCTTTTAATGTAGTAACTAAATTTAATGCAGTTTGCATCCTCTTATTTACAGATTTTGTCGCGAATTTTTTAACACCATTGCAAGAATTAGTTTTCTACAAGATTCACTTTTTGTATTTAATAAAATCATTTTTTGCATGTAATAAAATCATAAAATAAAAAGATTCCTATATAAGTCAACAGATGGCAGCAGAAGCAAAACGAAACTGATGCTGGATTTAGATTGCTGTCAGTAGACGCTCGTCTCATTTCGTAGCGCGCGGGCGTATGATTTAAATCGAGATAGGGAAGACATTTTATTTTTCACTGTATTTTGTCATCTATATCCAATTCTTTTTAAATGTTTAATGTTCAATTTCTAAACTTGTAAAAGCACATTTAAAATATTTTTTAATGTCTTTATTTTCCAAAAGAATAAAAGTTTTCGAATGCGCATTTACTGATAATCACGTAATCGTTAAAAATTAAAGTTCAACTGTATTAAAAAATGGTGGTTATTGAAACCTGATTTTTAAAACACTGCTATTGATTTTATTTTCCCTGATTTCCCGATATTTTTCTCCCAAATTTATCTTTTTGTGTGTATGTGTATGTGTATGAATTTCCTAAGTTACGGACAAATGTAAAGTATGCGCATTTCATAACGCGAGCGGAGTGTAACGCGGCGTCGGAGCTTATAGCACGCGTAGAAGGCCGCAAATATTGCACAGTGCTACTGCCATGATCTTTCACAATGTGCGCTCGGGTTCGAATCCCGCCTTAGGTATGGGCGTTCATATGCTGTCCCGTCATAGGAAGTGATTTTTGTTCTCCTGTACGATGTTCCCATAATAAAGACGCCGACAAATTTGGGCTGTGGCACGTGAAAATGTCACAAAGACAAGTGTCTGCCGATATATATATATATATATATATATATATATATATATATATATATGTGTGTGTGTGTGTAAGTAAGTAACGAGAGCTGGAGTAGTAACGGAAGCGAACATACGAAAGCAAGGAGCATGCGCAACAACAATTAGGAATTTCAAAAGCCACTGTGTTGCATGTTTCACTGCAGTAAGCTTCTTGCGCAGGAACTGTCATGAATTACAGGATGTTCTCTACAGCAGTAATGCGCAAACTTATGTCGACCGCGACCCATTTTCTTTACATGAAAAATCACGCGACCCCAATAAAAATTTATTGGTAACAGCAATTTAAAAGTTAAAATGCTAACAAAAGTATAGAAAATGAAATAGGCAAATTTTGAGAAACTATTTCAAAAATCAATGAACTGTAAATTTTGGGTATACAGAGGCTGTTCGCGCATTTTTTAGACGATTTTGGTAAGCGGTAATAAAAAATCGTTTGATGCAAAAGAAATAATTGCAATTGTACTATGTTTTTAAAAGTCAAAATTATCGTCTGCGGCTTGAAAGTTTTGTTTTTATTCAAAATGGCGTTTTTAACAAAGCAGTGGTTTGAAGGCTACATTTATGCTCTTTCCGAAGACAAATATGGAAATATGCATACTCCGTTATCCAAAAACGATGTGAGAGTCATGTTTTTGTGATATCTAAAGCGTCGATAGGTAATATCGTCAACAAGAAAGGGAAAAAAAACGTCAAATTGGAGCCTCAAGTGGGACAAAAATTCCAAACAAGTATCCAAGGAAAAAACGGACATCTTCGACTATTGCAAAGGTACGTTGTTTAATGTTAAAAGAAAATCCCCCTAGTCAAAGGACAGTTGCAAAATCATTAAAATGCTCGGTGTCCACTGTAAACAAAATAATAAACGTTGATTTAAATCTCAAGAAAGCGAAAAAACGCAATGTGCATCGTCTTCTTCCAAATCATATCGCTGAACGCAGGACACAGTGCAGAATTTTATATGAGAAACACTTATCCAAAGAAAAATGGACAACAATTGTCACAATAGATGAATCATGGGTGTATTTAAATGATTGCAATAAAAAAAGAGCCATTTATTATCATAAAAGGGGAGAAAAAAATTTAAGTACATGGTTCAAAGAATCGAAAGAAAGTTTTTCTAAGGGATTCATGATTGTTGCTGGTTTTTCTTATAATGGCGAGTTAAAAATAAAGAGAGTGGAAAAAAAATGTCAAGATTAACTCCAAATACTATCAGGAACATATTTTATCGCCAATTTTTCTGAATGAAATACCATCGCTGTACCCACAGTGCCATCAATCTGTGAGACTCCATCCGGACAAAGCTAGCAGTCACACATCAAAATCCACTGTAAATTTCCTAAAAGAAATGGAACAAAAAACTGGTATCAAGGCCATACCCTTCACTGATATCCCTACTAAATCTCCCGATGTATCACCTATGGATTTTTGTGCTTTCGGACTTTTAAAATCTGCATTATCCAAACGTCGTCCCAAAACCCTTACAGGACTCTGGAACGCTGCTCAGAAGGAATGGGATAGAATACCTCTTCTGACACTTCAAAAGGCATTATTATCCTGGAAATTGCGGTGTCGAAAGATAGTTCAGAATAAGGGATGTCAAATAGAACATTTAAAACACAAGAATTTTATGTAATTTAGTTTTGTGAATACAATATACATCGTCTAAAAATTGTGTGAACAGCCTCTGTATAATTACTTTGCATAACAACAATTATAAAAAAAAGGCCTTCCTTACCATCGACACTTGTTTTCTGCCAAATCTCATGTGACTAACACTTCATATTTAAATATTAATATGCATTTGTATTTCATTAAGGTAAAAATTAGCTAAAATTAAAAAAAAGAACAATTTTAAAATTTTCAAGCTTCATATTAAAACACTGAAAATTATAAACTTCATTTATGTATATAAAACTAAACTAGAAAAAAAATCTATGAGAAGGGTGAACCTGGACCTCGCATAATATTTGTTGAAATATTTGAGAATGCCACTCTCATATCATCGTTGTTTGGTTTTTATAGCTGCTTAATTTGGAAACAGTCACGCACGTATAGGTAAAAGCGAATGGAGTCTTTAATAAGACTGTTTAGGACGTTTTAAAATTAAATAATTCAGTATTGTCGCGCTTATAGTTTTTGCGCACCACTGCTCTACAGCACTCCTTGTATGCCTGAGATATATAACTTCACCGCAGAGCAAGTTGAGGAGCTATAAGGCGAAAATGCGACAAGTGAAACTTAAACGTTTTACTTTTCGCATTGTTCTTAAAATTTCACTTGACGAATGAAATCACGCCAAAAATCCGCCAGGTCGGTATCAGTACAACACTCTGGGGCATCTTAAACATTACAGATATTATTTACCCCCCCTCCCCCCCCCCCCAAAAAAAAATAAATAAATAAAAATAAAAAAATAAATAAATTAAAATAAAATAAAAAATACATCTACATTTTAACTATAAAATTCTCAAGAATGATTTAAGTATTATACTTCAATTCAATTGAGACAGAGTAAAAAATTTAGTAACTCTTTCAAATTTGTAGTTTCGGTCACTTATCAATGCTCATAAATAACCTAATCTTATATAATACACATATTAAATTCTTACATATAAATCTAAGAATATATTCATCTAGATACCAATTTGTGGAAATAATTGTACACTAACAAAAGAGAAACACTGAAATTTATACTGAAAACAGACATATTTCCATAAAAGATCTATGTAAAACACATCAAGTTTACAATAAGTAAACGTGAAAAGTTGTTATTAAAATTAAAAGTAAATAACTTTGTACAATGCAGTCCATGAAACAGTCATTTAAGCATATTTTCGTAAACATCTGTAAACTTTTAGCTCTTTAAAATGAAGTAATAATAATATTGCTAAGTTAAAAGACATGATGCTGATGGGTAGATCTACTTTTTTTCGCAATGTTATTTCGAAACTACATAAAGTTTTAGGAAAAAACGGAAAAAAAAGTTTAAACTTCACGGAGAACAGTTTATCTTTCAATCGTGAAATAATTTATATTTTATGCTGGAAAAAAAAACCATAAACAGGACCATATTAACAAATATGAAATAAAATTACTTCACTCACATTGCACGCATACATCAGCGGATTAGCACAGAAATTTAAACTATTGCCAAATCGCATATCAAAAATTATATTACCATGCGTTTCTACCGTTTACGAATTAGTACATTTGTATCTGAGCTCTTAACTATGTAAATCAAGTGATCTTTATAGAATGAAAATATATACAATAATTTTAGCTATTAAATCAAAAACCTTCTGGAAGTATATATGACAGTTGTAAATATACGCAGAAGAGAATTCGATATTTTCCTATCCTGGCAACGACAGCAATAGCATGTTGCTCGTAAACAAATAAGAGGAGGAAGCAGCTAGGTATCTGTCGCTCGAACGTTTGCATTTGTCAGCTAAGAATTATTTTTTTTTTTTTACTGAACGAGTACTCTTTTAATCTGCTGTGGCTACGATTTTTCAAACAAAAAAAGTCATTATTACTTAGTGATATTGCTGGTTCTTTTTTAACTATTTCATTTAATTATGAAAGTCGCGGTATTGATAAACCACTGAGCTTTGACCTCTGTTATCTACGTTTCACAAATGAAAAAAGGGGCAAAAATAAAAAGCATTACATTTATGATAAAAGAGTCAAATAACTCTTATTTGCGGAAGGTAATTTTAACTTTTTTGTGGTGATGAGTGACTGTTTCTCATAAAAGTATCAGCGCTCTCAATTCATAAGATAAAATTCACTTAATATTTTGATTATTTTTTATAAAATTCGTAGTTTATGTAACTATAGCCAATGTTAACGAAATGTAGAAACTTATCTGATTCATTTTGAATTGAATATTTTTCATGTAAGCATTCATTTGTTAGTAAATTTTTTGTTGTGTGTATCTGCTTACATTAAATATTTACTGCTCAAACAAATAAGTTAATGCAGTGTTTCTATGGAACTTGACTCTTGAAATAATCCTAATTTTTTTAAAAGAAGCATTGTATGCAAATGTAATAATTCTGTTGCAGGGTTAATGATTTTCTTGTTGTAATTCTTCATTTTTGTATGTTTTCTAGGTATAAAACATAAATTATTAATAATGGCTAGAATTGGGCAGTTACTACTGCTGACATGGAAAAATTTCAAGCTTCAGTTTCGACATCCATGGGTCACACTTTTGGAACTAGGAGTGCCTGCTTTTTTCTCCATAATTCTTGTGTTAATACGGTCTGCTATTAGCTCTGAATTTGTAGCAAAGCCTGTACTATATGATCCATTCAGTATTGACTCTTTGCCCTCTAATTTGACTCCAAGCTACAGCAGTGATTATCAACAGTGGGAAATTCTTTATGTTCCTGAATCTGATTTTACGAATTATATTATGAATCATGTTGAATCAAAATTAAAAGTCAAGAAAACAGGTAAATGTATTTTATATATGTATATTTTCTCCCCTTCTTGGTATGTGGGAAATTTAATTAGTTTAGATAGGTATGAATCTTCAAATTTTATATAGCAAAATAAATTAAATCAATCTATATTTTGCATGATAATGCTTTTGCTTGAGATTACAATGTTAAAGAAAAAATCTTACAGTTATAAAACTTGTTTCATATCATTTAGCAAATAAATTTAACTACAGTGGAATCTCAATCGATCATTCTCCAAATCTTCGTTTTCCCGTATGTGTCATTTATTTCACCCTGTCCCAACGATCATATTGCTTTATGTTCCCGCATGTATCATTCACTTCTGCCGGTCCCTTGAAAAACGATAAATCGAGATTCCACTGTATATATATATATATATATATATATATATATATATATATATATTAGTTTTTATTGATTCAGACTTCTGGCCAGTGTATATGATTGCTTTTACTTAATGTATTTGTTAGAATTTGAAAAGATCATTTTTGCATAATTTAAAATTGTTTTATTAGCACTATATATTCTCATTCATATGTATCTTCAGTATTTGAATTATAAAATTTTTTGCTGAAATGCAAGTGATGTAAATTGAGTTTCTGTTAAAAAATTTGACTTTTAATTTTTAGGTATTATTGCTTTCCAGTTATTTGTGAAAGTTGTTCAGTGGAAAATTAAAATTTATTTTCATTGATTTTGTGTACAAAAATTTGCACTTTAATAGTTGCCGTTGACTAAATCTCATCAAGTAATATTATGGAAGTATTGAAGTATAAGTAATTATATTGTGTGTGACTCATGCATTATGAAACTTGTTATCTCATTCAGATTTTGAATAATATTAAAATTAAAGAGCAAAAAATTTTTAACTTAAAACTATGTTTACTAGCATTATAATTCAGTTTTTTAAAATGGGCTGTTTTAGAGCAATTTGAAGAACATATAACATTAAGTTTCATATTTAAAAATAAATTAATAACTAGTCATATTGCTTTTAGAGTTTTATATATACAGTGGAATCTCGATCGATCGTTTTCGGATCCAT
This sequence comes from Dolomedes plantarius, assembly GCA_907164885.2. Classification (NCBI taxonomy): domain Eukaryota; kingdom Metazoa; phylum Arthropoda; class Arachnida; order Araneae; family Dolomedidae; genus Dolomedes; species Dolomedes plantarius. The sequence goes on from OU015498.1 coordinate 55,533,365, forward strand.
CGTTTTTCCATATGTGTCGTTCATTTTATCCAGTCCCAACGATCATATTGTTTTGTTATGTTTCTGCATCTATCGTTTTCCCGCATTTATCGTTCATTTCAGTCGGTCCCTTGAAAAACGATAGATAGAGATTCCACTGTATATATATATATATTATTATTTATATTTGAAAAAAATTCATTTCCAGGCTGTTGGAAGGTCGTATTAATTCTGAAATTGATACTTCTGTTATCAAAGAAGTTTGAAATAAAATGTTGTGAAATTCACACTTTAAATATGATTCTCTAATAAAAAATATTTTTAAAGATTTTTGTTTATTTGTTTTGTATTTTATTCTTTTAAACCAGAATTAGTGGAACATGTACCAGTAGCAAGTTTAGGAATCATGCATACTTTGTATCATTGATATTCTTTATATCATTTTATTTTTAGCATTTTAGAGTTTGATTACTAATTTCATTTATGATGATATGCATTTTCATTCCCTTTTGTCACAGTCGGGATTTTCTCTAACTGTAAACAAAATGTTATTTTACTTTCAATCAGTTTCCTACTAATTATTGAATTGATTTTCAAAATAGGATTTCCAAATGAGGAAAGTATGATGGAATATTATTCTAACCACACTTCTGTAATACTCTCTGGAATTATATTTGAAAGTGAACTAGATAATGATACTTTCAGTACAGAAAATATTAGATTTACAGTAAGTATTTTTTTTCTTCATATATCTAGTGAATTATAAGATGGACTTGCTATAAATTTTTTATACAATTTCTGATTTTTTAATACAGTTTGCTTGTTGCAATTTTTATCTTTTAAACTGTTTAAAAAATAGAGTGAATCTGCTTGAAATACAGGTGCTATTTCCTTTCAAATATATATTTATTTCTGCCTTTTCAAAGTGCTTTTACAAGATGAAATACTTCTGTAATTTTTAGTATAGCAGTTTAATAGTTATTATTTATGGAGTATATGAGTATTCTCTATTTTTTTATAAATATGTATTCTTATATAAATTGAAATAGCTTGAAATACGCAGCACTAAAACTACCAATTTTGATTTAGTCATTCATTTCTAATCATTTTATTTTTTGAATGTTATAAATTAGAATTTTAATGCCATAAATCCTCCCCTTTTCTTATTTATTTATTTATTTATTTTTTTAAAGCACATAGAAATTGTGGGAAAAAAAAACTAAGTTTTAATTCATAAACATATTTTGCGTTGTTTTGGTTGTTTTGTGTAAAGAAATTATTTGTGATCAAAACAATGAGTTATTTTCTTTTATTTTTTTGTCAAATTTTTCCTTGTTTATTGTATATACCGTAGAGTTGAGTATAGAATTAGCCATTTAATGTTGTCCTAGCATATTTGAACTAATGAGTGTTACTATTTTGGGAATTCTATTTCTTGTCAATCCATTCATCTTGGAAACTTTATTTTAACATTCTGAATTTTTAATTAGATTTAGCTGGGTCTTAAAGTAATATCATGGATTCTATAAACATGGTTGCATGTGAAATAGAATTAGTTCATTATTTGTTACAAATCTTTATGAGAAGTATAATAAAAATATGTGCAAAGTCAGTACTTTTGTAGAAAGAAAGGTAAATAAAACATCCCAAGCTATTCTTTTTTTCTTTTTTATATTGTCATAAAATATTTATTAGCAATTTTAGTGATGTATTGAGAAAAGTGGATGTATAAAGTAAAATGTCTTGTTAAAGACTATGGTTATTTTAGAGTAAAAAGGATTTTTTTCTTTCACTTTTGGAAAATTTTAATTTCATTTATTTTTTATTTAAAAGACTAAAAAATCAGTAGCAAATTATAATTATTTCTTCATGTCTAAAAGAATTCGTTACATATTTGAAAGATTAATTTTTAAAAACTTCTAATTTGCCTATCATAATACTTAACTTAGTTATTATAGAATTTCATGTTTTAACTCAAAATGTATGGCAACTATTATTTTGATTCTTTGGCTTGAACTGCAAACTTTTGAAATGACATTGAAATTTTACTGTTAGTGATACCAAGCAGTAAAGTTTATAGCTCTATGTACCTACTTATGACCAAGTCAAGCCGACCCACATTCTTTTCCAAAAACAGAGTACTTGTGAATTTAGTATTTCTTTACTTTTTAAAAATGTAAATGCGAATATTTCCTTTACTAAAGTTCAACTGAAGTTCGGCATTGTCCAAGAAACAGTCTACCTTACTGGAAAAAAAAAGTTCAACTAATTATATTTTCAACATATATTAAATTTTAAAATTTGTACTTATATCAGAATCTATACATATTAATTTCATGAACTTCTCACTTATTTTGACATCATACACGTATATTATTATATATATATATATATATATATATATATATTCTTTTCAATTCAGATTCGTCCAAAAGCTGCTGAAGGAGGAAATTCTGCTATAAAAAATACCTTAAGTAATTGGTTTACTGAATATACTTTTCCAATGTTTCCAGCATTAGGACCACGAAACAGAGATTTGGGTTATGGGGGCAGTCCAGGTATGAAAGTATTAGCATTCCAATAAAAATAGTATTTCAACGATTTAAAATTATCATTTTGTTAGAATTAAATTATTGAAAGAAAAGTTGTGTTAATGGAAGTGGTTCATGTATAATTTTTGTTGCAACTTACATTATAAATTTTGTCATTAAATGTCATAATTTTTTTCAGAAAGTCATTTAACTTAACCTGTAATACAATTTTGATAATTTTTTTCAATAACAAATATTTCATATGTAGAAAGATTTCAATGAAAATTATTAGCTCTAAGAAATGATTTCAAGCCATTACAGTTTTAATGTCTGAGTTTAGCATAATTTGTTAACTTTATAACCATATCCCCTCTCATTTAAATCCAAGATTAATAAATATTAGTTTGCTTTTAAATGCTTTAATGTGAAATTATTAAAACTCTTTGAAAAAATAAATCTAATAATGGCCCTGTTGCTTGAAATTGAGCCAATTGACAGAAGATTATTGCTATTTATTAGTATACTACAAACCCATCGAAATTCATGATTAATTTTTTTGTAAAGTGCAAACTCATATCAAGTAACAAAGGTAAACTTTTGTAGACTAAAAATATTACATTCATTCAAAGATCTCCATTTTTATACTTCCACCTTATTTTTATGTTCAGTCATTCTCTTAAAATAGGTCTCTAAGTAAAAAGACCCCCAAAGAACTAATATATAGATGAAGTATTTACTTATTATAAAACTGATCATAGAACACCATGAGCACATCAAATTTGACACTGAAATGAGTGTCTTATGTATATAAAGGAAATAACAACTAAAAATGTATTACAAATGGCATATTGTTTAAAATTTAAAGTTCAGTGTGTGAGCAATAAAAGTAAAGGTAAACAAAGAAGCAAGCATGTGCACTTTTCCCATAGACTTTACATGCTAACTTTGTCGATTGACCATGCCTGAACCCTTGCCCTAATCAATATTTTCTCTTTGACTGGCATATCTACACCATAAAACCTTTATTCTGATACCCTAACCATGTTTTTACATACATACATTCTATCAAAATAGTTCTGTGTGTAAAAAAAAAGTATAGTAATTATATATAGATGATATAAAATTGCTTAGTGTACTCAAAAGGCTCAATATTCCTTAAAAAAGAACATTTGAAATTTGAATAAGTGATATTTATTTAAAGTTATTGAAAGGAGTTTTAAAATATTTCATTTAAAGAATATAACTATTTTGCTAGAAACATTTTAAAGACCCAAACACATTGTATCTATACTAATTTTAATTTACTGATACAGTTAATTGGAAAACTTTATATTGTTTCCAATAAGGCATTTTTTTGTAATCTGATTTAATAAGCTAAAATACTAAATAAACATTTCAGTTCTCTACAGAATAATAATCCAAAATGCATGATTGCGTTGATTAATTAGAGTTTAGATTAACTCTATGCAACAAAAATTTCATTCTTAACATTGAATCAAAATTCAGGAGGGCATTTTAATACGTTCGCTGCCAGTAAAAATGATATATCCATCCTCAGATGCTGACGTTTCTATGGTGTCCACTGCAACATCACTATCTTCTTCCGATTTGCTCGTAGAATCCCAACCGTAATCTTCATCGTCTGTGCTGTCATAATCAGAAAGATCACTCTTTTCTAATAATTCTAATATTTCGGCTTCAGACAATTTTTTTATTTACTTTCCTTATCTTGGGCTGTGAAGGTCCTGCCATACTTGTACTGTCCGTCAGTTTTAAAAATGCACATAAAAAAATTTAAATACAAAATTTGAAAACCATGCACGTAAAATATAAAAATAATGTTTCACTAACATGCCTCAAAAACCTCTTCGTTCAACCTTCAAGGCCCCACTAAAAATAAAGGATATAACTTATCTTAGTCGACCGTCATCCCAGAGTGTTGCCAACATACGAGGTAGCGCCATGCTGATGCTGATGCACGTGCCAGTGGCAGCGAACATGTTAAATATCCTATTGTATGAAATAAGTGTACTTCCAAAAATTTTTTATGAAACTGTTTATCTTTCTAGTTAGATTTTTAGGAGACTAGTTGTTAATGTATAAATGATGTTTACAATTAACTTTTATAATTCCAGGTTACATGTCTCAAGGATTTCTGCCTGTTCAACATAGTATAGCTATGAGTGCTATACAATATATTCTTTCAAATGTAAAAAAAGAAGCAGAGGAAAATTTAAATATAACTGTTGCTATGAGTCGCTATCCTTATCCACCATATATTGATGATAAGTTCATTGTTGCATTGCAACTTTTCTTTCCAATGATCATATGTTTCAGTTTCATTTATCCAGCTGTAAATATTGTTAAAAATTTGGTGATAGAAAAGGAAAAACGAATCAAAGTAAGTTTACTTTCAATTTCTTTTTTGATTGTGAGTAATAATTACATGAGTATTATTCATTGAACAAATAATAGAGGAAATGCATTACAGTTATTCATCAGTTTGATGACTATTAATGAAGTATGATTATTTTCATTTAATTAATGACTAATCAGGTTGTCTCATCAATTGATTTTAGTTCTTGAAAATTTGACTTTTTTTTTTTACTCTGCCTAAGTTAATTATATGGTAATAATCTAATGGCTTTTTATTTCTTAATACTTTATAAGATAGAAAATTATTAGTTGCATATATAGAAGTGAGGAAGCTCAATCCTAAATGTGGATGACAGCTTAAATTAGAAAAATGGCAATAAAAATAGATTAAGCTATAATACTGCCTTTTGCTAAAAGGTGATGATAATGAGAGAAGTAAATTAAAAATCTTTGTTAATGGAGATTTTTTTTAAATTCACTTCAGGGTGACAGGTATGTTTGGGGTTTTAACTAATAATTACTGATGTGAGTTATTACTGTTTAAACCCCAGAATCTGTTTGATCTAGATTAGGCCTGCACAACATATGGCCAATGAAGTCTTTTGTGAAGACTTATAATATCATAAATCTAAAAAGCATATATTTATAATAATAAAAAGGAATACATAAGCAATGAATATTAATATTTTAAAAATAATCAGACATTTATTTTTTGTTAGATAAAATATTTTTTGCTTTCCCATCAATTCTATTTTCTTATGGCCCGCAGCAGCTTTCCACAAAGTAATGTGGCCCCCATCCCATTTCAAGTTGTTCAGGCCTGATCTACATGAAATGAAAAGTACCTTTCTTATTTTGATGATTATGATAGCTTTATATAATTTTATCAATAATTTCTCTTTTATTTATTATTTCTAAAATACTGGTTTTTGTTACTGACTTAAGTCATATTTTGGACAACACTCAATAGTCATCTGGTTATATGCTGTTACATGATGTAGCATAAATTACAAAGTAGATGTGAAATTTAAGATATACATCTCCTGCGTACCAGGTAGGCTTTGTCCTTGTAAAGGGCTTAATTTCCCTGAATTTTTAGTGGTGACTGAAAAAGTGCAGCAATCCAGCTCACTTCAGAGCCATCATCTTTCAAGAACTGTGGTGTAAAATTTAGAGTACACAAAGATAAGTGATGCATAGAGCCTAGTTTTACTTGGTCATTATAAAGCATTGCTTTGAAACAGTTTATTGATTAAATTGTTTTGTAGTTACAGATATATGCTTTCTCTTGAGTCACCATTTTTGATAAATAGTTAATGGTAATAATTTGAATTTTCTATTAAACTTGATTAATAGATACATTCTAACCTGTGATTTTATAAGAATTTATAAAATATTATGTCTTCATTTATAGTGAAAAGATTGATAACATGTGATATAAATTCAAAACTTTTATTTTTTAACTAAGATTTTACTATTATTATTATTCACTCATTTTAATTCTCTCTCTCTTCTAGGAGGCAATGAAAATGATGGGATTAAGTCGATGGTTGCATTGGATGGCATGGTTCTTTAAATACTTCATTTTTCTTTGCATTTCCTGTGGTATCATGACTCTTTTATTATGCGTAAAATTTGATCAAAATATTGGTGTAATCAATTCAAGTGATCCTTCAGTGATTTTAGTCTGGCTTATTTTATACACAACTAATACTATTGCATTCTGTTTTCTGGTCAGTACAATGTTTTCCAAAGGTTAGTATTATCTTAATAACTCTTCTATATTTAGTTTAAATGAAATTTATTAGCATTAGCTTGCAGTTATATGATAGTATCTGAACTTCATAGTTTTCTGAACAGTTTGAATAAAATTTATTCAATAAAATATTGCTTATGTTGTACATGTGAGGGTTGTTTATGGAGTATTTTTTTAACTTATCTTATCAGATGAGAAAACACATTTTTACAGATCTTTAGACCAAATGGTAGTGATGTTTCTATTTACTTGATTATCTTAAGGTAGTTGATTTTTTTAAGTGATTATAATATTAATGTGGCTAGCAGATGCAAAGGCTATCTTTTCTCTTTTTTTTTTCTTTTTTTTCTTCCTTTTTTTTTGGGGGGGGGGGGGGGCAGAGGAGGATCATACAGTTAAATAGTGCTGTATGATTTTAAATGTTCAGTTTGATGAATTTAGCTTTTAAATTGTGATCATTTAATTGTATTTGTTTTCTTTATTATTATGCCTGCATGTATAATCATGCTTTGAAGATTTTAGAAAAAGTATATATATAATATTTAAGTACATTCATTGCTGAATATTTATATTCTTATGAAATATTTTCAGCAAATTCATCTGCTGCTGGAGCTGGTGTCATATTTTTCTTAACCTTTGTGCCATATTTCTTTATTTTACCTCGATACAATGATCTCTCTCATGCTGAAAAAATGTTAGCTTGTTTGCTGCCCAATATAGCAATTGCTTTAGGCTCTGTAGTTCTCACTGTATCAGAAGCATCAGGTAATATTCAGTTTTTCATTTGATACTTTATTTTTTTATTAATATACTGTCAACTAAGATGGTGCCAATTGAGCTTCTGTTGAAGCTTCTATCTTATCTTGAATTATAGAATTTCAATTTGTTAGATTTAATTCTGAAATGCTATACTTAGAATTATAAAATATAAAAAATGTGTTTTGGATTCTAAAATTCTAAGCATTGAGTACCATCTCTATAAATAATAGGCTGGCAATGTGTAGTCTGTGTGGTTGCTGAAATCCCTTTGTTTGCATTTCATATAATTGTGCTTACACCACAGTTTTCTTTGTATTTTTTAAATATGGTTCACAATCAATTTAAAAGTTTTTAAGTGTTTGCTTTCCCAACACTCAAATCAAGTAAGTTAAGTGATTGTGATATGCATCTCCCTAAAAGAAAGTTATCCTTAAAGGTTGCTTTCATTAGGAGCCTCAAGTTGCAGTGCTGTAAATACGTATGACTCATAATTACTTTACCCTTACCTTATTTCCATATAAATTAAATTGAACACAGATTTTTCATTATATTTAATATTTTTTCTCTGGGTTTTTTATAATGAGCTTATAATTTTACCTGGTTTTCACAATATGCTATTAAATCTGTAACTATAAAAAAATTTCATATAAATCACAAATTTCATTGAAACCTACCATGATATTTATGTTTATTCAAGATGTATGATACTTTTGTTTTATTTTTTTTTTCTTCTTTGAGCTTTCCTATAAAGGAGTTTTATCGTCTCTATTTTTATAAAAATTTTTATAATCTAGACTATATTATTCTTTATTTAAAAATAAATTTTCTTCATTGCTGTTAAAATTTTAAGGAGATGGCTTACTATTGGTCAGTTGTACTAAACTTAAAATAATTTAATGCAATCCTAAAATTATACAATGCAGGAAGTGGTCTTCAGTGGAATAACCTAAAAATTCCTGCGTCTCCTGATGATACTCTAACCATGTCTTCAATATTCATCATGTTTGTTATTGGTGGACTTCTCTGTCTTGCTGCAACATGGTATGTGGAAGCAGCTTTTCCTGGAGAATATGGTGTACCTGAACCCTGGTACTTTCCTTTTACTGTAAGTAACATTGATGTAATTTTCAGTCCATAAGATATCAGTTTTAATTAAGTATATAAAATATTTTCGACGCATGCCATTTCTTTGTAATTTCTTTTTTAAAACAGTATATGAAATTATGGATGTTTTTAATAATGTCTTGCTAAAATGTTATATAGATTTATTAGCATTTTCAGATCAGTACTAAGTAATAGTGAAATTTTGTATACTGTCATTTTACCCATGATTTGTTTTTTTCTTGAGATTATTTCAATTTGCAAAAGAACATTGTCTGTCGTGATATTGAAATTAAATCACTTGAAGGATTAGGTAAAGTAGAAAGTGTAATCTCAACATTCTAAATAGTATCCTTGAGACTTGAGAAGTATCACTGTGTAAGGAATTTAATAATATTATTATAGATTTGTGTGTTACATATGGCTTTATTCTGGAAATTAATCCATACAGTTCAGGCAGCCCACAACATTACAAAGGATCAGAATAAAACAAAACAAAACAGGAATATAAGCTAGAAACAAACAATAAACACTAGAAGCAAAACAAACTAGAAAAATATACATAATCCAAAAGTTCAGTCTCAAAGAGAGTCCATGTTGGTCTTTGAATCTCAATACAATTTGCTGATGTATCCATTTCTCTGGGAGATTCTGTCAAGTCCAGGCAAGTTAGCAGGTGATCCAAATTTATAACGACTGCCCTGCAGATCGGGCAAACATTGGTAGGAAATATACCCATTTTGAACAGATGTTCTACCAGGCAGTCATGTCTAGTCCGTAGCCTGAAATTTGCTACTGCCTCCTTGCATATTATAATAGATGTCATGACATCCCAGTCATTCTACCAAACCTGTTAGATCATGCCATATTAAAAGCTTATACTGTTCGATGTTACTTATATACTCACATTAAATGTTTAATTTCAATTGATACAGTATGGAGCATCTACCTAGCTACTTTAATACTTTAAATATCTAATTATTTAAAAATGTGTGTGCAATGGGCCATGCCCTTGAGTACAAATTTTAAAAAGCTTCTGTAAAAGTTCATTTTATTTTTTCCTCACTGAAATTTATTTGAAAATGGATGTTGATCTTTTACAATTTGAAGATAACAAGCTATATATGTAAAACAGTTCCGTAACTGACTGACTCACTGAAATACAACGCACAGACCAAACTGCTGGACCTAAAGAGCTGAAATTTTGCATGGTGATTCTTCTTATGGTGTAGGGGTGCACTAAGAAAGATTTTTGAAAAATTCTTAGATTTTTTAAATTAAATTTTTAAGCTGTTTTTGTAACCTTTTTTAAGTTTGCATTTAAAATAATAATTTGAGGGTTATAAAATTTATATCACGAGAAAGACCATAAAAATTCCTTTAAAATGAAATCTTTTTCGAATCTTTATCTTGATTTTCTGATTTTTGGTGAATTTTTAAAGATTAATTTTTAGAATTTAATTTATTAAATGCTGATCACGTGATTTCTTTTTCTGGTACTTTAAATAAATTTATCGTCACGTGCATAACAACTAAATAGAAAAAAAAATTTTCTTTCTTTCTAATGCAGCAGATGATTGGATATTATCCAAAAAAAAAAGAAATGTCCCTTACGATTTTTTTATAAATAAATATATATATATATATATATATATATATATATTACACCAATTGTATACATTGATCGTCATATTTATTATAAATATATATATATTTTTTTGGCATTAATTGCATGCATTGACCGTTGTATTTAATTTGAATGTACTCCGTAGCGAAGTGCGGGTTTTCAGTTAGTATTTTTTATATAATGCATGCATGTAATTAAATTTCCACAAAAACCAACCAGTCATATGATAACTGAATATGAGCATTACTTACTAGTTGCATTTTTCTATTTTTTATTTATTTATTTTTTTCAAAAGCAGCAATCTTGTGTTGGAACGAAAAAAGGAGATTATTACCTTTTTAAAGAAATTAAGTTTGATGAAATTAAGTTGAGGCGTGTTGTGAAAACCTCAAGAAAAAAATAAGAATTTAATCTTAACCGCAATAAGCCAATAACATATAATTTTAACTTTATACCAGGTTCGTTTAACTGTCTACTCCACTGTGGTGGATATGAGCAAGGATAAAAAAAATTAAATTAAATTAAAATCATTAGAAAATTAAAGAAAACTACTTCCCTTTTCTATAAGCACACCTAAAACAAAATCTACTTCTCCTAAAAGAAAAACCTAACTCACATCTGCTGAAATAAAAATAATCTTCAATAATGCTGAAATAAAAATAATTTAAACTCAACACTGGTAAAGACGACAAACGACTGATAACATTTAACTTAACATTTTATTTGGACAGTTGATTCACACATAACATACTTGTACAATTTTAATAATCCTCCCTATACATTCATTCTTTTAAATATTAATCCGACGTAACAAATTTTAGTTAACGCAACACTATTTCGATAAACTCAATTCTAATACTGATTACACACTAATAATAGAACAAAAATCAATAACATAAGAAGATTAATAAGATTTGTGGCTGGCGAATTAATAATAAAAACCCTGTTTCAACTTTGATCTTAATTGCTAGCATTATTAATAAGTTAAAATAAAAATAAAATAAAAAGTCTTAGGGATTCGCTATAGCTTCCAAAATAAAGAGAAATTAAGGATAGAAATTAAAAGAACGGAAAGGAAAAAATTTGGGTTTCACCCGAATAAAGGTGGTTCTCCGGGATCAGACTGCATCTTCCTGGGAGCGTCAAGACCGAAGTCTGTAGCCGCCAACGTCCACGTTCAGAATCTCCCGCTTCCAATTTTTTTCCTCTCAGGTCCGACGCAGCACCCCATGTGTTCGTGCGCGTCTCGCCATCAAGTCCAATCTTGCGCCGTCGATTCCGAACATCAACCTCCAGGAAAAAGGATGAAGGCCGCAAAATTCATCTTATGGATCTTCATAACAATTTAATTTCTTCTTTTGAACTTGCTCTCATACTCTATTAAAATTTCCTCCGCACCACCGCTGTCACGTCAAAAATGTAACCTTGCGCATCGGTCTCCATCGCTCTGAGCCGGGGATCGGTTGATGTATGTTGACCCCCTTCACATTCCTGAGGCCTGCAAAATCCATCTTCAAGTCTGGGTTCTCGAGAGATTTCCCACGAAAATGGCAAAAACCGTGGTTTCATATTACCAGGCCGAAACCCATAAGAAATCAGTATAGGATAGACGCTTACAAAGAGAAAACTTTTAAGTACAATTCACCAGCTCACAAAGAATAATTAGAATAATTTCAACCAGGCCACTTTACAAACTTATTTAACACGTTAAATCATTTTAAAATCAGTAGAGATTTAAACATACTTTATTTAAACCTTTTATTTAGCGTTGTTATATTAAAAAATCGCAGTAGTAACCGTTAATAAAATTAATAATTATTCTTCCAATAATATCAACACAACACTTGTATAATATATAGGTTTCTGTAGAAAACCGGATATGGGGATTTCAAAGCTATATATGAGAATACTGCAGCTTAATTTAAAATATTCAGTGTCTGTCTTTAATGTTCAGGATAATAAATTTTAAATCTACATGTACTTAACTATAAATATTGGCCCCTTTATTTTCAAAAGTTTTTCTTTCATTAATTTATAATTTTATCCCAAAATAAAATATTTTTAAGTTTACAATCTCTTGTTTGATAACCTTAACCCTCAACCATGTGCTTGTTAATAATTGCTATGGTAAAACAAGGTGTGAAAATATTTCAATCTTATTCTTTACTATTTAAAATTTCTGAATATAAAGTGTTTGCAGTGGTGCACCCAGGGGGGGGGGGGCAAGTGGGCCCTGGCCCCCTAAAGAAATAGAAATTGCATTATGAATAATGACTTTACATTATAAATATTTTTATCTGTATATCTCGGCCAGCCCCCATGCATTATAAATATTTTTATCCGTTCATCTCGGGCCCACCCACCCCCAACAAGAAAAAATCCTTGGGTGCGTCACTGAGTGCTTGGAAGTAATTAATGTTTTGTATTCTTATAAAAGTCTGGAAAGGGTTATTAGTGATGCTGGTATATATACAAGGGGAACTATTTTTAACAAGTCTTTACAGATTTTGGCATATGCTGATGATATAGACATAATTGCAAGATCTGCAAACATGTTGAAGGAGGCTTTCCTAGCATTAGACAAAACTATGGGAAAGATGAATCTAAAAATAAATAAAGAAAAAACAAAATATATGTATTGTGGTGAAAAAGGAAACCATGTTAATTTATTTGAAATCGATAAATATAAATTTCAATCTGTTAAAAAATTGACTTATTTGGGATCTGAAATTGAATAACAGAATGAGATTGACCCAGAAATCAGGAAAAGAATTATTGCAGCTAATCGCTGCTTCTATGGGTTAAGAAACCAGCTTATATCTCATCCTTATCAAAAGAAAAACAAAGATCTTGTTATACAAAACTACAAAGACCAGTACTAACACATGCCTCAGAGATATGGGTATTGACATCAAGGGAAGAGAAGGCTCTGGAAATTTTTGAAAGGAGAGTTTTGAGGGCTATCTTAGGTGGTGTCCTTGATAATAGCATTTGGCGAAGGCGACACAATTTTGAATTATACAAACTGTTTCAAAATGAAGACGTAGGGAAATTTGTGAAATTGAACAGAATGAGATGGGCAGGTCATTTTTCAGAATGGATTTAGAGAGAGCACCATTGAAAGTTTTTACTGCAGTCCCCTTCTGTGAAAGACAGAGAGGAAGACCAAAAAAGAGATGGAGGGACTGCCTGGATTCAGACTTTAGTGCCATGAAGGTTAAGAACTGGAGATCCAAAGCTGGTGAGAGGGTAGTCTGGGGAAAACTTCTAGAGAAGGCCAAGGCCCACGTGGGGCTGTCGTGCCAATTATGTTGATGATGATTCTTATAAAAGTATCTCAGGAAAACCATTACTCATAGCTGCAAAATTTAAAACTTTTTGTATTTGGTATATTTAAAATTTTTTAAATGAGCTGTTAATATCGCTCTTTTTGTAAATTTAAGATTCATTTAAAAAAAAATTGTATGATTGATTCAATTAGTTGTCTTCTTTCCTTAGCGTTCCTATTGGTGTGGGCCTCTCACAAATTTTTCTGATATGATACAGTTTTATGATTCCAATGTAAAAAAATCTGAATTCTTTGAAAGAGATCCAGTTGAACTCATGGCAGGAATACAAATTCAAGGGCTTACAAAGGTATGCTTTATTTCTTACTCTATTTTTGCACATAAGAATATTTTGCTGTTAAAAGACTGTATCCCAAATATACTTAATTTTAAATTCATCATACTTATCAATGAACTTAAAATCAGTACACAAAGAAATTTTTTTATTTAATTTCAGAATATTTCTTTAGGGGAGGGGGGGGGGCAGTATAATTTTTTAACAATTTGTACAAAATTTATTTCCTTACTAATTTTGCTATAAAAATTTAGTTCAAAATTTTTTATATTTTCCACCCTATAATTGGGGGAACTGAAAATTCTCCACTTGTGGAATTGTTTGCTGTGTTCAGCTGTTTAAGAGAGTTGTGTCAAAATAAAAAAGTTAATATAATTGTAAAACCAGCCTGTGTCTGTCATATGGGTGCATTGTGATTGCAAAATTTTAGCATTATATTCAACTTTTTCTCTGTTAATATTAATTCAGTATGTTAAACTTGCAAATTTATTTATGTGGTATAAATTTCAATTATATATAGCCTTACAAGTAATATTTTGTAGATGAAGTGATGAACATATGTATGTAGGTTTTTTGTTAAGATCTTAGTAGAGATGAGATTCTTAGTCATCAAAATATGGTGTTAATTTAAAGTATTCAGTGTCTTAAATATTCAGGACATTTTAACCTTTTCCTTACGGGGTAGGATAGCATGTATCCTAAGAATACTGGCCCAAGAATGAATATATATATATGTGTATATATATATATGTATATATACATATATATATGTATATATCCCTTTAATGGCTGTTATTACAAAGGGGGGGATGAAATTTCCTATTCTCAAGAGGTAATCTGAAAAATGGGCCCCGTAAGCTAAAGGTTAACTGTGCTTTTCCTATTTTTGACACTGAACATTTCATTAATTGATGAATTGAATAAGGAAAAACATATGAACCATCTGCATGGAGCAAAAATACCTTGTGTTTTTTCAAGTTCTGTATTCTGCATCAGTAGTGTTATGATATTTATAATTAAGTTTTCTGGTATCCAGTATTTAGTTATATATATATCTGTACATCAGAGGTAAACTATCATATGTGCAAAATTCCAATTTTTCAGGACAGCTTTGTGATGGTTTACCTCTCATCAGGACTTACATATGTGATAGTTTATAAGTCCATATTTAACCCATCATCTTATTTTGTATATATGACAGTTTTCCTCAAAAAAGCTCTATCCAAAAGGAGTCACTTAAATAAAAATATCGAAAATGGAGAAAATTCACTTATGATAGTTTACCTCTGACATACAGATATATAAATGCATTTTGTTTTGACATACCTTTCACTCTTTTTTTTTTCATCTAGGTTTATACCAAGGGCATAAAGCCTGCTGTGAATAATATGAATATGAACATGTATAGAGGTCATATCACAGTTTTATTAGGGCACAATGGTGCTGGAAAAACCACAACAATATCTATGCTAACAGGTGAAGTACACAGCAAAATCATAATAATGAATTAACAACTTTTGCTCCCTTAGTAATAATATTTCTTAATTCTTGTTAAAGTTTATGTTACAGAATATAGAATTTTAAAAAAAAATTCTTTCAATGAAGAAAGGCCACACATACAGTCCTCTGTGGAAAGAACAGAAAATGATTAAAAAGTCTAGGTTATAAATACTATTTTAAAAAGTAACCTTAAAAGTTTTTATCATAATTTCATGCTTTTAAAGTTTTTATACAATCTTTTATAACTCAAAGTTTGAGAGTTATTTACCACTGTGCACATCATTTGATGCCTTGAGATTTTTGGTCTTTGGAGCTTTAATTTTAAACAGCAATGTCATATTTAATGAATCTTAAGACTCCATCTACTCTGCACAAAGCACTGTTGCCAAAAGCATTTTGACTTCTTTCACAAAATATTGAAATAGAATGCCATAAGTTCATAATATTTATTTAGAATGTTGAATAAAAACAGAACATTAATATTTATACCAAAAGGTTAATTACTTATGGTATTTATTTTGTATTGTCTTCATTTTTAAAATTTTAACCCTCTAGCACTGGGTGATTTCTATATTTTTCTGTTCAAAATCATGGAGAAAATTTATATCTTTATGGAGTTATCTATATTAATAATAGCCCAGTTCTGTCTATCTGGAGTGCTTCCGGAGCGACCGCTTCATAAATGTATCAGCCTATGGCATCCATTTTGTTTTATGAGTTAGGCTTAACAAGTAAAAAGTAAAGTTAAAAAAGATTATTTGCTATCTAAACCCAAATAATTTATTAGAAACAACGTAATATAGACACAAAGCAACTTTATTTCAATTTTTAGACAGCTGTAGTAAACGGTTATGACAATTTCACAAAAGCTCGCGAATGTTTAAAGCTGTTCTCAGCATAAAATATCCTTTCATTGTAACGCATTTTCGTTGTGAAATTCATATTCATTAGAAAATTATCTCTTTTCCGCCACCTTTTGAGTTATCATAGTGTTTCATTTAAATTAATATGAAGTATTCATTTTATATACCCAGAACTTGAAAATGTAAACACGAGTGAGTCATTCATTCACTGTGATTCATTCACCGTCGTTAATTTAAGAAAAATTGAATTGGAGAATCTTTATCACAGTAAAACAGATTTTCATTAAATTGTTTTTAATATATATATTTACATTTTAACCATATAATATATATTTTAACCAGATATTACAATAATGTCAAATTTAGTATTTTTGGAAAGTTGCGTTTTTAATTTCTCTTTATTATTGTATTTTTTATATTACTTTTAATAGTACTTTATAACGATTTGTATTCGATTTCTTATTTTTAATATTACTTTTAATATATATATATATATATATATATATATATATATATATATATACTAGCTGAAAACCCACACTTCGCTACGGAGTACATTCAAATTAAATTCAACGGTCAATGTATGCAATTAATGCCATATAAATAAATAAATATATATATTTATAATAAATACAACAATTAATGTAAGCAATTGATGTAAAAAAAAAAAAAAAAAAAAAAAAAAAAAAAAATTATAAAAAAATCGTAACGGATATTTTTTATAGACAAAATAATGTAAAAGAAAATATTCAAATTAAATCTAATAGAACATCCTAAAGAATATAGTACAGTTTGAGGAACATTTCTTTTACTGTATTTTAATACTTTTTTGGATATGTCCAATCGTCTACCGCATTAGGAAGAAAAAAAAATTTTTTTTTGTCTATTTTGTTGCTACACACATGCCAAAAAATTAGTTTAAAGTATCACAAAAAGAAAAGAAACCACATGATCAACATTTAATAAATTAAATTCTAAAAATTAATCTTTAAAAATTCACCAAAAATCATAAAATGGAGGTAAAGATTCGAAAAAGATTTCATTTTAAAGGAATTTTTATGACCTTTCTTGTGATATAAATTTTATAACCCTCGGATTATTATTTTAAATGCAAACTTTAAAGAATGTTACAAAAAGGCTTAAAAATTTAACTAAAAAAAATCTAAGAAGAATTTTTCAAAAATCTCTTAGGGCACCCCTACACTATAAGAAGAATCGCCTTGCAAAATTTCAGCCCTTTGGGTCCAGCGGTTTGGTCTGTGCGTTATATGTCAGTCAGTTACGGAACTGTTTTATATACGTATATAGATTATACTTTTTTTTTGAACAAAATACGTATATAAAAATATTTTTCCACTTGCAACATCTTTAAATGAAAAATACCGAACACCTCAATGGTTTATATTTGGCGCGTGTTCATTTATGAATTAAAATTATGAAACAACTAAGTTAAATTTTTTGTATTAATTATTTAGTGTTACTGGAAAATTTACTTAGAGCGCAATGTAATACATTTAAAATGAATGTTGACAAAAGTCCCATTACTAAAAAGCGTCATAAGGCCAATGAACGAAAATGTAGATGGCTTTCTAGACAAAGTCAGGAATCGCTAAACTGAATACGTGCAGCAGACTGTTAACAGACAGAATTTAATATTTCATAATTAATGCATGAAATAGAATTAAGTAAAGTGATGCTATTATGTGGAGTTCAGATTCTATTTAAGTTTAAAAATATTGCATCTTAAATGGATCCTAATAGAGCTGAGATTGCATAATTTTAAATAATTAAAAATGTGTATAATTTAAATAAAAGAAAGTAGAGAAGCTATTAAATATACAAATAATATTGACTTTGCAGATGTAAATTGATAAAAATTAAAATTAACACGTCATTTTTGACGTGCTAACCACTAGTTGTAAGGAGGTTTATGTAATTCAAAAACAGAATAAAAATTAATGGAGAAAAGGGAAATATTTTCATGTACCAACTTACAAGTTGTGAGAAGTGCTTTTGAGTAACTAGATTTATGGGCAACTAGCATTATTGCCCGGCGTTGCCCGGGTAGATATATAGATATAAAATTTTTCATGCATTCCATCAAAAAAATACTGGGCTGCACCCCCCGCTCTTCATGTTCATCTGGCCAGACAGAATGCGCTTAGCGCGTTTCTACTGAAATGATATACCCAATATTCTTTTGATGGAAGGCATGAAAAATTTTACATCTATATATCTACCTGGGCAATCATTCTTTAAAAATAATTTCATTAATTTTCTTATGCCTTAATATAACTAATGGACTAACAGTTCGGAATGAAAGTTATGTGTCGTTATGTTTCTCTGTTTAAAGAGCTTTTCTTCCCACTGCTTAAAAAGCCCCAAAACTCTAAAAGATTTATCTTATATGATTTCACGGAATAAGTAATTCAAATACATATCATATGTTAACTTTGTTTCGCGAACTTAGGGGAAAAAAACCTGTAGAACTCTTAAACTTCTTCCTATTTTTTTTATCCTCAAACAATTAATATAATTAGATCAACAGAAGGCTTCCAAAAACTGGCCATGGGACAAACTTAATTTTTCTTTTTTTTTCTTCCTTTTTTTTCCAAATTTTATTAAGTTTTATTAGTTTGAACACCATTGTCTAAAGTAGCGGTTCTCAACCTTTCCCGATTTCTCAACCAACCGATTCCACTAAACGTAAGAAAAATAAACACCTCGTCCCCCCCCCCCCCCCGTTACCCCCAGACCAACTCTCAAACCACCCCAGATCACCCCTCAGAATTCTACCGCTTTTCCCCAGCGTATCAAATTTGAAGGGTTGTCGTAAAGGGACTGTATCCAAATTTAAGAAGTGCGTTTAGGGGCACAGAAATCATTAAAAAATTAATTTAAAAAAAACTAATTGAGCCCCAAATTTCGTCTTTCCTGATTTAAGTTTCTAGGGTCCAAAACATTAACTGTGCCGAATTTGGTCCCGGTGGGTGAAACAGTCTATGATTCTATAGCGGACAAACAAACAGACAAGCTCTTTTATATATATAGATTTAATATTAAAGCATTTCATAAGCAAATATTATTTTGAGTGTTGGGATTTCTTAGAAACAATGTTTCCTAAAAGCATAGTTGATGGAATAGCATCTCACTATAATCATATGCATAGTAAAATTAATTTGATGGGGAAATAATGTCTCCTGATGTTCAGATACTCTAAAAATTCCATGCAATGTGATAATAGTATAGCCCACCATAATTAACAAAATAAGTAGCAGTAAGTTCAGCATTGTCCATTGTTGGAAGATTAATACCATATAAAACATGAAATAGATTTTCCTTTAAATATCTCCTAGAATTGTCAGAAAACAACTAAAGTATACTTTTAAAATTATTCATTAACAATTAATACTCACAAATATCATTCTACTGCAGGGGCGTCAAACTCAAAGGCTAACTTGGGCCAAACAAACAAGGTTTCACTATAGGTGGGCTGCAAAAAAATCAATATTAATAGAAACATAGGTTTATTTACCTAATTATAGTATATTCAACATAAATATACGCATTTTGTTTAAAAATAGCAAAAAAGGAGTATAATTAAAAAAACATTTAGTGAATTCTTCCTATCTTATAATTCTGCGTCAGTTATTTTATTATATATTATTGTGTGCCAATATATTGGCCGGGCCGCAAGTTTGACACCCCTGTTCTACTGCATTAAAAATTTAAAAGAAATTTTATCTAAAATATGCTTCACAATACAAACAAAAAAAAGTTTTTAGAATGATTTTTCATTTGTTCCTAAAGCATCACTAGGTGATGCATTATAATTTTTATTAAAAAGAATTCTGTATCACAGGTTTAATTCTTTCATGATTTGTTACTTTCAGGTTTAATAACTCCTTCATCAGGCACGGCTACTGTAAACGGTTTTGATATCTGTGATGATATATATAGTGTGCAATCAAGCTTAGGAATTTGCCCTCAACATGATGTGCTATTTGATGAACTGACTGTACAAGAACATCTTTACTTCTTCTGCAAAGTAAATATTATTCTAAATATTTTTGTAATATTTCCATGCTTAAATAACTCAGCATTTTTTTTTAACATTTGAGGCTACATGTATTCTATATGATGAAATTAAATTGCTCAGGTGCTGTTTAAACATATAATGACTTAGCATGATGAAATATAGTATTACAATGTGCTATATAATGAAATCCCTTTTTATCTTTTGGATCAGATTATCTACTTAAAATAATTTTATAATATGTTATTCTCATTCACATGTTCTGGTATTTCCCTTTTTAAAATTGTGTAGTAATTCGTACATGCCTGTACCCTTTGTATAAAAATTTCTGCTGTTACTACAATGACTACCTTATAAGGACACTTTTTTTTTGTTCATGTGTCTGACCTGGTGAACAAATTCAAATCAGATATAATATTCACCTAACCTTCTTTTGTCTAGTAAACTCTGAACTGATTAAAATATTCAACTAGTGGGTGTGAAATGTGATTTATTTAGTGTATAATCTAAAAACTGACAATGAGACTTGGCTTTCTCCTCTATTCTTATTATCTAATTAGCTAGATAGTAAATTGCTGGCTTTTCAAATATATATATATATATATATATATGTGTGTGTGTATATATTTTCGCCCCAAATGCAGAGACACTTGTCACTAGACATTCGCCTGTATGTACACCGTGAGACTGCTGGCCATTCATTTATGGGGGCACCGTATAGGTGGCCAGCATTACCCCCTACAAGTCAGTCCTGTAATTTAGAACTGAGTCAAGTGACGAGACTGGTACACTTGACCTCACACCTCCAGAGGTAAATTTGAGAGCTTGGAAGACATTGCAGCCATGACAGATTTTTCATGCACCAGCCACCATTAGTGTACATGGCGGTGAATTTGTCAGTGATGGGCATCGAACCAGTGATGTTCAGATCACTGGCTCACTGCCTTTGTCAACTGGGCCACCGCAAGACTTCTGGAAACCACGAGTCAAGTGACAAGACTGGTAAACTTGACCCTGCACCTCCAGAGGTAAATTTGAGAACTTGGAGGACATTGCAGCTATGACAGATTTTTCGTGCACCAGCCACCAGTAGTGTACATGGCAGTGGATTTGTCAGTGATGTTCAGATCACTGTCTCGCTGCCTTTGCCAACTGGGCCACTGCACCCTTGCTTTTTGAAATATAACCTTGTATATTTATATATATATATATATGTCAACTTTGAAGGAATATGCTTTGACTATGTTTTCAATGCGTTTCATGTATTAAATTTGGGCCATTGTCAATGGTCTGAGTATTTCTTTTAATTTTTCTGCTTTTATGAACTTTTTGTACTTAAGAATATCCAAATTAGCATTATCACATAAAAATTACTTCAAATGGCTTTAAAAATAAAGTTGTGAAAATATCTATACTTCATCCTTGCTTTTGAGCTGGTTTATTCTTTTGTATGATCCTCCAAAATTTCTCTTGGTCCTCTAAATTATCATTATAAACATGTTTTCATGAATGAATAAAGTTTAATGTATGCACTATTACTAATTTGGGATGGCTGACACAAACTTTTACTTTGTTATTTCTTCCGAATACTGATCAGTGTCTTTAATTTTGTAATTATTTTAAAATAAGGAATAGAATATTGAAAAACAGTAAATTTCTCAATGTCGAGACTTGAAAATTTTTATTTCTCTAAATTGTATTATTGCAAAAATTTATTGTTTATAAGTTATCATGTTTAAAAAATTTTTCCCTATTCATTAAAGCTTGTATATTCAATATAGTATTAGATTTACATTATGACTTAGCATAACAGATATCAATAAACACTCATTCAAAGAAGTATGTGAAATAATTTTCAGTGTATATATTTTGTTATTTGTGAAAAATTTATAAAAGTGTGTGCGTGTATATATATATATGTATGTATATATATATATATATATATATATATATATATATATATATATATATATATATATATATATATATATATATATATATATATACATACATACATACAGTGGAATCTTGATCGATCATTTTCTTGTATGTATCGTTTATTTCACCCAGTCCCGAATAAATTCCATAGAAAACATGCAAATACAGACCACATGGATCGTTCCTCGATCCATCGTTTTCCCGCAATATTCGTTCAGAATATTGCAGCTTTATATTAATTTATCGGATCGATCGTTTTTTCATAATAACTGAACCTGAAATATAAATGTCTGGATTGAGCTAGAATGACGCTCTAATTAAACAATGAGCAGAACGTTTGAGATACATGGTCTGGTATTTTTGTTCTCGTGTTTAACCTGGTTTCGCGTTATCGTACCACTCCCATTATTTATTCTCCGTTGGTGTTCCTTAATTCTTTAGCCCCTGGAGTACCCTATTTTCAGCAATTCATTCAAAATTCTCCAACTATTCAACCTTTCCATTCTTATCAGCAATGGCTCACAGTCAGCCGACCTGAGCGGTTCCTGCTGCCGTCTGGCTTTTCTGTTGGCCTTGGGATGGAGGCGACCTGGTGTTTGGTCTAGGGTGTGAGAAGTTTCTGATTGCTGCAGTTCTATACTGACCGATGAGGGTTTCACCCGGAAGCAGAACTTCCTGGTAGTCTTATGTCGAACCCCATCTAGTGCAATGGAATGGTTCTAGTTACAAACAATTCACGGCTGCTGCTTCTTTATACTCTCACACAATAACTGATACTGAAAAGAAGACAATTTGCAACACAGAAAAAATATTGTTTACATGTGGAGAGAAAACTGCCAAAAAACAAACGAAGATTAAGTACTTTTATTTGAATCAAAATTCTTGTGTATCTACGTGTATTTCTTTTTTTGTTACTATTATCTTGGATTTCAGTACAACTTTGTAATTTAATCTTCAGTTACACAATGGGTATG
This sequence comes from Dolomedes plantarius, assembly GCA_907164885.2. NCBI lineage: Eukaryota > Metazoa > Arthropoda > Arachnida > Araneae > Dolomedidae > Dolomedes > Dolomedes plantarius. Next base: position 55,556,426 of record OU015498.1, read on the forward strand.
TATGCATTTATGTATGTGAGTAAATATATTTTAAGGATATCAAACTTTAAGGTATGTTAATACTTTTTTGTATGTTCCCGCATCTATCATTTTCCCTCATCCATCGTTTAGTTCAGTCAGTCCCTTCGAAAACGATAGATCGAGATTCCCCTGTATATTTATATATATATATATATACACATAAATAAAACTTATTATACTCTCTGTTTTTGCTTTATTTAGTTGAAGGGTTACATATCAGACTTAGTGCCATCAGAAATTGAACGAATAATAACTTGTCTGGGTTTAACAGAAAAACGTGATGCTAAGGCTCAGACCCTCTCTGGGGGCTGGAAGAGAAAGTTGTCTGTTGGAATTGCTCTTGTTGGTGGTTCAAGGGTATGTCTATTTATTTATTATTACTATGATCATTATTTGCTACTTTTTCTTTTTTTTATTCCCCTGCTATGCATGTGTAAGTTTATTGACTTTTAGTTTTCTGTTTTATTATTGTATGAAAAGAACTAGCTGAAAACCCGCACTTCACTATGGAGTACATACAAATTAAATACAACGGTTAATGTATGCAATTAATGCAACAAAAAACAAGAAAATATATTTATAAAAATCATAAGGGATATTTTTTATAGACAAAATTATTAGACTAATTGAGACTAATTGAGACTAATTTTATAGACAAAATTATTTTTATAGACAAATATTCTTATTAAATCTAATAGTACATACTTTAGAATATAGTACAGCTAATGTAGTACAGTTTGAGGAACTTTTACTGTATTTTAATATTTTTTTGGATAATGTCCAATCATCTGACACATTAGCAGGAAAAAAAATATCTTTTTTTGTCTATTTCGTTGTTATGTACATCACGATAAATTAATTTAAAGTACAAGAAAAAAATCACGTGATCAGCATTTAATAAATTAAATTCTAAAAATTATTCTTTAAAAATTCACCAAAAATCAGAAAATGGAGGTAAAGATTAGAAAAAGATTTCATTTTAATGAATTTTTATGATCTTTCTTGTGATATAAATTTTATAACCCTCAAATTATTATTTTAAATGCAAACTTAAAAAAAGTTGCTAAAACAGCTTAAAAATTTAATTTTAAAAAAATCTAAGAAGAATTTTTCAAAAATCTTTCTTAGAGCACCCCTACACTATAAGGAGAATCACCATGCAAAATTTCAGCCCTTTAGGTCCAGCGGTTTGGTCTGTGCGTTGTATGTCAGTCAGTCAATCAGTCAGTCACGGAACTGTTTTATATACATAGATAATATGCAAAGTTTTAAACTCAAAGTTTAGGTAGATTGACAGAATTTTAAGTTCTGTCTGTTTCAAAAGAAAAAAAAAAGCTTGAAAACCCCCTGTCTATGTGAAAGACAAATTTTCAAAGCACTTGACTTCAGTTATGTCAAGTATTTTCATCTGATACGGGAAAGTGAATTTGTATCTGGTGAGATTTAAATTTTTACTCTTGTGAGCTCAGAACTGCAGATAACACTTTGCTCAAATGGAATACGGGCTGATCAATCAATATATCCATATTTAGATGTGTGCTTCTTCTGCATATATGCCTAGGGTATTCACAAGTTATTTAAGTACTTGTATTTACTAAAGTATATTTTGTATGTGTTATATTTGGTCAAAAGTTCAATAAATGACGAATTTTTATATTTTTACGAATAGGCATTTGAGGTTGAATAGGGAAATCTAACATATAATGTATATTGTTAATTACAAAATATTTGTAATTGATGAGAGCATCTGATATCTTTGTTTACAAAATATCATAAATTTTATTTAAAATATTGTCTTTCTGCTGCAAGAAACTGCAGCATAAGAAACTTGTGTACACAGTTTTTAGTTCACCTAGTAATGTCAAGCAATTACCGAATGGTTAGTGTGGTAGCATTTGGTCCAGAGCTTGTAATTTGGAGTCCCACCATTGCCATAGATGTTTGTAGTTCAGAATTGGCTTTCTAAACTGTAGGTTCCAGTCTAATTAGCTCTTGTGTAGCAAAAGATGATTGTAACTCTCAAACAATGAACCATCATCCAATATACCCTAAATCTAATCCATTCATAAGATTCACCCCAACCACTTATTTAACCTCTTAACGATTGCATATTTTTCAAGAAAATGGTAATAAAAGTGCCTATTTTTTCCAGAGGAATCAATTTATTTCTTGATTTATCACGTCTAGTTTTAAAAAAACCATTACCAATTACATTAAAAATAGTCTGGTGCTGCCATCTGGTATGTAAAATAAGAACTATATTTTTTTAGGGTAAATGAAATGGTTTTAATCTTTTTGGTGTGTTACTTTTAAACACTCAACCCCGGAAATATCATTGGCATGAGATATAGAACGCGAAACCTTACCCTGTAATTTTGATGGGAGCAAGAAGAAAGGGGTTAAAAGAAAACAAAGACAACTCTTCTTCTCTGGAGAGGAAAGACAGTCCTATTCCATGGAGAGGAAAAGGGTCAAGTTAGTTATAGGGATGGTGAATACATGTTTTGGGGGAACTTTCATCTCAAATGATAATCAAAACTCTCACTTTACCATTTTAGTAAATTGCAGGTATTAAAATTATTCCAAGTCCAATCCATGTGTCAGGGATTGGGGATTCAGTTCATCAGTAGCATATCATTTGAGTTTTATTTATTTTGCATTATGAAGTAATTTATGCATCATGATCCTTGTATCAGATTAATGAGATTGCTTAAGTAATCTGAGAGAGTAAATTTCAATTCCGTAACAATCTCAAGTATTCCAGCATCCATGTGTTTTTTAGTATATTTTTATGTAATTGCACTATTCTCTTATTTTAAGACTATTTTAATATTCAGTTTTAATATTTTCTACACTTGTTGATTTTACTGTATACTGTTTCTCTATATTGGGAGAAAAATAATTAACATTTTATGTTAATTTAAAAGTAGTGCTGCTCTATAATTTTTTTTCTGAATTTAAATGTATTAATGTACAACATTCTTATGTTATACCACTTAATCTAATTTGTATTATACCAAATTTTCATATTAAACATTGTTTTTTAAAAACAAAGTCCTTGTTACATATCCTTATAGATATTAAAATGTAGTATTGTTTTTTGCCAGGTTGTAATTTTAGATGAACCCACATCAGGTATGGACCCATATAATCGAAGATCTCTCTGGGATGTCCTACAAGCTGAAAAGGAGGATCGTACAATTCTACTTACTACTCATTTCATGGAAGAGGCTGATGTGCTTGGTGATCGCATTGCCATTATGGCTAATGGAGAAATCCAGTGCTGTGGTTCTCCATTGTTTTTAAAGAAGAAATATGGTTTGTAATAAAACATTTATTTTTTACTTTACTGCTTATTTTTAACTGAAATTTTACACTTTATGCATTGTTTATACAGTATAACCTCCCAAATTTGGAATTGCCCAGGACACAGCAATTCTGATTTAGGAATTTTCTGGATTTGATAGGTTTTTAAATAACACTACAAAATTTTAGGAAAAAAATAAACATATTTAAAAAAACATGTAAAATGGATTAATTATGAAATATACCTGAATACAGAACATATAATTAAATTATAATTTAAACATTTCAGTCAATAATGTCTGTTGCTTTAGTTTCGGCTTATTAGAAATTTTTCTTGAATCCTATATACTGCCATAATTTCAATCCTATATACACTACAAAATTTTAGGAAAAAAAATACATTTAAAAAACATGTAAAATGGATTAATTATGAAATATACCTGAATACAGAACATATAATTACATTATAATTTAATTAATTGCTGTTGCTTTAATTAAATTATAATGTAATAATGTTTAATTGCAATTAATGCCAAAAAAAAATAAATTATATATATTTATAATAAATACGACGATCAATGTATACAGTTGATGTAAAAAAAAATAAAAAAATATTTATAAAAAAATCGTAAGGGATATTTTTATAGACAAAATAATGTAGAAGAAAATATTCAAATTAAATGTAATGGGACATACCAAAGAATATAGTACAGTTAATATGGTACACATTCTACTAATTCTGCTATTTCAGCTTCTTTCCCAGACACTTGAAAGCATTAAAAATTGCTGTTGCCACTTCCTTGAAAGAAAAGGGGTATTTTAACTGATCATTTTGGTAGTGACATCTATCGGTAAAATGGAAAAGTAAAATTGGCCATTTATTAAAACGTTCCAGATTTCAGGGGTTTCTGGATGTGGGAGGTTGTACTGTATTTGACAGTTTTTCTTTTTATGAAACATGGTAAGTCATAAAAAAAAAAGCACAATTTAAAGATTTTTATGCATAAGTGTATGTTGAGGATTGTATTTTCAAAGAACATTTCAAACATTTATTTCATTTGTTCCTTCGATAACTGAACACACCAAATGCTTCTTATGCAATGAAAATAAATCAATAGGCAGGTGATTGTATGTACTTCATCCTTAGTTTTCATTAGTTTGAAAGATATTTTTCTTTCTGGTTTGGTTTGGTTTAGTTTAGAGTGCTATGGTAATTTTTTGCTACATGAGGGCTAATTAGACTGGGACCTACTGCTTAAAGCCGATTTCAAATGGCTACAAACATCCATGCCAAGAGAGAACTCAAACCCATTGGCCAGGGGTGGGCATTAAGTCGATCGCGATCGACCACCAAGACATTTTGGAGTGACCGCCTTTGCCAAGACGTAAGACACGCATACTAAAAGAAACATATTTATGGAACATCGATGCCAGCTAGAGTGGAGAATCGGCTTTTCACAATTGATGCGATTGTGTTTACTTAAGCAAATGATTCGATGAATGTGTAGATGACACATGTACCTTCATTGGACGCGCACGATGACCACACCTACGCCACTGGGGGGGGGGGAGGGGGGGGCCTTGAAAAAATTAGAACACCTTGAAAAAATTAGAACTAGCCCGTACCCTGGAAAAGTCTGCCACCCCTGCCATAGGCTCTAGTTCCGAATGCCAGAGCCTTAGTCATTTGGCCATGTCCAGCTATTCAATGTGGCATAGAATATTAGATAATGTTTCAAATATCAGATAATTCTTTGAAGAATATTTTTCATATATATATATATAAGACTAGCTGAAAACCCGCACTTCGCTACAGAGTTCATTCAAATTAAATACAATGGTCAATGTATGCAATTAATGCCAGAACAAAGACAAAAAAATATATTTATAATAAATACTACGATCGATGTATACAATTGATGTTAAAAAAACAAAAAAATATATTTCTAAAAAAAACATAAAGGATATTTTTATAGACAAGATGATGTAGAAGAAATATTCAAATTAAATCTAATAGGACATACTAAAGAATTTAGTACAGTTAATATAGTACAGTTTCAGGAATATATCTTTTACTGTATTTTAATATTTTTTGGGATAATGTCCAATCGTCTGTCACATTAGCAAGAAAAAAAATTTTCTTTTGTCTATTTCGTTATTGCACGTGACGATAAATTTATTTAAAGTACCAGAAAAAGAAATCACGTGATTAGCATTTAATAAATTAAATTCTAAAACTTAATCTTTAATAATTCACCAAAAATCAGAAAATGGAGGCAAAGATTCGAAAAAAATTTCATTTTTAAGGCATTTTTAGGATTTTTATCGTGATGTAAATTTTATAACCACCAGATTATTATTTTAAATGCAAACTTAAAAAAAGTTACTAAAACAGCTTAAAAATTTAATTAAGAAGAATTTTTTTTAAATCTTTCTTAGTGCACCCGTACACTATAAGAAGAATTGCCATGCAAAATTTCAGCCCTTTAGGTACAGCGGTTTGGTCTGTGCATTGTATGTCAGTCAATCAGTTAGTCAGTTACGGAACTGTTTTATATATATAGACTAGCTGAATACCTGTGCTTCACTATGGAGTACATTCAAATTAAATACAATGGTCAATGTATGCAATTAATGCCATAAAAAAACAAATATATATATATATATATATATATATATATATATATATATATATATATATATATATTTATAATAAATACAACAGTCAATGTATGCAATTAATGCCAAAAGAAATATATATATATTTATAAAAAAAATCATAATGGATATTTTTAAAGACAAAATAATGTGGAGTACATTCAAATTAAATTCAACGGTCAATATATGCAATTAATGCCATAAAAAACACATATATATATAGAGAGAGAGATATATGTATTTATAATAAATACAACAGTCAATGTATGCAATTAATGCCAAAAGAAATATATATATTTATAAAAAAAATCATAATGGATATTTTTAAAGACAAAATAATGTAGAAGAAAATATTCAAATTAAATACTATGGTCAATGTATGCGATTAATTTGTATGTTTAATATTCATAAAACATACTAATTTGAACTAAATTCTTAAAAATCTTCCATCTCAATTAGTCTAATGGTTAAATTTTATCTTTTACCTTATTTTAATATTTTTTTTGTTATTGTTATATTTTAGTACTTTTTCTTCATTGTTATGCACATGACGCAAAATTAATTTAAAGTATCACAGAAAAGGAAAGAAACCACGTGATCATCATTTAATAAACTAAATTCTGAAAATTAATCTTTAAAAATTCATCAAAAATCAGAAAATGGAGGTAAAGATTTCATTTTAAAGGAATTTTTATGATTGTTCTTGTGATATAAATTTTATAACTCTCAGATTATTGTTTTGAATGCAAACTTTAAAGAATGTTCAAACAGCTTAAAAATTTAATTAAAAAAAAATCTATGAATTTTTCAAAAATCTTTCTTAGTGCACCCCTACACTATAAGAAGAATCACCATGCAAAATTTCAGTCCTTTAGGTCCAGCAGTTTGGTCTGTGCATTATCTGTCAGTCAGTTATGGAACTATTTTATATATATAGATAAGAGGCCATATGCACTCATAAACTTTATGCAAAACTTTTCACAGTATCCTGCCAAATAATAAAAATGCATAAAGGACAGGGAAATGCCAGCATGCTATTACTGTAATTCATATTTAATTTGCATATATATTTGCAGGATAGTGTAATATATACATGACATTGTCCTTCAAAAGTAAACTTATAGTCACTTTGCCTAATTTTTGAGGCTGAAATGAAAATTAATCCCCTTCTTCACGATCACAGTTGTGCCAAACTGCACCAGCTCCTGATTTCTGGTTTATCCCTCTTGTTTCAAAAAGTGACTGTAATGTTATCAACTGATATAATTTCTGGATCAAACTGTTCCAAAGTAATAACTATAAAATGAAATAAAGCCAGAATGGTACAATTGGAACAAATCACATTGCAGAGCCACGTGACAAATACAGTTAAAAGTTTAAATTTACTGCTATGTTCGTTAAAGGGTCGCTGAGAGTAGCAAAAATAGCAAGATTTTAGCCAACATTATTTTTATTCTATTATTAAGAAATTATTATTAAGAAATCACAAAGAAATTTTAACAAAAAATTTGCCTTCCAAAGAAAATTAATAGCTGAAAATGCTTAACACTGCTCCAGGTTTCAAGTTAGTTGCTTCCAGCTATTAAAATTAGTCAAAATATGAAAGACTAAACACCAACTTACATTTCTTTTCATTTCAGAGAACAGAAAGCACAGCCCTGTACCTTTATCATTATACTTAAGGGACATTATTATAAACTCTTCAAGAGATCATTAACCCCTTGACTGCCGGGACGTATGCAGCATAGATCCTCTCACTTTAGTAATCAGCAATCAGGACGTACACCCTGTACGTTGTTCACTATACAGTAATGAGTGCATATTTGAACCGGATTGGTCGGTGATATGTAATTGATATGACATGGTACTGGTCAGAATTGAGTAGTAATGACCCTGATTCTACTACAAGATTGTTCAGATCCCAAGCACAGATCAAAAGAAACATCCCCAAAAGCGATGCAATATTTGTACAATTAACATGTTAGGAAAGATACTCGGCTAATGTGTTCTGGTTGTGATGACTTTCCAGAACTGTGCAGTAAAAGTCATTTTGATGAATATCATAAATCTTTAATATAAATTCCTGAGTTTTATGTATATAATGTATGTATGTATATCAGTGTATGTATACAATGTGTAAGTTTTATATACACCTATACCTCGGTATACGGCCGCTCTTTATACCGCATTTCACTGTAACGGCTTTTTTTAATTATGACACTTTTTCAATTTACGGCCCACAATGTTTCGTTATACGGCCACAACAGTGGAAAGTGATGATGGCTGCATATTATAGCTTAGTGATTCTTCATGTTACTATTCGTCATCACATTAAAACAGTTTTTTAGCATTTTATTTTATGTTTTTTTTATATATGTATACATATGTGCATATGATTTCTTTAATTTTTTGTTTATGTTTATTTTTTGAATTTCTGTTTATTATTACATTGTTTTGTACTTTTATTTTTATGTAAGCATTTTTATAGGAAATAAAAAAAATAAAATGCTTTATGAACTAAAAACTATATTATTTATAAAAATTGGAACAGATCCAATTACATTTGTATGGGTTTGTATCAAAATAATTGATTCATTATGCGGCTTTTCGCTTTATGGCCAACTTTTCCGGAACGTATCTAGGTCATAAAGCAAGGCATGGCTGTATTATATATTATACATGTTATGATAATATCGTAAATCATTTAACAAACCTTAAATTCATCACTATTATATCACAGAAGTTATTAAATGATTTATGACACAAGTATTTTACACAGCATAGCCTGGTATATAGCCCTTCACTGGCGAAATTAAGCCTGGCAGTCAAGTAGTTAAAGGTGTAAAGCTAACCTGTCAAAAAAGTTATCATTTAACATGTAACGCAGTTCTACTTTGGATTTTAATTTAAATTATTTTAATTTTGTTTGAATTTTTACTAGGTGCTGGTTATCACCTGGTTATGGTGAAAGAATCTGGTTGTGATGTGCAGGTCATAACTCATGTTGTTCAGGCACATGTTCCATCTGCTGAAATGGCAAGCAATATTGGAAGTGAGCTGAAATACATTTTACCTCATGAAAGTAGTAGTTTATTTTATGCCTTGTTTTCTGAACTCGAAAGCAGACGGAAGGAGCTTAAAATAAGTGGTTATGGTGCATCTATTACTACAATGGAAGAAGTTTTTATCAAGTATGTTTTTTCCATTAATTTATGAAAATTTCATGTGTCATTTTAAATATTTAGTATTATGTAGAGTTATGAATGTAAAGAGGCTATGTAACTGTAATCCGTGTATTTTTTTACTCTTTATAAAATTGTGGAAATTTTACTTTTAGAAAGCTGTCATTATATTCTTTGCACTTTTTGTTAATAAATATAATGATCGATTATTTTAACGTACAATTACGTTCCTCAATAATGGTCCGCCAGAAAGCAAAATTTCAGCATTGTCACGAGTTATAATTTTGTCAGTGTGCTAAACCCAGTAGCAGTAAACAGTTAAACAGAAAAGTACAAAAATGTGCCCTCCCCCCCCCCCCCCCCAAAAAAAAAAAAAAAGTTTAGAAACAATAAGTAATTCTACGTTAATAACCCATGGTAGTTTTGTTAGAACAGACTTCCTGAAATATTTTTTTCTTCAAAAGGTAAGTGATATAGATTCTTCATATGATGAACAATGAAACATGTTGAATGTTAGTGACAATTCGAAATTTAATTTCTGTGATTTAAACATTTTAAGTTTCTTAACCTTCATTCATAGTATGGAAAAATGGAGTCAATGACTTTTTGCATAAATGTCTTTTGCCTCATTAAAAACAATTTTAGAAAAGTATCTTTTATACAGGTGTTTTATTTTGTGTCTCTTTTAACTCTTAAACTTTTGAATTTTATCCCTTTGAATTCATATACATATTAGTCACTTTTATATTATAGAATAATTGTCTTATTACATGGCTGTTGAAGTTAGTATGTTCTGGAAATTTCATCTTTGTTAGTACTTATGGGATATTTATGTTTTATCTCACTGTCATGCATTCACTTGAATATTTGTTTTTGTTCATATATAAACCTTATTTTACTTCATTTTTCAAAAGTATCATGGACCTGTAAAAGTTATGGCTCCTTTGTTTTAGGATTCAAACCTTTGTATTTTACAATGGCTATTCCACATCTTAGTCTATATATATAAAACAGTTCCGTAACTGACTCATTCATTCATTCATTCATTCACTGACTGACTGACATACAACGCACAGACCAAACCGCTGGACCTAAAGGGCTGAAATTTTGCATGGTGATTCTTCTTATAGTGTAGGGGTGCACTAAGAGAGATTTTTGAAAAATTCTTCTTAGATTTTTTTAAATTAAATTTTTAAGCTGTTTTTTTACTTTTTTTAAGTTTGCATTTAAAATAATAATTTGAGGATTATAAAATTTATATCACGAGAAAGATCATAAAAATTCCTTTAAAATGAAATCTTTTTCGAATCTTTACCTTCATTTCCTGATTTTTGGTGAATTTTTAAAGATTAATTTTTAGAATTTAATTTATTAAATGCTGATCACGTGACTTCTTTTTCTGGTACTTTAAATAAATTTATCGTCACGTGCATAAAAACTAAATAGACAAAAAATATTTTTTTTTTCTTGCTAATGCGGCAGACGATTGGACATCATCCAAAAAAATATTAAAATACAGTAAAAGAAATGTTCTAGAAACTGTACTATATTAACTGTACTATATTCTTTAGTATTCTTTATATTAGATTTAATTTGAATATCTTCTTCTACATTATTTTGTCTATAAATATATCCCTTACGATTTTTTTATAAATATATATATATTTTACATCAATTATATACATTGATCGTCGTATTTATTATATATATATATTGGCATTAATTGCATACATTCACCGATGTTTTTACTTTGAATGTACTCCGTAGCGAAGTGCGGGTTTTCAGCTAGTCTGTATATATAACAGTTCCGTGACTGACTGACAGATAACGCACAGACCAAATCTCTGGAGCTAAAGGGCTGAAATTTTGCATGGTGATTCTTCTTATAGTGTAGGGGTGCACTAAGAAAGATTTTTGAAAAATTCTCCTTAGATTTTTTAAAATTAAATTTTTAAGCTGTTCTTTGTAACATTTTAAGTTTGCATTTAAAATAATAATTTGAGGGTTATAAAACTTATATCACAAGAAATATCATAAAAATTCCTTTTAAATGAAATCCTTTTTCAATCTTTACCTCATTTTCTGATTTTTGGTGAATTTTTAAAGATTAATTTTTAGAATTTAATTTATTAAATGCTGATCACGAGATTTCTTTTCTTGTTGTGATACTTTAAGTTTGCGTCATGTGCATAACAGCGAAATAAATTGACAAACAAAAAAAAAAATATTAAAATACAGTAAAAAATAAAATTTAACCTCTAGACTAATTGAGATGGAAGTTTTTTAAGAATTTTATTCAAATTAGTAGGTTTTATGGGTATTAAACATACAAATTAATTGCATACATTGACTGTTGTACTTAATTTGAATATTTTCTTCTATATTATTTTGTCTATAAAAAAATATCCGTTACGATTTTTTAAAATTTAAATAATTTTTTTTTCATTAGCTACATACATAGGCCGTTGTATTTATTATAAATATACTGTTTTTTTTTGGCATTAATTGCATACATTGACTGTTGTATTTAATTTGAATGTGCTCTGTAGCGAAGCACGGGTATTCAGCTAGTTTTCACATATTGTTTTAGCATATCGTGTAAACTTACATCTCTAAAGTCTGTCTGTTTTTTTCATGAGAGGTTATTCTTCTATACTGAAATATCTTAAAATGGTATTTCTGTGCTCTTGAAATACATATGTGTTAAGTATCTCTTATGGGCAGTCAAAAAAATTTTGTGGCTTTTTTACCCTGTCTGAAAGAGCCTTTTCTGTTCTCATTTATGTTTTTGTATCTCAGTATTCAACAATCTAATTTGTCTCTGAAAGGAATGGTATTATACCATATTGAAATGACTTTAGTGCTGAACTGAATTATATATAGTCTTTATACTGAGTGGCCAGTTTATTATGACCACCTAAACTGTACATTGTGAGAACCACCTTTTGTTCTCAATACTCGTACAATCTGTAGCATGGACTCTGTAAGATGTTGCAAGGGGGCTTGAGAAATCGGAGACCATATCTAATGAACTGCACTAAGTTTAAATAATAGTCTTTTTATTTTAAAATTATTTCTAATAGGAAGTACTTTTATGAATTATATGTGAAGTTTTGCATAATATTACTTTGAAATTTCATTTTCATTTTGCTTGAATATGGTCACTAAAATATATGCAGTATGAATTTTAATATATACTTCACAGAATTTCATTGACCTTGAAGTTAAAATGCAAAATTATTGCATAACTTTATTGGAATAATAAAATTATTTTGTATTTCTTTCTCTTGTATTACATAGGGTTGGATGTGATGCAATTTTGCATGATAGTATTGAAATAGAAGTCCAGAAAGAATCTTTTTCGGCAGTTGACAGTGGAATACATTTCAGTTCCGAATGTAATGACAACTTTTCAGGTAATATTTGTTGGCACACTTGTAATGAACTTTTTTTTCAAACTATAAGAGTATAAACAGCTGATATTTAATTATGTTTGATAGTATTAAGTTAAACAGAGGTAGATAATATTAAAGTAAAGGCTTTTCCTTTATCTCATATGTATTTAAAATGGTATCAGTAGTTTTAATCTTTGTTAACTGTTTTATGAAATGCATTTTAATTGATGCTACAATCATTCTTGTTCATAAATATAAATAGTTTGAATGGTTAAGAACATGGACTAATTAGGAATGGTTAAGACAAAAGCTAACTTAGTTCGAATGAATGATGGAATAAATTTCTACCATTTATTTTTTATTGTAGTCCTTTTTCACAGTTTTTAGGCTTAGGAAATCTCATGTGAAAGTCTGTACTACATTAAGCAAATGTATTTTTTTTATGCATAGAGATGAAGAAAAACTACTTCAAAATTTTTTTTATATTGTTGGCTTTCCAACTATTTTTCTTTTTTATATATGTCTATAAGAGGGCTGGTTTATAATGCACTGTTATTTTGCTGCTGAGGAAATTTAATCATTGTGAAATAATTTTTTTTAAATCTAGGCAGAGTACCCCCCCCCCCCCCCCCCTAAATTTGTTTTCCATAATACAGTAAAACCTCGTTTATCCAGACTAATTGGGATTATAGGCAATCCGGATAATCTGGGTAATTGGGTAATAAGCAAAACAAAATCCTTAACTAAGCAGACTTACTGTTTATTACGATAAAAAACTATGTTTTGCAACAAAATTACATAGTATTGTTTACAAGATATTAAAAAATATAAAAATAACTTTTCACATCATTTTTTAACAAAGAATTGGTAAGTCTAGTAAAGCTTTCTTATACTCAACAAAAAACATTTTATGACCATAATTTATTGTACAATCTATGCATGAACTGTTCATTGAATCAAACTAAAAAGCGAATATTTGATGTACTTCTAGTTATGTTCTTGCTATCATAGTTAAAAATTATCTAATGTGTGCATTAAATAAAAATGTCTACAAATCTAATCCAGGGATCCGAATAAACGAGATCTTACTGTATTGACAGTTATGTATAAAAAAATTTGCTACCCAAAATTATTAATTTTTATCTATTTTATGAATGAAATGAGTTAAATGTTGATACTAAATAAATCAGTTATATTAACGTTTAATTGGTAAAAGGGAAATTGCAATTCAAAATGATTTTCCTATTTTATTTTGAATAAATTAATTAAATGTTGGTCATTAACATGTTCGCTGCCACTGACACTCTAGCGCGTCAGCATGGCATTATCTCGTATGTCGGCGACACTCTGGGACAATGGTCGACTGAGACAAGTGATATGCTTTATTTTTAGTGGGGCCTTGGAGGTTGAACGAAGAGGATTTTGAGGCATGTTAGTGAAGCATTATTTTTATATTTTAAGTGCGTGGTTTTCAAATTTTGTGTTTCAATTTTTTTATGTGCGTATTTAAAAATGGCAAACAGTAAAAGTATGGCAGGACCTTTACAGCCCAAGAAAAGGAAAGTAAATAAAAAATTGACTGAAGTCGAAATATTAGAATTATTATAAAGAGTGATCTTTCTGATTATGACAGCGCAGATGATGAAGATTATGGTTGGGATTCTACGGGTGAATCAGAAAGAGATAGTGATGTTGCGGTGGACACCATAGTAACATCGGTATCTGAAGATGGATATGTCAATTTTAGTGGCAGCAAATGTGTTAATCAAATGATCAGTTGCTGTATTAACAAATTAAGTTAAATACTGGCTCTTAATCAAATGAATGTATTAAATAATAATAAATTTTAACGAAGTCTAGTATTAACACTCAATTTAATTTGAAATTTGATGTATTTGTAGGCACTGATGTTGACCTTGAAAGTGTTGAATCAGAACCTGAGAGGCGAAATAATGGACTAAATTTGTTTGGACAGCAACTTTATGCTTTGCTAGAGAAAAGAGTTTTGCACTCTTATCGCAACAGTTTATTAACATGTTCTCAGTTAATTCTATCACCTTTCTTTCTCATTCTAACTCTTCTAATGTTGAAAACACTGCCCAAGCCCCAGGATTCCCCACCTCTTGTACTTGATGTTAAATCTTATCATGGTACTGATGTTCCTTATATTGTAGATTCAAGTTCTAATATAAGTTTGGCTCTAGGTAATATATACTCTTCACAGTTTAGTAGTGAGGATAAACCTATCATGTTGTATAAAAACAAGGATAGCCTGACATCGTATCTTTTAAGAGTAGCTAGAAAAGATCTTTCTAGGTATAACATGCACAATATGGTTGCTGCTTCCTTCATGCAGGAAAGTGACAGTAATAAATCTATAATCATCTCCTTTTTCAATAATCAAGCCTTCCACTCACCAGCCATATCTTTATTGCAAGTAGATAATGCAATTTTAAAGTATTTGGCAAAGGATAATTATACATTTTCTGTGACGAATCATCCATTACCCCGGACCCTTGCTGAAAAGGTAAGTGATTTTATCATCATTTGAAACTCTTAGCATATTTTGATTATGATTAAAGCAAAATTTTGTTAGAAATATAAAAGTAAAGCCTCTGGAATAGAAATTAAAAGAAAATATATAATATTCACAGAGGTTGGGGTGTCCCAGTTGGCAAAAGCAGTGGGCTAGTGATCTGAACGTCTCTGGTTCGATGCTTGTCGCTGACAAAATCCACCACTGTGTATGCTAATGGTGGCTGGTGCATATAAAATCTGTCATAGCTGCAATGTCTTCCAAATTCTCAAAATTTACCTTTGGAGGTTCTGGGTCAAGTATACCAGTCTCGTCACTTCACTCGGTTCAAAATTACGGGACCAGTCCGTTAGCCATGTCTGAATCAGACCCTTGTGGTGCTAACTTAAAACTGGAGCCACATAATTCAGCCCAATAGCCTATAATGTCCTTGATCTCATGTTGCTGTCAGTCAAAGGGCTTTAAGCAACAACAACACTTTCTTCCATTATCATCCTTAGAACAGGGGAAAAAGACAATAAATTATGAATAAATTATGTCTAAAAATATTAATAGTAATTCTACTACTAAAAGGATTGTTTAATTGTTTTTTTTGATACCGTGACAAAATTTTCTCCGCATTTAGCATAGCAAGCATTTCCTGGGACTCTTAGTTCTAAATTAAACATCATATTGGTATTTAAATATCATGAAAACTTTTTTTACCTACCCAATTAGGTAAGAGTATTTAAGAAATAAAATTTGTTATTGCTAGTAAAATAATTGTTACTTGTGTCTAGCACATTTTTTTTTTCAATTCAGGTTTAGTTTGAATAGAATTCTTTAAATTTTACAATAGTTTTCCTCCGTAACCCTCTTCAGTGGTAAATGATTTTATCATCATTGAAACTCTTAGCATATATTGAGTAAGATTAAAGCAAAAATTTGTTAGAGATATTAAAGTAAAGTTTCTGGAATAGAAATCAAAAGAAAATATATAATATTAATTCACTCTCACCCATTATCATCCTTAGAACAGGGGTAGAAGACAATAAATTATGAGAATGTCTAAAAATATTAATAGTATTTCTACTACTAAAAGAATTGTGAATTTTTTTTTTATACCATGACAAAATTTTCTCCACATTTAGCAAAGCAAGCATTTCCTCGGACTCTTAGTTCTAAATTAAACTTCATATCAGTATTTAAATATCATGAAAACTTTTTTTACCTACCCAATTAGGTATAGTATTTAAGAAATAAAATCTGTTATTGCTAGTAAAATAATTGTTACTTGTGTCTAGCACATTTTTTTTTCGATTCAGGTTTAGTTTGAATAGAATTCTTTAAATTTTACAATAGCTTTCCTCCTTAAACCTCTTCAGTGGTAAGTGATTTTATCATCATTGAAACTCTTAGCATATATTGAGTATGATTAAAGCAAAATTTTGTTAGAAATATAAAAGTAAAGCTTCTGGAATAGAAATCAAAAGAAAATATATAATACCCACTCTCTTCCATTATCTTCCGTAGAACAGGGGTAAAAGACAATAAATTATGTGAATGTCTAAAAATATTAATAGTATTTCTACTACTTAAAGAATTGTTGAATTGTTTTTTTTTGATACCGTGACAAAATTTTCTTTGCATTTAGCAAAGCAAGCATTCCCTCAGACTCTTAGTTCTAAACTAAACATCATACCAGCATTTAAATATCATCAAAACTTTTTTTGGAGGAAATTTCAATATTGTTAATAGAATAATCCACAAAATTAAGCTTCCTGGATGGTCATTCCATAAGGAATTGTTTAGCCTGAAGACCAGAAGCTGCTTAGCAAAACCTGCAAACTCAGCCGAGGGTTGATTTCCCTTGTTCAGTGATGTTTCATATGGGCCTGGGTGCTAGATAAACAGTACAGATCTGACAACCGGGGGCCCTTTAATAGAAGAATAAAACAAAATTATGAAAAATCTTTCTTAAAAGTATTCAAGGGTTGTAAAAATAAACAATTGTCAAAATTCCAGAGAAAATAGTAGAAAAATAGTACTTTAAATTGATGATACTTTTTTTAGTCAATATACATGAATTATGTACAAAATCATTATTGTAACCCTTTTTAACTTATATAATTGATTATAAAAGTTTTAAATGTTTTCCTACAAATAACACAGAATGTAAGATTTGTAACTGTAGCAATGTTCGAATATTGATTACAAACCTTTTTTTAATAGAAATTTGTTTGATATTCCTTGCCTACCCAAATTTAAAAATCATTCATCTGAATTCAGTTTTAAAAAATTGATAGTTAAATAAAGAAACTGTTTGCACAAGGTTATTTATATTTGATAGTAAATAGAATTAGATTTATGTTTTAAATAACATTATGGTAAGCAAAAGTATCAATAAACAAACTTATGTAGTAAATCCATTTGTGCATTATATAGCATGTTCTGTGTAGAATAAGAATTTATGCTGGTATTATTGCTTTCTTTTCATTAAAAATGGATAAATAAGTTATGTAAAAATTAATTACATGTAAAAGTTGCAATGAAAAATAATATTCATATTGAAAACTAGAGTATTTTTCAGTTTGTCTTATAAAATAATCCTAATTCAGTGTATTATATGTTCAGTTTTCTAACTAATTAAGCTACTAACTATCAATATTTAATTTCATGTGTGATTTTTGAAGTGGATTAAATTTTGTATTTCATTTGTTGTACTTTTTTTTCTGTAGGGAAAGCAACAGCAGACACAGACTACAGAATCTTACCAAATTGCTCAGGATATCATGTTTGGAATGTCCTTTTTAGTGGCTAGCTTTGCTGTTTTTATTATAAAAGAACGCTCTTCAAATTCAAAGCATCTGCAAAGAGTTAGTGGGGTCAATCTCTTTTCGTACTGGCTTGCTTCTTTTCTGTGGGACTTCCTAAATTACTTGATTCCTTGCTGCTTAGTTTTATTGATATTTTTCTGTTTCAAAACTGAAGGTCTCAGCAGCCCTGCCCAATTAGGTATAGTATTTAAGAAATAAAATCTGATGTTGCTAGTAAAATAATTGTTACTTGCATCTAGCACATTTTTTTTTTTCATTCAGGTTTAGTTTGAATAGAATCTATATACAGGGTGTTTAAAAAAGAATCACCCCATTTGAAATGAGTATATTATGAAAAATATTGAACATAGAAGCTTAAAATTAATTTTATATTACATGGCTAATAATAAAGTTTTTTTACAAACCAAATTAATGGTGCTCAATATGCCCACCTTTGGATGCACAACATATGTCTATACGGTAGGCAAATTTGTCCCAAACTTTTGCGAGCATGTCTGCATACACTGCTTCCACAGCTAATATGCATACACAGACAACCTGTGTCTTGGAATTGTTTATACCATCGCCTAATGCTCTGAGAGGTAGGAACTTCAATCTACCAGGGTTTTGTTGACAAAAATCACTCTGAACATTTGCAATGGATGCACACTTCGCAAAGTGTAGAACACAAAAGGATTTCTGTTGTGCAGTCGCCATATTTACAAACACTGAAGTGGTGGGTGAAGGAAGACCATTAGTGCTACTTGTCAGCAACTGCGTGAAACTTGAGATTTTCCTCTTTCTGCTTATACATTATTCGATCAAAACAGATTAAAAGATGAATAGTTATGATTTTTTAGAATTGAATGATTCTTTGATTTCTGTTGTGCAGTCACCATCTTTACAAACAATGAAGTGGCGGGCGAAAGAAGAGCATTAGTGATACTTGTTGACAACAGCGTGAAACTCGAGATTTCCCTCATTCTGTCAATACATTATTTGATCAAAATGGATTAAAAGATGAATAGTTATGATTTTTTTAAATAGGATGACTCTTTTTGAAACACCCTGTATATTAAATGTGTAGGTATGCGGCACCAAAATCGATATTTCCACACTCTGAATGGCAATAACTGCTACTACCAGATATAAACATTAGTGGCCGTCTGCAATTTGCAACTGCATATGTGCAGTAGCTTGAATTTAATTGCTGTATTTTACTCATGAATAATTTTAATTTATTCATTTGTTCCATTGGTTTGTCTAAATGTATGTAAGTTGAAATAAAGTCTTTTGACAGGTAATGGTAACATTCCTTACATATGTTACTTTCAGTTGAGTTGTTTTGCAAAATAAAACATAAAACTAAAAGCTACCATGCTGGTCATGCACTGGCTAGTTTTTATAATTCATAATAGCTCTCCTCCCTAAGCCTATCCAGAAAGGTGCACTATTCTGCCCCTTTTTTATTTTTACCAAGAATTTAATTTTTAGAGCTTATTTAGACTTTTAATTAATAAAATTAAAATTTAGTTTTAAAGTATCTTTTAATTATTTTAATGTAGGTTTTCTTTATTGAAAATGTGCTGACTAAAATTTAATGATCTAAGCCAGGGATGAATATATTCTGAAATATGGTGAAAGAGGAAAAATGGAGCAAAAAAGATTGGGAACCACTGATCTAAGCAATAATCAAGACACAATCAAAAATTATAAAAATTTTACTTCCTTTAAACAAATTATGTGCATTACCCATTATCTTTTGCATAAGAAAGCAATAAACATAAAGTAATGGTGTAACAAAGTGAATAACTTTCAATTGTGAGATTCTAGGTTCTCTCCTTGTTAAATTGCCCACAGGATTCTTATGAGAATTCATCTGAAAAAGTACTCATACCCTTGTCAATTGACATGTTAAGTGATAGTAAACAAATTAATTCAGCTATAGTAAATACAGTGTAACCCCGATTTTACGTTTTTCTTGGGACCAGCGGTAAAAAATGTTCGAAACGGGAAAACGTAAAATAGGGGTTAAAAAAAATCTAAGCGTATTTTTCAGAAATTGCCACTTACTGGATGAACTATTGGAAGAAATGTCTAATCTTTACTTGTTTTTTGCTTTTATATACAATTTCAACTACAGCACATTCAGTACTAACAATTTTTACCCTGAGCCTACAAAGATGTACACACTATAAATTCCAGATTAATCTAAAATATGAAATAATCATCAGTGTTCTACAATGAACATGATTGGAAATACTTATAGACAAGTATGCAACTAGAAACCAATTGGAGATATGAAGGTTGATGAAGAGTATCATTTGCATTTCATACTGTTTATTTATTTTTTTTTTTACTTGAGGAGAGGGGAGGGATTTTTTTTTAAACTTAATCCACTCATTGTTTGTTCTAAGTTCTAGGCCTATAGTGATTATTAGCTGAATACCCGTGCTTTGCTATGGAGTACATTCGAATTAAATACAACAGTCAATGTATGCAATTAATAATAAAAAAAAAAAAATATATATATATATATATATATAGAATAAATACAACAGCCAATGTATGCAACTAATGCAAAAAAAATATACATATTTATAAAAGAATCGAAACTGATATTTTTATAGACAAAATAATGTAGAAGAAAATATTCAAATTAAATATAATGGTCAATGTATACAATTAATTTGTATGTTTAATATTCATAAAACATACTAATTTGAATTAAATTCTTAAAAAACCTCCATCTCAATTAGTCTAGTTGTTAAATTTAATTTTTTACCATTTTTTAATATTTCTTTTGTCAATTTATTTCGTTGTTATGCACATGATGCAAAATTAATTTTAAGTATCACAAAAGGAAAAGAAGCCATGTGATCAGCATTTAATAAATTAAATTCTAAAAATTAATATTTAAAAATTCATCAAACATCAGAAAATGGGAGTAAAAATTTGAAAAAGATTTCATTTTAAAGGAATTTTTATGATCTTCTGGTGATATAAATTTTATAATCCTCAAATTATTGTTTTAAATGCAAACTTTAAAAAAGTTACAAAAACAGCTTAAAAATTTAATTTTTAAAAAATCTACAAAGAATTTTTCAAAAATCTTTCCTAGTGCATCGTGCATCCCTACACTGTTCTCCCTACACTGCGGTTTGGTCTGTGCGTTATCTGTCTGTCAGTCAGTCAGTTACGGAACTCTTTTATATATATAGATTACAGTCATTAACCATATTAGATACTCTTTATATAAAGTTGAGTTGATACAGGTAATTTTATAAAAGACATTAAAGAGAAAAGAAAGCATTCATGGAATAGTTTTTTTAAATTATTAATGCTTGCAAGTAATTGATTGTATAAAATTCATTTTATTTGAGAATTAGACTTTTGTATTTAATACTTTTTAATTAATTAATTATGATTGTAGAAAACAACCTCTACTAACTTTAGTTTTATAATTTAAGATTATCTTTCCTGTAAGTAATGTATCGCAGATTTCAGAATGAAATGTAATTAATTTGTGCCAGTGTATTTAATGTATATATTTAATGTTATTTATTTATTTTTGTTTGTTTCAGGTCGATTGTTTCTTTTATTTGTTATTCATGGATTTGCTGCTTTACCTTTTGTTTATTGCTGCACATTTTTATTTCTCTCACCATCCACAGCTTATGTTCGTCTCAGTCTTTTCAACATTTTATTCGGTAAGTTTAAGTGTGTAGCAGTTTTAAAAATTTACTTCAAAGATCAAACTATAAAAATACATGCTGTATTCATGTAAATGATTTCTGACTTTCAATAACACACATAAGAATACACTAGCTGAATACCCGTGCTTCGCTATGGTGTACATTCAAATTAAATACAATGGTCAATGTATGCAGTTAATGCCCCCCCCCCATCCCTAAAAAAATATATACATATATATTTATAAAAAAATCGTAAGATATTTGTTGAACTTGATTAAAAGCCGTAGAAAAGATATGGTAAATATATACAGCAGAATGTAGCAGTGGGCTGAAGCAGGAATAAAATAAGAAGCAGTAGTTTAAAATCAGGAAACGTAAGTTTATTTATCATCACAAAAGTAAACTCGAGCTAACATTTAGCGTTGGCGATAGCGTTCGGTCTAATACAATGCTCCGACTGACCTCGGCGAGAGCTAAATAAAGCCAGCACGTTATATACCTTCAAACCACGTGGGTATCTGGCTGATTTGCATATTCAGGAAAATTTAAGCCAAATAAACATCAAAATAATTGTCACGAAAAGTAATACTTCACTTATAATAAATAACAAAAATTACTACACATACAATAACAAATATTACAAAAACATATAAACACCGGAAAAAGAAATGTTAAATTAAAACATCGCAACCAGCGTTCAGGAATGACGTCCGAACATCGCAACTTGCGATCGCAAAGAAACAGTTTCATCATGTCATTCCCGAAGCATGCACGTCACCCGCTGTACGGGAAAAACATAACGTTTAACTTCCAAATTGGGAAGACAGAGTGTGGGGAGTATCCCAACAAGTGCCCCCCCTCTTGCCAATTTGGACAAACAAGACTCAAAAACTGCGTCATACCTAACAAAAACTTATCTGACCTAAAAATACGGTAACCTAAAAATACGGAACAAATAGCGATACGGCAATTTGTTCATTTCAGCGATTTCCTCATTAGTCTGGGGGCTTTGAGATTTAGAATAAATACAACCTCTCGCTATTTGTAAAGATGAGATTGGGAAATTATAATTTTTAAAATCATTACAAATCTTGTCTATGTAACTGTACTGGTGTAAATATAAATTACCCATGGTTTCAGTAAACTCCACACCTAATAATTTTTGGGTTTTACCTAGAACTTTCAATTCAAAGTTACTTTGCAGTAGGTGTATAGCTTTGGCAGCATACTTTTCGGTTTTCCCAAATACTACGATATCGTCTACATACAACAGAATTATAACGTTGTTTTCAAACCCGTAGACACAATTGCACCAACTGAATTTCGAAAAACCTAGTTCGCTTAAACAGCCATGAATTCTAAGAAACCACTCACGACCGCTCTGTTTTAAACCGTAAATTGCCTTTTTTTAACCTGCATACAAAGTTTTTACCGGATTCGAAACCTGGAGGTTGTTTCATAAAAATCCTTTCTTTTACTGGGGCATACAAATACGCGCACCTTATATCACATTGTATGTGGCACCATTTATTCAAGCAAACTAAAATAGAAAAAAAAGCGGATCAAACTAAAATTTACAACGGGGCTAAAAACTTCTTCATACGAATCACCGTATGCCTGGCAAAAACCCTGGGCTACAAGTCTTGCTTTAAAACGCTCTATTTTTCCTGCAGGATTCTTTTTGACACTGTATACCCATCTGCAACCGAGTGGCTTAGCACTGGCGGGTCTTTCAACCACATCCCATACGTCGCGTTCCCTCATACAACTTAATTCTTCCTTCATTGCATTAATCCATTCTTTTCTATTATTAGATTTTACGGCCTGTTCGTAATGTTTAGGGATTTCTAGTCATTCAACATCATCACTAAGGTGTGCTATTGGAGTCCCCTTAACTATGCCTGCGTACAAGTCATTTCCGGAAAACGAAAATATGTTGGGTTCATACCTAATACTATATAGTTCACAGTATGTCTTAACATCGTTGAGGGAACGTAGCCTTTGTGTTTTCCCTTCTTCGAAATATTAAATATCAACCTTGCTTCCATGTGGGCGAGGGACTGGCTTCCGTACCCAATTGACGACTTTCTCGGGATCCCCTTCACTTTCACTTTCCTCATCGGAACTTTTTACATTATCCCTTTCTAACAGGGTTTTTCTACTTCTGGGTGAATCTTTAGACGAACCTTTAATAGGGTCGAAGTCATCACTCACAACAGGATCAACCTTGGGAACTCTAATATTTATATAATTATCATATGGGTCCAGTTCACTGTCCACTTCAATACTCTGATCAGTATTTTGGCGACCTATAGTAGGTTCATCGAATCTGACATTGATCGATTCGACTATTTTCCTCAGCTCAGGAATCCAAATACGATACCCCTTGGTTAGTCGAGCATATCCTACCATTATTCCGGGTTTGGATCTCATATCTAGCTTTCTTCTCTGTTGTCTGGGAATACCTAAATAGGCCTTACATCCAAAAGGTTTTAAGTGCTTTACTGATGGTGGACGCCCCCCGTACAATTCAAATGGTGTTAATTTTTTACCTCCGTGAGTCACTCTATTCCAGGTGTATGTAAAATATAGTAGAGCTTCGCTCCAAAAATCAGAGCTTAAACCGCTATCTCGTAACAAAGTATTTATGGCATTAATTGCAGTGCGGTTATATCTCTCACTCACCCCATTCATTTCTGGCGAGTAAATATTCGTCACTTCGTGCTTAACACCAAGGTCATCACAAAAGGATTTAAACTTTGAATTAATAAATTCAAGACCATTGTCAGTCCTGATACACTTTACTTTAAGATCCTGAAACCTTTCTGCACGTTTAACAAAATTCTTAAAAATATCAAATGCGTCAGATTTATGCTTAATGGGGAATACATGGGTTTTTCTTGAGTAGTCATCAATTATAGTGTAAAAGTAATGATGACTCTCAAGAGATTGATTGGGTAAAGGACCGCAGAGATCCATATGTAAAATGTCTAATGGTTTCTTACTACGCTTGGCCTCGATACTTTTAAAACTAACGTGGCTCTGTTTTGCTTCACGACAAGCTTCACAATTCCTGGGGGTACCAGTTGGTTCTAACATGCCTCGAACACAGTTATGCTTATAAGTATTTTTAATGTAATCTGCATTTATATGTGCGAACTGTCTATGTAAAGAATTTATATCTACCGAAGCAAAAGTAATGCTCTTTTTACCTTTTGACTTATTACTTTTAAATTTTAAAGGCTTCTCATCATTAAAGCTGTTATTTACATTCGAATTACATGGCTTTACACAATTATTAGTTTCAACATTATTTACATTTGACACTTTATCTATTTTATCAGGATAAACATAATACAGTCCATTATTTAATTTAGCCGAAAATATAAATTTGTTATTTTTATACACGTTTATTTTAGAGTTACTACCTGTAAATTCATATT
Source organism: Dolomedes plantarius (assembly GCA_907164885.2). Taxonomy (NCBI): domain Eukaryota; kingdom Metazoa; phylum Arthropoda; class Arachnida; order Araneae; family Dolomedidae; genus Dolomedes; species Dolomedes plantarius. The sequence continues at coordinate 55,581,457 of OU015498.1, forward strand.
TTTTACTGTCAAGCCTGGATGCTGAGCGGTTAGAGGGCTAAAAGTTAGAGCTTAAAATGTCGGCAGCCAAAATGTAAACATGACAGAAATAATATAGCATAAAAAGAAAGTCCCATCTGGACTAATGTAAAAAGCATCACTGCAATAAACGATAAGTACTCCTACGGACAAGAGCACCGACTGATAGACGCTGTCATGCTGACTCCTTTGGATGTTCTATTCACTGCTGATATAACGCGTCTCAACTTCTAAAATTTGCATACATTGTCAACAAACCACGCTGCTAAATTATCTTATTGGATACCCTGCAATGACATCACCACAGTAGGCGTGGCGGCAAAAATCACTTCTATTGTGTCATCCCGTATTTTTTTGACGGTTGGGAAAAATTTTACTCGTATGTCTATCACCTTACCTTAATAATTAATATTAAGTACGGCATAAATTACAAAAATATTGCTAAAATAGATTTCTACACATAATTCATGTTGAAACTATAAAATTTTAAACTTTTTGAAAATTAAAATTTTAGGTGCCTAAAATTTTAATTTTTTCCTTTGTCTTTTTTTTTTTTCAATGTCTGTACATCAAAAAAAAAAAAAAGTCTAATGAATATTTCTATAGCAGTCATAAATTATTTTTGTAACATTCTCAAATAATGTTTCTCTTTATTCTAGGTATTGCTTGTTTGCTATCTATAACAATTCTGGAAATTCCTGACCTTGGTGTTGAATATGTTGCTAAACCACTGGATGATCTGTTTTCATTATTAATCCCTAATTATAGTTTAGGAAGGGCTGTTAGCAATCTTTATCAAAATTACAAGTTCAACAAATACTGCGCTTTGCCTGGAGTAGATTTTGTGTGTTACATGGGTTTTGGACCATATTTTGACTTAGTGAAACCTTGTTGTAAAGGTATTTTATTTTCAGTATTTTTCTCAATTTTTTTTTCTTTTTTAACATTTAAAAAATCTGTATATTTTGCTACTGTCCTTAATAACTCAAAAATCAGATTTTTTTTTTAAATTTAAAAAAAAATTTTCTTAAATATTGTGTAAAATGTTTTACTCTCTCTTTTGAATTACTGAAATTGAAATTTATTTATTTTCATTATGCTTGTCATTTTTCTTATAATGTTCATTCTTAACATTTAAAAAAATAATAAGGAGGGTTATCTGTAATTAGTTTAATTTACCTATTGTAAGGCCCAAAGTACTGAATTATTTTTTATGTATAGATGGAGGGTTCAGAGTTACAGTGTACCATGACCATGAGAATTAGTTCTGAGGCAACTTATCTCTAAGCTGAACAACTGTATTCCTCTCAGGGGGTTTACCATCTTTAGTTAAACACAGGTGTCACAGTCCTGAGGTACCCCAGTGAACTATCTCTCCTTTCCTTTTTCCTTTCCTCTCTCCCTTCTACTTTTTCTTTGTTTTCTCCCTCGTTGTGGTTCCTCCTCGGAGGTGATGGCTCCCCATTAGAAGCTGTTGCCACTCTGTTGCTTCTAGCTTCTAATGGCGCGTATATCACCCATGTGTCTGGAAAAGGGAATCCTGGCAGTTGAAGGACAGTTTTGGTATCCCAATACACTGCTTTGGCCCTTGCTTCATGCAAACAGGAGGTACATAGTGGTTCCGTATTGTATCAATTGGCTGGTCGCTGACTTTGGCTTGGAACCAAGCAATTGTTCTGATTACTAGGCATCTCCTTAAGGGTGGAGTCTGCCTCAGGATTGCTTCATGTCCATATACCTGGCTAACATTGGTGTGGGTTCCTGTTTCAACTTGTTGGGCAACATAGTGGGTGGTTTGACCGGGCTTCGAATTTTCCCCCTTTTTTCATGGAAACTCAATCAAATCCCATGCTGAGGGATAAGTCACCACAACAAAATGTCAATTGTCTCCCACAAGCTCCCAAGAGGGAGCAACAAAGTAATCTGAATTTAACTAAGCTTTTCATTATTAATAACCTGGAAGGTTCCTTTTTGACAGCCTCTCCTTTCCTTATACAGGCAACAATCAGAAATGTAATATCAACAAAAAAAAACTATGTTCTGGTGATTTGCTCCTCAAGGTTATGCCTGCTGCTTAAGCAAAAATCTTGACATCATGCAAAAATATGGGTGCTTTTAAAATATATGCAACACCATATAGAACACTGAATACTTTGCACTGAGTAATTTCTGAACCTGATCTTTTCACCTGCTCAGATGACGATATCTACAAAAACCTTAAAGTCCAAGGAGTTTTTTCAGTCTGGTGTATCATGATTCGATGAGAGGGCAAAATCTTACTTATTCTGACATTTAATTCCCCATCCCTACCACATTACGTCACAGCCGCCTATCTTAAATGTTGTATTCAACTGTATGTGCCAAATCCGCTTCGGTGCTTTAAATGCCAGAGATTCAGCCTTGGAATGAACTTGTGCAGAGGAAATGCCACCTGTGCTTGATGTGCGAGACTATAGGCGTGAAACCTTCTAAAAGTGATACCTTCAGGGAAATGTCAAACTATGTTAACTGCAGAGGAAAACATCCATCATTCTCCAGGGCATGTCCAAAGTGGACTCAGGAAAAAGAGATTCAAACAATAAAGGTCACTTAAAATACCATATTCCAAGAAGCACAATATATTGTCGACAGTCATACCCCAACTGTAGGCTTGTTGTATACCACAGCAGCCCCCCCCCCCCCAAAAAAAAAAAAAATCTAGTAAATCAGCTGCAGCTCAAATGGAACCTGTTGTTTTTATGCCTATCAGAATGGCCCAGTTGATCTAGACAGGAGAAAAAAGACTCCCAGCAATTAACCACCTCATCTCAAACAAATACTCATAAATCAGTTCAAATTAAACCTTCAAACAGTAACCAATCTTCCACTCATCAAAATGTTCTTGAATCTAAACAGTCTTCACCAATTCCTCCAACTAAAAAAGCAAATGTCAGACAATCGTTGCCACTTTCTGCCTGTCAAAATATTAAAGATTTCCGAACAGTTGTGCTCGTATCATATAAATACAAACATGCCCATTCCTCCAAACCAAAATAGAAAAAAAAAGTAGCTATTCCTAAAAAGTGCATTGGCCTATCTAGAAAAGCTAAAGATCCCAACTATATTTTGAAAAATAACCAATATGTCCGCAAGCTTGCTGCAGATACTGAATTAAAATTGTATGTGTCCGAGGACTCGACAGTGATGTTGTTTTTGAGGAGTCTCCAACTCTTCCTTTTTTTTGACATCTTCGGGCTTTTTTCTTACTTTGTTTTCTGCCTTACTTTCGTTTCATTTGTTTTCTTGTACTTGACAGTATGTTTACCTTTCATGTATGACTTAAACACTTTATAGCTCACTGCTTTTATAACACTGTTTTATCACTTATGTTTTATTTTACATGTCTTATGTATTTTACCATCTTTGTCACTTGTTATATTATGGTCTTTGTTACATTTTATATATGATTGCTTTAACCTTCATCGCTCTATAACCTTTTATACCCTTGTTCTTTGTTTTGATTACTTAATAATTTTTAATAATTTTATATATGTGTATACTTCAATCCACTAATGAACCTCTGTTGTACGTTACGTTTACTTGTTAATTTATTCACTGTTTATATCACACTTTTATCTTTGTTTTATCATATTTTCTGTCTTTGCTTTTTCATGTCTTTGATATGTCATGTCTCTATCACCTCTTAATATATAATCATTTTTATCAGTCACTGGTTCTTTATCAGTCTCCCTTTTTTTATTATTGTTTATCAGTTTTAAATGATACTGTTTTTCCTTTGCTTTTATCTCTTTTATGTCCTTGAAATAACAATGTACCTTTGTATGTATATTACCAATCTTACCATGTGTTTGGTGCATCATGTACTCTCTGGACCTGGTGCCACTAAACCCCTAACAACCAACCAACTAATGAACAACTGTATTAATTTACTGTTCACTTTTATTTGTTTTCTCTGCTTCAATAGCATAAAATTTTTATTACAAACTTAGTTCACTATTGTAGTGAAAATCATGTTTTTACTGTATCATGATAGTGTTAGTATAAAATTGCCAAAAAATGAACTTGGTTCTTTAACTCTGAACTCTCTAAATAATAAGTATCAATGTGTTTTTAAATTTCTATGTGTGTAACAGCAAAAAAAAAATCTACCAATATATATATTTTTTAATTTCTACCCCACCACCACCACCATCACCAATAGAGGGTGAGGGATAGAAGTGCCCCCCTCTCCCTCTATGGGGCTCATTTATATAGAAAATCACAAAATTCTCTTTATAAATGAGCAGTTATAAAGATAATTTTGTGATTTTCTTTATGACTGCTCATTTTTACCTATACATTATTTATTGAAATCTCCTAACAAAATAAATAAAAATTTACAAAAAATTAGTTATTTGATCCTGAAATTTCAATTAGAATTTAAGAATCTTATAAAAATTTATATAATTTATGTATTTATTTATATCATGTTTAAAGTTATCTAAATAAAGTTCCATTTAATAGCATAGTCAAATAAATAAATTGTAAATACACACACATGTTAGATGATATAAAAAAAACCTTGTTTTGTGAGATTTAACTGGGGTATATATCGTGGGGTTACAAATAAAACACAGTAAGTCAAAATTATCAATTTTCGGATTTTCATCTTTTTTTGACCAGATAAAGGAGATGTTTCTACTGGTGAAACCTACTAAGTCATATTGTTATTTATTTCATTTTTTTTCAAAGTTTTGTAATCACATTAAGTACTCTAGCCTAGTAGTTTGTATAGGTGAAACACACTGACCATCCTGAGGATAATAATGTAAAATAAGCATATGAGAACCAAGACTGGTTCGTAGTTAGCACAAAAACACCAGTGCTATAACTTAATTTGATCTAATAATGTTAGTACCAATGAAGTTAAAAGAAAAAAAACTTTGATCAACATTTTGTCAAAATCATGTTTTTTGACTTAGTGTGTTTCACCTGTAACCCCACAAATATATACAAGAATTTTACATAAGTTTGATCGGAAAATGAATGAAGAATTAAAAGCTCTTAGAATGAATTTCTCTGTCATTTATATTTATTACCTCTGTAATTAGCAGTAAAATCAAACTATGGGCATAGTCTAAAAAAGGCACTTATTAATCGGTCGGTACTATTCAAATATATCTTTCTTAATCACCTTATAAATTGATTGTGAAAGTTAGTCAATATATTTTTAATGTGTTTAATTCTTTTAGGTAAATGTGGTAGTGTGTGTATTCCTTGGGAAGAGAATTTTCTGTCAATTTACTCACCTGGCATTGGCAAGCAGTTGATCTTTTTTGTTGTACAGTCAGTGGTCTTCACATTCCTTTTAGTTCTTTGTGAAAAAAATTTCCTCCGATACCTCAGGTACAAATTGAAGAACTATAGAGTTAGGCCTAGTCCTATTTCCTCTGTTGATGAGAGTGTAGGGAATAATAATGTAATTGAAGATGATGATGTCCGTGCGGAAAGACTAAGGATTTTGAATTCACCATCTACTGATTTGTTTGTGACAAATCATTTGGTCATCAAAGAACTTACTAAGTACTACGGATCTTTGCAAGCGGTTGATAAATTAACATTTGGAGTTCAGAAAGGGGAATGTTTTGGACTTCTTGGTTTGAATGGAGCTGGAAAAACTACTACTTTCAAGATGATTACTGGTGATGAATCTATATCTTCAGGCGAAGTATACTTAAATGGTTTCAGTATTAAAAGTGATATGAGAAAGGTAATTTTATTTCTTTTTATCTTGATATGCAGTAACATTTTGCTATTGCAAAGTGCTGCTGTGGTATATTTTTAAATGTTTAGATTCTTTTATATCAATGACGTTTTTGGATTTTATTTGAATTTCAAAAAGGTGGTTTTTAAAGGGGTTAAAGAAAGTTATGCTATGCAGTCTAGTTAGATTACTTATCTTATGGAAGTATTTTCTATGCTTAATCTGTTGGCTATGTCAAACTGATGAAGTATAGACTTATACAGCTGATAAATGTGGAAGGATGCTACTTGCTATCAAGTAAAAAAATTAAATCTACCTGTATCTTTTTGTATGCTTTTTGTAAGTCTCATGTGAAACATTCATCTTAGGATTAAAAGTATTCTGCTAAGAAACACTTAAAAAAGTATTAACTGAAAGTACTCTTAACTGTATAGATCAGGAGTTCCCAACCTTTTTTCTACATCGATCCCTTTTAACACGTTCGCTGCCACTAAAATTGGCATATCCATCCTCAGATGCCGGCATTTCTATGGTGTCCACCACAACATCACTATCTCCTTCCAATTCGCTTGTAGAATCCCAACCATAATCTTCATCGTCTGTGCTGTCATAATCAGAAAGATCACTCTTTTCTAATAATTCTAATATTTCGGCAAAAGTCAATTTTTTATTTACTTTTCTTTTCTTGGGATGTGAAGGTCCTGTCATACTTGTACTGTCCACCATTTTTAAAAACACACATAAAAAAAATTGAAACACAAAATTTGAAAACAATGTGTATAAAATATAAAAATAATGCTTCAGTAAGATGCCTCAACTAGATCTTCGTTCAAACTCCAAGGCTGCACTAAATATAGAGCAAATAGGTTATCCTAGTCTACCGACGCACCAGAGCGTCACTAGCATGGGAGGTAGCACCATGCTGACGCACTAGAGCATCAGTGGCAGCAAACGTGTTAAAAGAATGATTTTCTTCATAGACCTCCTCACATTTTTTTCTATAATATACAGCATACAACATAATTATAATACATTATTTTTGTATTATTTTCATTTTTAATTTCTTAAGTATAAACAAGATTTCAGAAACACAGATTGTAGCTGCACAAACATCGCCAAGAGAAATAAATAAAACTGCTTCTGATTGTTTGCATCGGGAGGAACTATGTGCTGTTTAAGGCCCACTGGATTTCCCCAGTTCTGTCTAGTGTGGTACACAAATAAAAGCCGACGGCGGCATTTGAAGCATATACAAAAGCATCATGACATTCGACTTTAGATGCATGGATCACTTTCGGCAGGTATCACTCTGCCTTATGAAAATCTGTATTTATACATATTAAACATATTAAAACAGATATTATTATCAAATAATTATATTCCTAAAAAATTAAATTTTAAAACAGAAACAATTATCATACACCCCCAATAGACCCCTGGAATACTATAGACCCTTTTTAAATTTCCATCGACCCCCAAGGTGTCTACCTAGATCCCGTTGGGAATCCCTGGTATAGATCATCTCATTTACATAGGTTTACTTTTCTTAATAATCCTGTGATGATGATAATATAATTTGTTGTGTATGAAAGAAAATTTACTATTTATCTGTTCCCATCTGTATTTTATAATATTGCTTATGATGAGTATCACTTTCATTTTTCTTATTTTATTTTTCTAAATACATATTGGGTCTGTACATTAAAGCTGTTTTTCTCATGGTGTCTTACTGTATCAACTATTTTTTTTCATTCACATGATTTATGTTTGTAACTGATAACATGGAAAATTTGCTTTCTCCAGTGCAGAAAAAAAATGTTTATTCCTTTGCTTTACTTTATTAAGGTAATTTCAGATTTCATGGTTTTTGTAGGTTCAAAGTCGAATTGGATATTGTCCACAATTTGATGCATTGATAGATCAACTAACTGGATCTGAGACACTTACCATGTTTTCACGTTTAAGAGGAATTCCAGAAGAGGAAATTCCTAACCAAATTTCTTCACTTGGAGAACTGCTTGGATTTGAAGCTCACATGCATAAACAAGTGAAAGAATACAGGTTTAATGGCTTCTCATATCTACCCATTTTGATTAAACTATTTAATTTGCTCATTATGTTGCCTGATTTATAGGTCAAATTTTAATTTACAGAGTTCAGTTACAGATATTCCTTGACTTACGACCAATATAGGGACCAACACATTGGTCATCAGTTGAGTTGATTGTAAGTTGAGTTTCAAACATTAAAAAATATATGCATATACATATATTTTTTAATTTCATACGTAATTTAAAATACATTGTATTTAGAAGACATAAATTATTCTCGGATCACTACTTACGTTAGTACAATCCATTAGTTCAGAATTTGCGATGGAAGATATGTTGAAAGTTTTTAAATAAAGTTACCCATGGTAGTCTGAACAGTTTGTGTCTTCTTTTCCTTGTATATTACCTGGTAGCAGACCAGATTTTCCTGAATACGATGATTTACACTTGTGGATCTTTCTTCATTTGGATCCATTGTGTCTGATTGTTGTTGTCCTTTATTGATATAATGAAGAGCTGAAGCTATTTCTGAAGCCAATGAAGGTTTATTTGATTTACTGTATGAATATCAAAAATATTGCATCATACATTTTTATTATTGTTATAAATTTTTGCAGTATTGCAGAATATTGCATCATATTTTTTAATAATTATGTAATACATATAGGTATGTACTGTACATTTGAGGGACTGTATTTTTGAGGAGAAAAATAATTTAATTTAAAATTTCAGTCATAAGTGTGAGCGGTCGTAAGTGGAGGAATACCTGTACTTCACTCTTTTGTGGCTTTTTTTTCTATTAAGTTGTGCTTGAATATTAACATGGATTACCATTTATAGTGTAACATTTTAAATTGTCATATGAGGAATTCATAATCAATGATTATCACTTGTTTCTGGAAAGTCCCTTTCAATGTGCAATGGTGGAATAAGTTTATTTTTAGGGTTAGTTGATTAATTTTTATTTATATCTTATATGCATAATCTATATTTTTATTCTAGATGTATAAGAAACACTAGCAAAGTAAAAAGGAGGCTTTAATCATTTTAATCTATAACTGCAAATAATATGCATTAAAACCCATTCAACTATCAAATGTAATATGTTATGTTCACATATCTGAGTTTAAAACTGATTAAAAATGTACTTCAATCAAAATTAAGTAGTTAAATTGCTTATTTGTCATTCTTATTTGCTCGAAGATTGTAGGTGTAAAGCACTTTATAGTACAAAAAATAATTATTGATAGTTATGCGGTCAAACCTTGACTTTCATAGATTTAATTTTTTCTGATTTGGTTTTCCACAAGTTTGTCATCAATAAGAGGTAAATTTGGTCATGCATTGCATTACATATTATACATGAAATTGTATTGTTTCCCTTTTATTTTCTCCAGTTTTTTTCCCCTTTCATTCGTATGTGCATTAGTCCATATTTTTGTCATTTCCAATGCAGCAGACACTTTGTCTATTATGACATTCGCCGATCCACATCGCAAATATGTTGGATTCTTTATTCTGGGAGCACCATACAGGAGTTCATATTGTTGATACTGTTATTTTACATTTATAAAATACTAGCTGAATATCAGTGCTTCAGCATTGAGTACATTAAAATTAAATACAATGGTCAATGTATGCAATTAATGCCAAATAAATATATATATATATATATATATATATATATATATATATATAAATTGTAACGAATATTTTTATAGACAAAATAATGTAGAAGAAAATATTCAAATGAAATACAACGGTCAATATATGCAATTAATTTGTATGTGTAATATCCATAAAACTTACTAATTTGAATTAAATTCTTCAAAAACTTCCATCTCAATTAGTCTAGTAGTTAAATTTTATCTTTTACCTTATTTTAATATTTTTTTGTCAATTTATTTCATTGTTATGCATGTGATGCAAAATTAATTTAAAGTATCACAAAAAGAAAAGAAACCATGTGATCAGCATTTAGTAAATTCAATTCTAAAAATTAATCTTTACAAATTTACCAAAAATCAGAAAATGGAGGTAAAGATTGAAAAAGATTTCATTTGAAAGAAAATTTTATGATCTTTCTCGTGATATAAATTTTATAACCCTCAGTTTATAATTTTAAGTGCAAACTTTAAAGAATGTTACAAAAAAGTTTAAAAATTTAATTTTAAAAAAATCTAAGAAGTTTTCAAAAATCTTTCTTAGTGTACCCCTACACTATAAGAAAAAACGCCGTGCAAAATTTCAGCCCTTTAGGTTCTGCGGTTTGGTGCATTATCTGTCAGTCAGTCAGTTACGCAACTGTTTTATATATATAGATCGTTGCAGAAATGTATACTGATTTATTTTTTTTGGGTGTCTAAAATATGGTAAGCGTTATGTTAAAGGATCAAGAAAAAAAAAGAGTGAATTTTTCACTTTCCTGTTCTTCTAAACTTTGGGAATAGAGAGGAAATCTACTGACTTTATATTACTCAAAAAGAAATTTACTTTTTTTATTTACAGTGGAGGGAATAAAAGAAAGCTAAGTACAGCAATTTCTCTTCTTGGCAAGCCTCCAGTAGTGTTTCTCGATGAACCCACAACAGGAATGGATCCAGTGTCTCGGCGATACATGTGGAAAGCCCTATTGCAGGTTATACAATCTGGATGTTCAATTGTTTTAACTTCACACAGGTGAGCCTTTGAGATTTCCTACAAAAATTTTAAAAATTTCATATCTTATAATATGTATGTTTATTTAATTTTTTTTTTACATTTGTTTGTGGTATTACTCATCAAGTCATATTAGTTCCATGCCTATAATTATAATTTCATATCTGCCATTTTTATGAGTTTTTTTTATTTTTATGAAAAATGCAGTTGTTTTATGATTATTTTTCCTTTCTCTGACAGTAAGAGAGGAAACTGTCACTTCAGTTCTTTAAAATTAAATTTCCTTTTCTGACACACACACACATACATATATGTGTGTGTGTGTGTGTGTGTGTACATATGTGTATATACATATTTATAATTATATCTATATATCTATTGTTATAGTTCATATAACTTATTTCAGATTATCTTATTGTGAGTTATGACATATTTAGTTCATAGTAAAGGAAAGTAACACAACTTACTAAAAATATTCATGTTTTTAACCAGATTGGCTATTTTGGCCTCAAAACTAGTTTTTTTTTAAACATTGTTGTTATTTAACTTCTTAAGAATAATATAACTGATATCGCAGAAAAAATACTTTTTAGCTGATTATCTCTGAATTAAATGAAAATTAATATCACTTATTGTTATTTTTGCTTTTTGTTTAATCGTTTAATTTCAATACATCTTTTTTAATTTAAATGTTAATGAAAATAATTTTATGCTTTATGATGAAAATACATATCATAGTAACCTTATGAATTTTGATTTCAGTTAGTTGGCTAATAAAGATATAAAATTTGTGTTTATTGATGGGAACCATTGTATTTCCAATTGTACTGAACTTTGATCATAGTGGTTTTGTCTTGCTAGGTATTCTGCTGAAGCATATGGCTTGAAAATACATTTCCTTTTGAAATCTATTAAAGAAAGCTTCTCTCCTACAGTTTATATATCTAGTTTGGGTTTGTCTCATTTGTGAAGAAAAAAATGTAGATATGAGAATATTTATATAATGTTTCGGGACAAGTTGTGTGTATATATACACACATTGCTGATTTTCAACAACAATGATGATGGAACCTTGAGAGTTTATAATTTTCCTACTGTCAAAATGTGTCTTAAAAAAGTGTTTAAAATTTCTTGAGAGTTTTTAAAAGTGGTATTTTAAAAATAATTTAGTGAACATGTAAAAAAGTTACAAGTCCCTAGATACTCGATTTATATTGATAAAATTGATTCTAATGGATTACACAAAACTGATGAAAAAATCTCTGCTATTGTGAAATCCCCGGTACCTAAGGATGTACAGGAAGTAGAGTTTTTTGGGATTAGTAAATTTCTATGTGAAATTCTGTCCAAATTTAGCTACTATAGCAAATCCTCTAAATAATTTAACTAAAAAGGGAATCAAATTTAATTGGTCTAGGGGTTGTCAGGATGCTTTTGAGCAAATGAAGAAAGAAATCCACCTCAAGTGCTAGTTCATTATGAACCAAAATTACCTCTATTGCTGGCAACAGATGCTTCACCAGTTGGTGTAGGTTGTGTGTTATCTCACCTACTGCCAGATGGAACAGAAAGACCAATAGCCTTTGCATCAAAGACTTTAACGAAAACAGAACAAAAATACTCTCAAATTGAGAAGGAAGCTCTTGCAATAGTATGAACAGTAAAGAATTTTTATTTGTATTTAAACGGCAGAAGATTCACCTTGATAACTGATCATAAACCATTAGTAGCAATATTTGGATCAAAGCGAGGACTCCCAATACTAACAGCTACCAGACTTTTACATTATGCACTAACCTTGCAGTCTTTCCAATTTGATATAGTTTATCAAAATACTAAAGACCACAGGAATGCAGATTTTCTCTCTCAATTTCCCAAAACTTCAGAAGAATTAGAAGTTAAAGACGACATTACAATGTTCCAGATGTCACAAATTGAAACCCTACCTATCACTTCAAAGGATTTGTGTGAAGCAACAGGGAAGGGTGAGGAATTGGGTCCTATTTTGGAAGCCTTGAGGAAGGGCCAAAATTTAGAAGGGAGAGAAGCTCAATATACCATAGAAGATGGATGTATTATGTATGGGCAAAGAGTTTGTGTTCCAAAGATATACCAGTTAAATGTCTTGGAAGAGTTATACCAAGGACATCTGGTTATGGTTAAGATGAAGGCGATCGCCAGGTCGTTCGTTTATTGGAAAAACATCGATAAAGACATCAAAGAAGCTGCAAGAAATTGTGTTGACTGTGCCAGACATAAAGCTGATCCAGCGAAAGTGAAAGTCCATCATTGGGAATACCCGAGTATGCCATGGGAGTATGTGCATGTGGATTTTGCTGGTCCTATATTTGAATATATGTTTCTATTAATAGGGGATGCACATTCCAAATGGTTGGAAGTTTATCCAATGAAGAAAACCCCAACAAACAAATCCATCAAGTGTCTCAGAGACTGCTTTGCGAGATTTCGGTTGCCAGTTGTACTAGTAAGTGACAACGGACATCAGTTTTCATCTTATGAATTCCAGAGATTTATGCAGAATAATGGCATAAACCATAAAACAAGTGCACCATTCAAGCCGTCGAGCAATGGTCAAGCAGAACGTTATGTGTATACGCTGAAGCAATCATTGACAACAATGCAAAATTATGATGGTAGTATGGAACAGAAGCTAAGCACATTCTTATTGTAATACAGGAAAGCTCCAAACGTTATGACACTGCACAGTCCATCCATGCTATTCTTAAAACGTGATATTAGAACAAGGCTTGATTTACTTTTACCTGACTTAAAATCAAGAATCCAGGAAAAGGTAAGAAAGGGTGTATTTGAATTTCAAGATAGAAAATTCAGTATTGGTGATTCTGTTGCAGTCAGAGATTACCGAGCAGCTAACTCAAAGTGGAAGTTTGGACAAGTTGTAAATCAAAACGGTGCTCTCCACTATATCATTGATGTTCAAGGCATACTAGTGAGAAGGCATGTTGATCAAATTCGTTCAGTGAGGAATCAAGTGCAAGAAATTAATTCCTTACAAAATGTATTTCGTAGGTTCCCTACTGGAAATTTTACTGAGAATGCCTCAGAAGTCCAGCACAGTGATAGTCCTACAAAATATTGGTTTGACATTTGGTTTCAGTTCCAACTTAACTTCATGGTTGTTTATTTCCCCAAGTTTGTTGTCAAAAATTTCTTTATACTCCTCCAAAAGTTTATTTAAGTTCTCTTTAGTTTCCACTTTTAATGTTTTTATGGCATTCCAATCAAGATTTATCTTATAAAGCCATTCACGACCTAGAATCGTATCCAAGTTTTCCTTTACAATGTACAAATTCAAAATTTTATTTTTATATTCTACTTTTACAGTGACATACCCCATGGGTACCATTGAGTCACCTTTATAAGTTCAAAAAACTAAGTTAGTAGGTTGAATTCTCTTATTTGAAATTTCTTATACTCGTTATGCTTACCGTTCCCCCCGTATCTAATTCCATTACACAGTTTTTATCCTCAATTTTTAAATTGATCATTATTGGAGGTCGTTTTGGTTTTTCCTCATGTAATGTACATTCATCCGAATTCAATTCATATAATGGAACTTGGTTTTGGTTTTGATTAACCTCATTTAAATTTACCTGTTTTTGTTTTGCAGGTGGCATTTGCTTTCTTTGCTGAGAAACATGCCTTTTGTATATGCCTAATCTTCGAACAAAAATTACATTTACTAGAAATAAATTTACAATTTTGTTTATTATGGTTTGTACCTGTGCACCGTGTACAAAACTACCTTTCTTCTGCTTTTCTGCAAAATTTTGCCTTTTTTTTTGTTTTCATGTAATGTTTATATTTTTTACCTATTTATTACATTGATTTCCAGAAGAACGACCCATAACATCATTTCCCCCTCTAAATGGCTTTTCCATAGCTAATGCAATTTGCAAAGTTTTCTCTAGATCAATATTGTCCTCTTCAAATAATCTATCTAGAATTGCCTTATCTCTTAAACCATTTACAAACACATCGCGTAACATAGTATTCAACATATTATTTTCATAGTCACAATTTATTGCAAGTGCTCTGAGTTCAGCTATGTAATTATTTATACTTTCCCCCTCATTCTGATTACGATTAAGAAATTTATGGGAGGAAGGGATAATTCAAGGGATGTCAGGAGCCAACAGATTTTTTAGCAATTGATATAATTTCGGACTAAGTGATGAAATAAAAACTTTAGCCCTTTTATCAACCGCAACTTGTTGTACATCAAGGTATGTTTCAAAACGTTCAATAAAACTATTGAAGTTTTCATATTCTTCTTTGAACTTCTCATACTGTACGGTAACTTTATTATGAGAACCGTCTTCCTTGTTTTGAAGGGATAGAATCAATTCCTGATTCTGACGCAATAATTCAACAATTTGCTGCTCCATTTTCTCCTCTGATTAAAAGATAAACAACTTTTACCTTGAGCCGACTTCGGGTATTACCCTATCCTTTGGAAAACAGTTTCGGTTTAACCAAATCAACAGGCTTCGCATCCCGTGCTCATCGCCAGTCTGTTGTGGCTGACTGTTATGTGTGTGTGTCAGTTAAGAGAACACTCTTTATTATTTTACACATACATTTAATTACAGTCTATCTACAATGCTACGATACATCTATTTACATGCTACGTGCAGGATACATTGTTACAGACTAAACGAAACTTCTCATTCTTGTTTTCCACGTACTCTCATGGTCACAGTTAAAGCTGTCCATGGAGGTCAACAGTTATAGTTAATGCACTACATCTTTGAACAGTACACTGGCCAGCGAAGTCAAATGGTGTGGAGAAGCTTTAGACACTGGCCACTAGGTGCTTCTGTATGTTGGACAAGCTGTTGATGCTGTTCTTTGCCTTCCCGGTATCATGGGTGCGGCACAAGATCCAAAATATAAAAAAATTGCTGTGTGTTACAAAGTTACCCCTTTAGTCACAAAGTAACCCTGTATTACATTATAGCAAAAGTTACGAATATTGTTTAGCTAGTAAAGTTTGAGTGCTTTGGTATATTTCTTCACTTTATCATATGATACTTTTTTTTAATTAAAATAAAGTAAAAATGGTATGCCAGAATTTAGAAAAACTTAATGATGTGTGTTTATATCTTGTATGTGTGTAATAAATGTATATTATATCTCATTTTAGCATGGAGGAATGTGAAGCACTATGCACTCGTCTAGTAATTATGGTGAATGGAAGGTTATGTTGCTTGGGTAGTTCACAGCACTTAAAGAATAAATTTGCTCAAGGTTTCACTTTAATTATAAAAGTGCGAAGAAGACCCACAGAACCAGTGTTCCAACTGAGAAATGCAGTTCAAACCAATGGTAGTTCTTCACCAAGTGTCTCTCAGGGGTGGATGCCATTAAGTAATCCATTAATAAATGATATAGATGATGTTAAAGCCTTTGTCGAAAGAACATTCATCAGTGCAACTTTAAAAACTGCCTCCGAAAATATTCTGCATTACCACATTCCAAATCCTCAACTTAACTGGTCTGAAATATTTAGAGCAATGGAAGAAGCAAAGGTTTCTCTTAATATTGAAGATTATTCTGTTGGTGAGACAACTTTAGAGCAAGTGTTTCTAAATTTTGCCATGGTTCAAAGAGCTTCTGATGAATTGTAATGAATGCTATTTTCTATTGGTAATACACATAATTTTTTTGTTGTCCTCTATATGTTCAAATTTGACCGTGGTTGCTCTCTTAGTTGATATTTTCCCAGTATCTTAGCAACTTCAGCACTGTGATGTAATATGAATGACTTGCTTGCAAAGTTTCTTGTGTAAGTTAAAGGCTTTGTAATATTCTGTTGTGATATTTTTGTGCAATTTATAAATATTTTGATTTTCTTTGTTGATTTTTATATTATTATATAGATTGTAGATATAAAATAATTATCTGAATGTTTTAATTAACAAATTTTATAGGCCTTATATATGCAAATTTTATCTCTTACTATATAATCTTGTATTTATTACTTTAATTTGTTGAAAGGGGCTGAAGTATTTAAAAAAATCAAACTTACTAAATGACTATAATATTTATATGAAGCCTAAATCATAATAGTGTTCATTCTGTTACTTTTTTCATATATTTATTATACTCCATTGAATTTCATGTGTAAAAAATATTCAACCCAAAACTAAAATTTTCTCATTAAATATGTTAACACTATCATAGAATATGCACCTGTATCTAAGAGATGCTTATTTAAAAGAATAATTAAATATTTCCTTTTCCATACTCTCAGTGTTTCATAATTTAAATAATGTATATTGTTATGAATGTCTGAAAATGTTTCTAAAAAAATTTATATGATACATAACTTATCTCATAACATATATAATATCTAGATATATAATGATTTATAGATAAACTAAGAATTTAAAAAAATTTATTTTATATTTTTTTGCTTTTATCATTTTCATTACTTTATAAACTGCATTATTTTCTGATTTTGTTATATTCATAACCATGCTACTTCAAAAATTTTATGTACTGTCTGTTTTCCAGAGTCATTTGAAGTGCACATAAATGTGTTATTTAATTTGATTAATTAATTTTTTTAATTCAATGATTTATTTTTAATAAGAATAACAAAATTTTACTGTAAATAGTGTAACTCATGAAATCTTTAAATTTTGTTTAGTATATTTGTAATTTTTAGTTCCATTTATTTTGCATAATTACCTACCTACTTTTTAATATTTTTAAAGGTAATAATTAAAACTGGGAATTGTGACAAAACATTTTGTCACAACTCTATCTTACAGAATTTTAATGCAGTACATTAAAATCTGTAATTCAGAGGATTTTTTTAAAAAATTGTTTTGAAGTGTTTCATTATTGCTATTTAATGTTTCTGTTTTTTTAACTAAATTATTTTTTATCATCACCTACAGAGACTAGTATGTTTCCATAAAATGTTTCTGCTTTCATTTCTTTTCACATTTGATGAACTTGGGTTAAGTAGGGCATTGTTCTAAATCTCTATACAAGTTTTATGTCCTTATTTTTGCAGTTATGCATTTTATAATCAACAATTTTAAAGATTTTTAATTAAGTCATCTAAGAGTTTTCAATTAGCACACAACAATTAATTAACCCCATTAAAGATACTAAATTCATTTATGTATGTAATGTTTTATAATTGCTTGTGGTGCTACAACAACTTAAGTAAATCTGAGCAGTAAAAAAAAAAAATTATAATTCTTATGTGCTTAAATATTTGTGAAATAATGAAACAATTTTAGACTTCAAAACATACTCACCTGTACTGGTGTACAAAATTTTAGCAATAAATAGTAAAATTATTCAATATGCTTTAGAACCCATGTAAATATAAAATATTCAACTGTTACTGTAATTTTAGACTCTGATATATAGATTAATTCTTTTTAAATGTATTTATTTTCATCACTCTCTCTTTCAGAAACAACAGAAAGACATTTTTGCAGGTATATGAATTATAAATATCAATAGTTAAGTGAGATTCAATGTTTATTGAGGTATTCAATAACAATTTTGTAATTTATTTAGATTTTTTTTTTGTATTTTTTGCTGTTGAGAAACTTAACTGAAGTAAAATTTATGCTAAATTAAAAACTATGTTATAATTACCACAAAGTGTCCTAGTGCTCTATTAGAAAGAAATTGTAGGTTTTATTCTACAGGAAAGTTGATAATAATCTTTCAAAGGAGAGAAAATATCATTTATATGGCATTAAATATTCAATATTGTGAAAATACATACTGATGATGGGCATTTCAATTTCTTCTGCCTTTGTTATATTAATGTTTGTTGTTTATCATAATCCTTCAATTTTATGAAGAACCTAAAGTAGATTCCATGTGTTATATAATTGGACTACATTTAATCTTTAATCCAAGCAACGGAATTATAAAATGGATTTTAATTGTGTAAAAATCTACTAAATATAGCACCTTGATGTATTAATGAATTATATTAACTATTTTCTTCACATGAGTGAAATATTTTTTTGATCCAGTATATACTTTATATAAATTTTACATGTTTCTCTTCTATGGAGTTATCATGCTTATTTATTCATATTTACACATATTTCATGGTCACTGAAAGCAATATCACTTCATTGACTTGTAAATACCATTGAAACTTTGCCTTTTACTAACAGGGTTTATACTGTCCATTTAGACTTGTCTGTGTTTATATCCTTTTCAATGTGTATATATTTTACTTGTAGATCGATCAAGTTTATCTTATTATGAAATAGTGGTAGCATGTTTGTGTACATGCATTGGAAAGGGAGGGATTATAAAGAAGCTTAATTTACAGTATTCTTGTTGAATATTATTATGGCATGTATATGCACCCACTTTATTTACGTAAAAATAATTAAAATCTTCCTGTAATTAATTATGTTTTATGTTTACTAGTTTTGCCTATCTTTAAATCCAAGGATCTCTCATATTGACCATATTTCTTTTTCCAGGAGAAATTTATTAAATTTATACTTCAATCAAACATTTTGTAGAAAATAGTAATAATGCAACTGATACTCAGTAAAATCCACTCATAAAAGTTCTTGATTTTATATCATCATAGAATTATTGACAGGGAAAGTGTATTATTAAGTTCTAGAGCAAAATCAGCTAAACTAATTAATAATGATTTTTTTTAAATTAGTTCATACAACCATGTATTGTAATATTTTTTTCTAATGGCATATACTTACAGAGCTTTGAACAAAGAATTTAAGTATTTGTCTTAATCTGAAATTCTTTCCAAACCAAAGGGTTGTTGAACTGCAGATCCTGAATAAATTTCCTTATGCGTGTCCATACATTGTCTCAATGCTATCAGATTTCTATGAATTTACCTCCTTGATATTTGTGTAAAGTCTAAAGATGGTACTAGAGCTAAGTTTTTGCTGAAAAGTTTCACATTTGTGTTTTTAACAGTTTTTATGGCATGAAACTATTTTTTTTTCTTATGTACTATAAATATTTAGTTTTTTTTTTTTTTTTTTAGACTCTTAAGCAAATTATTGAGGTTTTTAAAATTTTTTTTAAATGGAGGCACTTGTCTAGTAGACATTCGCCTATAATTCACCACAGTTTGCTGGCCATTTTATTATGGGGGCACCATATAGAAGGACCAGTATTACCCCCTATGAAAGGATGACACAAATGGAGGTATTTTAGTGGAGCAATGTCAGGATTCGATCCGAGCACCTTCAGCACCGAAAGCCAGCACACTGTACCACAGGGCCACCACAAGCCACTATTAAAGTAATTTATCTGAAAAGAATTTACTGCTCATTGATCATCAGGGTGAAAATGAAGTCTTCAGTTTAGCTATTCCCTACTAAACTGCACTCCTAAGCATAAAAGCCATACCTAATTTTTTTTCCATTTTTATGGTTTTTCTTGTTTGTGAGATACCTGACATTATTCCTAAGCCAGAAGGCTGTATCTTATTTAGAAATAGTAGAAAATCATTAAAGAAATAAGATGTATCTCAAAAAACTGTTGAAGTCCTAAGGAAATTGACCATATCTCAGTCTTTTTTTCTAAGGAAAAAATAAATAAATAAATTAAGATAGGTCTTTTATGCTTAGGAGGGCAGTATATGACATCTTAGGCATTCCATATGATAATTTGCTGATGTGAATAATTTTAAAATATTTCAAAGATCTAGTTACATACTCTAAATATCTAACCCTCCTGTAAAAGTTGATGGAGATATACTAATGCTTATAACCAATGAAAATTCATTGAATTGGAGATATAATAAAATTACTGACTGAAGTGTAGATTAGCCTATTTTCTGTCTATCTGTTTGGCACATTGTGCCTATAAGTAGACTTTTGCTTTAAGAAAACATAAGTTATCAGCCCAACCAAAATTTATGTATTTACTAACAAATAATTTTTGTCAAAAACTTGCAGACCTGGTAACTTCAGTTGAAGGGTTCTGAGGTACTCTTTGTAATTAGTGAGTTGATTGATTTTTGACCTTTGAGAAATAACTGAATGTGGTTAAGGACTCTAAAAGGATCTGCTAGAATACAACCTCTAAAAAAGTGATGAGCTCTTTATTTTAGGTGTTTTCTGACTTCCTTAAAAATAAAATTATGTAAGTTTGAAACATGTTATCGAAAATGAAATAACACTTTTAAGAAAAATTGCTGTCCCTCATGTTTGGTTCTTAAATTATGATATATTTATTGCCAGTAGTTCTTTTTAGTCTTTTTAAGAAGTGTTTTTGAAAATAAAACAGTTTAAGAGGTTCTTTCATTTGATCAAGTAAAAACATAAAGATTATTGAGATTTTCTGCCTTGTATAAACCCTGTGCAAAAGCTCTGGTTTCAAAAGAGCCACTGACTTTTTCAACTGCCTCTGTTGTGTAATGTAGTGTACACTTGTCTAATATAGTGTAAATATCAATGTTTTAAATCATAATTTATGATTTATGTATAAATTTTACAGTCCGAATATTTTTTTATATTCATTGTTGTAATTTAATGGAGGACTCAGAGCAAAAAGCTGTAAGAAAGACACCTTGTTCCAAATTTTGATCAGAACTGCCAGCGCACTATTCTATTTCTGTAGTATGAATACATATGGCGGTTATTTTTAGTTTATCCTGAATATTTCTAAGCTATTCTATTATTTAAATAATGAAGTTAAAAAAAATTGTTTCATAAAGGCATTCTGAAAATTTTAACAGTATCTCATTTTTACTCATTTTTTTCATTTTAATATAATTTATATGGTTATTTATATATATCACTTAATATAATCTATATGGTTATATAAATAACTTATGTTTACAATACTATCTACATTTCATTGGAATAAAGTAGGGCTTCAAGCTGAATCCTGTTCAAGACAGAAAATGAAAGCTATAAATTTAAAAGTATTGATATTCAATAAGTATTCATTTGAAAGAAATTGCAGTAAAATACAAAAAAATGTTGTGATTAAGGGAACTACAAAAGCATTCCATTAAGTCAGTGGGCATTTTCCCCGAAAAATATCTTTTTTAATAGTGGTATTTTTTGTGCCATTAAGTTAAAAATTTTAAATATGTGTTTGTGCTTACAGCTTGAATTGTTTACATGCTTTGTACTTCAGGTATTCCATATTTTCTTATTTAAGGCTCTTCTTTAGAATTTGTGTTCCTTTTTTCTGTTCTCTTGAATTTACGTGTATTTTTTTATTATTTTTGTCTTCCGTAAACTTGTCTCTTAACCAAAGGTTTGTACGTCTGTTTCAATTATTATATATTGTGTATAATTTTAAATACCATTGATAAATTTCATTGACGCCGTATTGTGATGCAAATTATTTTTTTAAATTTTATAGTTCAATGTATTTAGTTTAAGAAAATACATTTTTAATAAAATTGTTTGTTATTTTTTATATATTGGCTTATTTTTCATTACACTGATTATCCAGAATACACTGGTGTAAGAAATTAAGAGAATTTGCAGACTTGGTCGATTATCTCTAGAACTAATGTACCGATTTTAATGAAATTTGATATGTACATACATTGATACAATACAAAACAAATAACCATTCAATAATTGTAATACACACGCATGATCGTGCGTAACACTCGTTGGAGTCGGAAGGTATGAAACAGCGGTTGCAGAATAAACAAAAAAATGGGTTAAAGATGGGTTAATAGGGCGTATGGCCCCCTCTTACAGATATCCAGGTCTCGCAGCTTGATTTCATACTTGAAATAAGGCAGTTTTATCATTTCCTGTGGCAATTGGTCCCACTCGTTCAGCAACGCTGTTTCCATTCCCTGGATGGTTCTCGGAGGGGGGGTTGCGAGTTGCAATTGCCCTCCCCAGAGCGTCCCAGACATGCTCTACAGGGTTAAGGTCTGGAGATCTGGCTGGCCAATCCATCCGGCGAATACCCTCACTCTCTAAAAATTCGTCGACCAGAAGAGCTCTATGTGGCCTCGCGTTATCGTCCATTAAAATGAACTCAGGGCCAACTGCACCCCTGAAAAGGCGAACATAGGGCTCCAAGACCTCATCCATAAACCTCACACCAGTCACAGTGCCTCTTTCAAAGACATGGAGAGGTGTGCGGCCATCCAACATGCCTGCCCAGACCATTAAACCTCCTCAGCCATAATGGTCGATTTCGCGGACATTGGAGGGTAGGTAGCGGGTCCCTGGTTCTCTCCATATGAACGTACGGCGAGAATCGGTGTTTACGCTGAACCGGGACTCATCAGTGAAGAGAACGGTCGCCCATTGATCCATACTCCAATCTCTATGCTCTCTGCACCATGATAAACGGATTCTCCTGTTCGTAGAAGTGAGCGGGACGCAAACAGCAGGTCTTCTTGCAAACAACCCTCTCTCATGAAGTCTTTTGGAAACAGTCACCCTTGATACACGGGTTCCTGTGGCTGCATACAAGTCACGAGAGAGCTGAGAAGCTGTAGCACTCCTGTTACGCCTCGCTATAATCGACAAATGGCGATCTTCTCTGACCGTCGTGGCTCTTGGATGACCTTGCTCAGGCTTTCTCTCGAAGGATCCGGTATCCTGGAACTGTTTCCATAAGTTACACACGACGCTGGGCGTTAAATTGGACTCTCTACAAATTTGGACTTGAGATTGGCCTGCTTCTAGCCTCCCCACAATTCGCCACCTCATTCCATCATCTAAACGTTGGTGGTTACTCATTTTTACTGTTACAATTTGAAATTAATCGATTGCTGCAAAATAACACCATCTATTAACCCATTTTTTTGTTTATTCTGCAACCGCTGTTTCATACCTTCCGACTCCAACGAGTGTTACGCACGATTATGCGTGTGTATTACAATTACTGAATGGTTATTTGTTTTGTATTGTATCAATGTATGTACATATTAAATTTCATTAAAATCGGTACAGTAGTTCTAGAGATAATCGACCAAGTTTGCAAATTCTCTTAATTTCTTACACCAGTGTATATCTAACCCACAGGGTAGGTCTGTGTTACCGGCAAATATGTAGCTCACGTGATAAGAAATAATTGATGGCCAGATGCAAATAAGTGTCAAACTGTCATAAATACGTGATCTGGCTAAATCGTTTCCCCTACGCATTGCCAGGTGAGAGCTGGGGCCTGCCACTTTTTTCTTTCAAAACCATTTCTATTTTGCCACTTTTTTTGCTCGTAAACAATTTACTCCGCTGCATTTTTTAATTGGTTCTAGTTTAACTGAAAACGTGCCACGAGTTCAGCCATATTCAGCCTTTTTTTTCTCTCTCTCTCTCGGGTCACACATGCATAATGTTGAAACAAACTTTCGACTATTTTAGGCAAATCTAGTTTATACTGTCTACATGCTACTCTCAATATGTCATCAAGGTAAGAATCTGTTAGGGCCTGTTCACATAGAATTCGCAGCGTCACCGTTGATCGTATTGACATATTTTAAACCAATTGCAGACCTTAACAGTTTCGTGGTTAATCGTTTGGAGGTTTGTAATTGGCTAAATAAATTTCAATATGACTAACGCTGACGATCACGGATGTGAATAGGCCCTTAAGCTGATTTCTATATACGTTCTTCGCATATTTCATTTTGGAAATTGATGATTCGCATAGATAACGTTAATGCGAAGAACATTTTTGTACAATTTTGTATTTTTCAGGCACTAATTTCCAAAATAATGTGTGCAAACGTACCCGCCTGATAATGTGTGTATCTTTTGGACCGCACATAAAAGTGGTGGGCCGCAGTTTGAGTACCCCTGCGCTAGATACTATTTAGGCTGTATTAATATTTAATTTTGAAAATCTGTTATTCACAGCTGTTTTTACTTTATTAAATACGCATTGAATAAAATTTAATAATTATAACAAAACCATGCTTAAACTTAACTATCTAAGATTCTTTTCTTAAAAACTTTCTTTTTCGTTCATCAACAGCACTGTTTTATGAATAAGACTTTTGAAGCACAGTTAGCAGAGATGATGGTAAACAAATGTACTGGCTGTTGGCATGAGAGTGAGATAATTACCTACATCGTGAATGATGTAGGCTGATCAAGTTATCCCGTGATTAGGTTCTATTAACATGCCTTTCTGGGGAGCTAATAACCAGGGCGAAACCTCGGTTCAAGGTTGCTGGGTACACTGGAGGTGTATAATTTGCATTAACAACTCCTCACCCGATGGCGCGAACTGTGCATTTTTTCATCTGCAAGCACGCTAAACTTTGTACCAAAATTCGTGATATACAACAGTTCTTTCCTCTGTGGGCTAGATGGCTGTACTTTGTCAGTCAGCAGCGAAAATTTGGAGAACTTCCGTATTTGGGATTATTTTCCCTCCATAGCATACTTATCGGCTATACTTGCTGATGAGCCCATAACAAAGGCGAAACCTAGGCCCAAACCTCCTGGGTACGCTGTAGGTCTATATTATCACCCCTTTTATAGGACGTCTGCCATGGACTTTTTTTCTCTTTAAAGCCGTTTACTGCGAGTGTAAGATACATCTATATGACCCTGTACGGTATCCTAAAGTGATACTCATGTTCTCAATTGCATATAACAAAGTCGGTCGAGGTATCGAATTAGCAAATAGAAGAGAAGCCCTCTAACTGCTGTTCTAAATGTCTGGTACAAGTTATAGCCAAGTAATGAAAGCTGAAGTACGGCAAAGTGTCCAATTGTTGGCACTGTTCAGGTTATCGGCAGTGATAGATGTTATTGTGTAAAATTAAGACTAATAATGTAGGTGAGATACTGCGAAAAGCATGGTATTGTTTGAAATTTGCCTGTCCTATTATGTATTTTCATTGCTCACCGGGCTACATTGTCGAGTTAAGGCTGTGTACTAACCCTATTGGATTCGCTCACCTTAATGTTAACCCATGGAGAAAACTTGTCCAAGGACCAGGGCGGCCCAGAAACTTTACGGGGCCTGGGGCAAACTTCTGTTGGGGGCCCCAAGAAATCTGATTAATTGAATAATTTTTTGGAGGGCGCCCTTTTTTCAGGAGATTATTTTGAATTTTGAAGTACGGTACAAGTTTCAGAATTTTCTTTCGGAGGAAATCCAATAAATAATTTTTTTATACTTTTTTGGGGCCCTTCCGGCAGTTGGGGGCCTGGGGCAAAGTGCCCCAGTTGCCCCCCCCCCCCCCATCTGGGCGGCCCTGCCAAGGATTGCCGACTTGGATTTAAAAATTTTTTAAAAAATTGTACTCCGTAGTAGAGAAATTTTTACACCTTGGGGCATTTTCGTTTTTTTTCTTGAAAAATATGCAAATATTTTTAAATTTAAATTATTCGGGAGGGAGATAAATCTGGTATAGTGTGTTTTAGATGCTCCTGAATTCCTTTGGTGGACGAATTTTATAAAATAAATCCTGTCGCAAGGTGCATAAAAGTTCAGGCTATCTGAAAATATCATTTTTATTGGATTATCATAATTTATGTAGCTGTAAATAGTAGACAAATTTTCTTCATTGGTGATTTTTTCAACATTGAGGTGAGCGAATCCAATAGGGTTAGTACACATCAGACTTAATGGTTTTAGAAAGTGTTTACAGGTGAGCAAGCGTTCTCTTAATTCGTACTTTTGATTAAATGAGTAAAGTATTCACTGTAAATTTTACATTATTAACACTGATTTATAGCAGTAGTAACTGATGTTGTGCATAAATAGATTATGTAATAGCTCTATAAAGAGTCTCCGTTACAAATTTTTATTCCTACAGGTTGCGTTTTTACTCAAAAATACTTTTTAAGGGAAACAAACAAAATAAGAGCAAAAGGAACTGCGAAGCCAATTTTTTTTACTGTTTTATTCCAACGAAAAAAAAAAAGAATACATCGTTTTCTTATCTTGGTATACAGTTACCGTTAATTTAAAAAACGGTTAAGGAACGAAATTTTTAAAAAAATGAAATATGAAGAACAATAATTAACTACAACCGTTCCCAACAGCTCTATCTTTCATAATTTGATGATTGTTTTGTTCATAACCTAAAAATGTACCTTTTCCTGGGGGGTCAACTATTTGATCAAATTTAGCAGTAATTTCCAGTTGTTGGCAGGGGGTGCCAATTACTGGTATTTTAAGATTTTCATTATAACTCATAAATTATTTCCTGCCGCAGCTATTTCATGAACATTTCTAAATTTTATGACTAAATAATAAATTTAAATAGTTATTGGCACTGGAGCCAAAATTTTGGATTGTAAAGGGCCAACTACTGGAATTTATAATTTACTGATCGCCTTTTTTTTAATACAAAAGAATCCTAACTTAATAGGCCTAATAAATTAAAGATAAATAGATTTTCAGCAACTTGTTAGCAGACAATAGCCACTTGTCGAATTTACTTCTATAAATTTTAAATATGCGAGGACATACTTTTTATAGTTCCTAAGGTAGATAGCTAATCTATGTATTAATACACATTTTTTATTTATTTTAAATAAATTAATTATGAGCTAAGAACAACATTTTCCGTTTTCTTTTGTGGATACCAAAGAAAAATTCGGAAGCTCAGCCGAATTCTGCTATTGAATCAATAAAAAACAGTATGCCATTCACAACTGCAGCCAAAACGTTTACTGTGTCAAGGGCTAGAATTAAGTTTAAATGCAGCAAAAAGTTTGTTATATCAACGCATGGGCCAGCGTTAACCGCTGATAAAGAAAATACATATTCTTGTCAGGTAGGCCTAACTAAAACAAAATAGTACTTCCTAGACATTAATTTGGCTCTTGTTAATCTTTTCCTACGTGCACTGATTTCAAATTCAACACAAATGGCCTAAATAAAAGCTAGTAAAAAGATGGGATAACAAAGCGGTGGTAACTTTTACTAAAGTTTACCCAAAATGCTCAAGATGTGAGAAAGCGTTTCACAGTACAGTGAACACTCGTTAATTCGAACTCAAAGGTTCTCAGAAAAAAGTTCGAATTATCCGAAGTTCGAATTATCCGATGTTAAGAGAAAATATATAACTTTAAATGTGTATCACTGAAGAAGAAACTCTCCGAGTATGTATAACCCCAGAAAATATATTATACTATGTTATCTAAAGTTAAACATATTAAAAAGCAATACAGACTTACCTTAATCATGAAATGAAGCAGAAGATATGCAGTATAAAGTAAACTTTAAATAAAAATGTGAATTACACTTTGGGGTAAAACTGTAAAATGGATGTTTGGTTCTGTTTATGATGCCTACATTGTTCAGCCAGCTTCTCGATTTGAAGTAAACATTTCAATTCATTTTCAGAGGAAGGTTCCATCTGAATAAATGCTTTCAGAGTTTTAATAGAGTCCATTATGGCTTTGTCCATTATGGCCGCATTAAAAATATCTTTCGGCAGGTAAGTATAGAAAAGCCCTGGCAGTTTCCTACCGAAATTAGTGCATACGTCTTCGTTTACATCAGAGCTTTGGCCACATACAGTTTGATAAGAAATATTTTGCCTTGACTTAAATCGAGAAAGCCATCCATCACTGCATTTAAAATCTTTAATACCCATTCGACTTGCCAATTCATCAGCCTTCGTCAGCACTAGGGGTCCATTTATCGGAAAATTTCGAGATCTAACATCCTGGAACCATAGCAGTAGAGCTTTTTCTAGAGCTTCTTGGGGTGCATTTCCCATGCGTTTCCTTCCTCTAGCAAATTTTGATTTTTCCCATGAATCTAAAATTGACTCTTTGGTTTTCAAATTAGTTGACAAGGCATTTTTTTTTAATTCCATAGTCAGCTGCTAACTTTGTTTTACATTCGTCATTCTCTACTTTCTTTAAAATTTCTACCTTTGTCTCCAAAGTTAGGGTTTTGTACTTTCCACGTGTAGACATCCTGAATTTTTACACGTTCACACCACACAATGAGGAAGAAAAACTAGACCACATTAACTCGTCTGCACTGCAGTTATAACTGACGCAGCTCCCTAGAATCTGTAGTAAAGACTAGTTATTTTGAAATTCTAAGAAAATCGATCCAAATAAAGGAAAATTGCTTTTTCCGTTTAGCACTAATAAGAAGGACAATAGCTACTAATGTTTAGCGGACATGCAATAGTCTAGGAATGCAGGCATGTGCCTCTTTACACAGAAAAGAAATTTTGACACACAAAATAATAAATACAGTGTGTATTTTCTCCATTAAACGAGGAAAAAAAAATTTTTTTGTCAAATTTTTAGCTCGAATTAACCGAAGTAATAAAAATTTAGTTCGAATTAATGAGGTATTTTCAACATTAACTCCAATACAAGTTTTTTGGAACCTTTGGATTAGTTCGAATTAACCGAGTTCGAATTAACGAGCGTCCACTGTAGATGCATTTCAATGCAGCATCGTTAATTAGATGGAGTTATTTTGTGCCACGTAAGTTTCAAAATACAAAGAATCGGGTGAAGATTTTTTTTTTTGAATGAACTTTGCTATTATGATGATGTTTCATTATAATTTAAAAAAGAAATGAAGAAGCTATTAAAATAAATTTTTCTATTGTTATAGGTTATGAACTTTAAGAGTTTTCGTATTTTTTTGTAATTTCTTAATTTTAAAGTAGTAGGTTTTTTTCTATTATTGTGTTAGTTTCATTGAACCGTATTCATACTATATTTTTCAATTTTTGTTTGTAATATTCATAGATCTATTTCTGTTTTACTCTACCACCTATTTTTCCCCACTGTACTATGCATTTTATTATTAAATATTTCATCTTCATTATTTTTACGTTTACTATTAATACGCCAGTTCTTTTATTCTGTAAATTAATCCTGTATGTCTTGAAAAAGAACTGTCCAACAAAAATAAATTTTGTAGTAAGTATGAATTTCTTTATTCTGTAATGAAGAATGTTCAGAATGGCACGGAATATTAAAAAAAAAAAAAAAGGCTTAGAATAATGATGACATATATGTCTTTAAATAAATATTCTAAAGGGAATAAACATAAATTTTAATAGTGTCGTCCTTCCTCGATCTTTCTCTGATCGACGATGTCAAAGGTAACTAATTTAACACACTTGGATGAATATCCAAAATATTTTATTGACACGACTCACGAGAAAATTCATTACAGATACTCCTCGACTTACGACCGACATAGAGACCGAGACATTGGTCGTAAGTTGATTTGGTAAGTCGAGTTTCAAACAAAAAAATTTTTTTTGTACGTGTACCTAGATATATTTTTTACTTTCATACATGCATACGCAATTTATAACACATTGTACATTATTTAGAAGACAAATTATTCTTCGCCACCACTTCTTATTATATAAGTACAATCCATTGGTTCAGAATTTGCGACAGAAGATACGTTGCAAGTTTTTTCAACAGTTATCCAAGGTAGTTTGAATAGTTTAATTCTTCTTTTCCTTGAATATTGTCTCGTAGCAAGCCAGATTTTCCCGAATTAGACGATTTACTCTCGTGAATCTTTCTTTCTTTGGATCCATTGCTTCAAATTATTGTAGGTTGTAGTCCTCTATTAATATAGTGAAATGTTGAAGTCATTTCTTTCAAAAGAATTTTTTGTGATTGTAGTTGGGTTTACTTGCTTGTATCCGTCTCTTCTTCCGCAGCATAATGTGTTGCGATCTCTTGTAAATCCTCATTGGTAAGCTCTTCCGGATCATGTTCAATAAATTGGTTGATATCTTCTTTGTCAATTTCCAGATTAAGTTTCTCGCCAAATTTTAAAATCAGGTCTGTAGCTTCGGCCATAGGATCAGCTTGTTCGGATACTGAATGAATTGCATTCATTTCAAAACGTTTTGTTAGTTTCTTCCATATTCCATACATGGATGCTGGAGGGACTTCTTTCCTCTATCTATGATCTTAATACTATGAAGAATATTATAATTTTTCCAAAATGCTTTTAAGTTCGTCCCCTCTTCAAGTGCCGTAACTTCTTGTGCAAGCATAATTTTTAAGTAATTTGCTTTAAAAGTGGCCATTGCTCCCTGATCCATCGGCTGTAAAATACTTGTAGTGTTCGAAGGTAGATACAGAACTTTTATGTTCGCATGTAAATCGCATACGTCTGGTGGATGTCCCGGTGCATTATCCAGTAATAAAAGCATTTTAAAGCGAATGTCTTGCTCTTTACAGCATTTTTTTACTTCACCAACAAAAACATTAGTAAACCAGTCTTCAAACATTAATTGCGTTATCCAAGCTTTTTTCATATTTTTGCCATGTTTTTATTAACTTGCTTTCTTGTTTGTTTGTGTGTTTGTCCCTTACAAATCTTGCAATCGATTTTTAACTAATTTCCCGACTAGCTAGACATTTGGAACTTTTAGAATAGCTCAGAACACGATGACAATGCATTATTTTAATACTTCTAGCCATCTTTAAGCAGCATTGAATTCAATTTCAGTTAATTTTGTTTTGTAGACTGGTGCAGCCATCAATCGACCGGGACGGGAACGAAAAGTTAAACGCAAGTTAACTTCCAATTAACTTGCTTTTCTTTCAAGTTGATGGGATAATTCATCAAAAAAATTTTTAAAAAGTATTTATTAATACATAGAATTGTCAAGTTTATATGATTCAACAGAAAATTAAAAACATGGTATATAAAAAATTCTTTTTATCTTGTAATTATTTAATAACTAGCTGAAGTACCCGGCGATGCCCGGGATTTTAAGAATGTTTGTTAACCAAACTCAATTTAAAAATTAACACAGTATAAATAACATAGAAAAAATATATGTGAAATGTTATACACATCTCAGAATTTCAGCCTTTCATCATTGTAGCACTAAAATCTGAAAAGTAAAAATGTCAAATTTACTTAGCTGTGCTTCGCCCGTCTAGCCGGTCGGTTTAGGGACACGCTCCCTTCAGCAATCATTGTCAAAGAATGGAAATACTAAAAAACAACGAATAAAGCTATTTAAATTTTGTGGATACATATCCCACGTCCTGCAAACAGTCACAGGCAGATGAAAAATCCCCCCCCCCCCCGGCAAGCAAATTGACTCCGTAGACAGTCACCTTAATTCCTACTTGAGAATGATAATAAAAAATGATGAATGAATAAACTGTACCCCCCCCCCCCCCATTGAAATATTTAAAGTAATAAATTCTGTTTTAACAATTAATTTCTGAACAATTGGAAAATTAACTAAATGCAAAATAGAAAAGTAAATAAAACATAATTATATTTCATTGGCCTTCAAAAATATCCAATAATAACACAATTTCCTTAGAAAATACAAAATAAACAAAAATTGAACAATAATTGGTGTATAATAAATAGTTTTTTTATTTGCGGCTGTTTTTATAAGGAAAGGAATGATGAATCGGGGAGAATTTTCATATTGGAACATAAAATTGAATGTATTATTTTTGCATTTTAAAATTTCCTCATAGAATGTACGTCATTTTGAAGATAACTGTAATATATATCACGTGTGAGAAGGAAATTAAAATATTAGCTTTAAGATTTTGTGCAGAGTGATAGGTGTTTTAGGTAAATTTCATTAAAAATTACTTCAAATTGACCAATTTATAAAAAAGTATGCTATTTATAGGTAAGTTTTTGTTTCTTTTTTTGATTTTTAAGTGCTATTTTAGCATAAAAGACCAAAAAAAACCTTTACAAAATTACTTTTTCTTAAAGCTAAACACAAACATAATTAACAGTTGTTTTAAAACACCCCTGGTAAACATTGTTAAGTTTCGAAGTATTAGAATGATAATAAAAAAATATTCCAGAGTTTTAGATAGAAGCATAAAAAGAAAGAATATGCAAAAAAGTAACTAAATTAAACAAAAATTGACAAAATACAGAAAAAGTGAACATCGGCAAAAGTAAATAAAACGTTTCATTGTGCACATGCGCGGTTCATATGAATGATTCCAACGCCTAGAGATGAAATATTATTTAAAAACTGTATTTATTTATACTTATTTTAAAGCTTCCAAACTTATCTTAGAATTGTCTTAAGGCTTCAAAAACAGGGTTTAAGAAGATCGAGTCCAACTACTTTTAGTGATTGCCCTTGTGCCTTGTTAATGCTCATGGTGAAACTTAAACGGACAGGGAACTGAAGTCTTTTAAATTGAAATGGGATATCGGAAGAGATGATTGGTATCCTGGGAATAAATACGTCTTCGCCTGCAGAATGTCCTGTCATAATGGTGGCTTCAATCACATTCGGCATCAGATTCTTTACAGCAAGTCTTGTTCCATTGCAGAGTGAAGGTGGATGCAGATTTCTCAGCAGCATAATTGGTGCACCAATCTTTAGCTCTAATATGTGAGAGGGTACTCCAGATGGCTCCAATGTATTTAAAAATTCTGTGGTGTAGTGTACCGCCTCTTCTGTATCACAGGTGGTGTCAATAGATTTGTAAATTTGAGCTTTACCTGGCAATTCTTGTAAAAGCTGCTTATTGATGACGTTGACATCTTCGTTTCTTGGGGCAAGGATTGCTCTTTGGCACAGCCATGTGTGATTAGTGAAGTACTGGGCCACATTTGGAAACACTGCCTCTTTTAGCTGTTGTTGAGTTGTCACAATCATTCCAATCGTTTCCATGGCTATACATCCTGTGTTATCAGCAGAAATGGCTCCATTTCCAAGTTGTAGAAGGTTATCTGCAAATTGCTGGGCTGAGGGATCACCATTGACATGAACTCGCAAGTTTGTTGAAAGACCAAGTCTTTGGATGTCATTCCATACGTAAGACGATTTTAAGCAGGCCTGAAAAAAACGTGAGTTAATGAAACATCCTAATATCGAAATTTTACTGATTAGAAACATTAATTTGAAGTGTGTATAATGTTAAAAAAAAAAAAAAAAATTAAAATTAAAAATTCTGCATTACCGTCATATGTAATACATTTAAACCATGTTTTAACATCAAAAAATTTCTGTAAGGTTGTAAAAGCATGAAAATTAAAAAAATCAAATAAGAAAAGTCAAGTTACAATTTTCATTCATGAAACATACTAATATTGAAATTTTACTGATTAGAAACATTAATTTGAAGTGTGTATAATGATTTTAAACAGGGTTCGTTGATATATATCAATCGATATATTTTATGATATATATCCAATATTTATTTTAAAAATATCGAGATTTTTGATATTTTCATTTATGTGAAGTATTCTGAAAATAGCATTATGCATCATATTTTTTGTCTAAAAATTAGAACTTTAAATTTTCAATTGTTATTGAAAATTAAATTGAAAATTAAACTATAATTTGTAAATAAAATGCTAAAAGGAGCTAACAAAAATAATTTCTACACATCTAAAAATGTTTTTTTACAAATGTCTCTCATTTTTCTTGCAAATGTCAAAAAAATGAGAGAGGAGCTTGCTAAATCTGGAGATTTTGATATCATATATTACGGTTGTTCTGCTCATATTTTAAATCTCTCAGCAAAAGACCTAGAACTTCCAAATGTAAGTAAAAATGTAATCAAAATAATTAAGTATTTTAGAAATACTCATTTACCAAATGCCTGGTACAAAGCAAATGGTGGCAAACTGTTAGTAATAGCTCAAACTGTAAGATGGAACACAATGTTTGATACAATGAAGTCTTTTTTAGATAACAGGGGAAAACTGTTTCAAGTCTGTAGGATCATAAACATGAAATTGATAAAGACATTTCAAATTTAGTTAATGATGTCAACTTAACGGTTAATTGTACGGACTATACAAACATTCTAAAACCCATTGCAGAAGCATTAGATGAAATGCAAAAAGATCAGACTAAAATTGCACAATGTGTAGACATTTGGATTAACTTAAGAAATAAATTGAAAGGAATAAAATAGGTGCAAGAAATATTATCAGTAAGAGAAGAAATGGCTCTTTCACCAGCACATTTAGCGGCGAATATGTTGAACCATCGATATTGTGGAAGAAAATTAACTGAAGAACAAAAGCAGGGTGTATTTGATTTTTTGCATTCTACAGACAAAGAACTTTTGCCTCTAGTAATGACTTTTTTAGCAAAAAAATCCCCCTTTCCGAACTTTATGTTTGAAGATGATTTCTTAGCTGTAGAACCATTGATTTGGTGGGACAATATTAAAATTGAACAGCCACTAAAAGAAAAAATTTCTAACTTAGTTAATCAACTGTTTACTGTTTCATCAACTACAGCACCGTTAGAGAGAATTTTCTCTAGCTTTGGTTTAGTTCAGTCTAAATTGCGCTAAAGGCTAGGAACTGAGAAAGCGGAAAAACTTACGTAGGAGATCACTTATGATAGTAAACATCCAGTTTACACGCAACCGAATTACAACAATAATAACACTTACATTTGTGTTTAAATTTTTGAACAAAAATAAATTTCATTTTGTGTTTAAAGTTTTGTTAAAGAAATAAAACATTCTTGAAATTTGATATAGTTTTATAATTTGTGTTTTGAAAGAGAAAATTGCTTAACTTAAAATTTTGTTATGAGTGCTTAAAAAAAAGAAAAAAAAAGTATTTTATTTATAATAATTATATATATAAAATTAAGTACTATTTTATATTAGAATAATTGTTTTATATTAGTTTTTATATAATGTGTAATATGTATTGGTGTTTAAGTTGTATTAAATCTGAAAATATTTATCATCAGCAATAAGTTGACAATTTTGAAAATATCGGATATATATCAAAATATCGGATATTTTGGATATTTTCGAAAATATCATGATATTTACGAACCCTGATTTTAAACCATCTTAATATTTTTAAAAGAAGTAATAAGGTTTTAATAAAATTTATTTCTTTTTATAATAGAAATGTTTTTTTCAGTGTTTTTTAATTGCATAAAATATTTTTCATTTCTTATTAAATAGTTTTGTTATTAAATAGTGTCATCGTGTGTCTAATTTTTTATTCTTTTCCTTAGAACCAACGGTCTTAAGCAACAACTCTTGAAGCAACTTACCGTTGCTTCAGAAAAATCAAGTTGTAATTTTAATTCAGAAAACATACTATTTAAAAAGAAATGTAAAATATTTTATGCTATTAAAAAACATCGAAAAAAACATTTCTATTATAAAAAAAATAAATTTTATTAAAATCTTATTCAATAATGAATTCAATATTAATTTGAGCTTTCAGCAAATGCCCCGCACAAATTTGTATAAAATTAATGTGCAACTATATTTGACGTACAAAATAATGCATATGTAATACATTTAAACGAAAAATTTCAAAAAATAGCAAAATAACGCATTAAAACAAAATCTCACCTTCAAAATAAAGTTTGAAAATAGAAAAATAATATTTTGAATAAAGTATTTAATAAGTTTTTAATAAGTTTACATGAATTACACATTAATAGAAATTTTACACATGATTTCTTCAAATAATCTACTTATTATTACTAAAAAGTATTTTTTAAAGTATATTGAATAAAGTATTTAAGAATAAGTATCTATATATATTGAATAAAGTACAAAATAAACTGAAAATAAAAATTAATTCAATATTAATTTGAGCTTTCAGCAAATGCCCCGCACAAATTTGTATAAAATTAATGTGCAACTTTATTTGACGTACAAAATAATGCATATGTAATACATAAGTTTACATGAATTACACATTAATAGAAATTTTAAACATGATTTGGTAAATCGGAAGAATTTGGGGCGGTTGGCGAATATTTGGCTATTTTTTTTAAAGGTCTCCAAATTTGCGTTTCTGAGTCCTTCATTCCCCCTCCCCTCTCATATTCTGTTGTATTTTAAAGGTGAAAACACCAGAACGACGAAATTCGAAAAAAAAAGTGGGGACAGCAATTTTAGTGACCTTTTAAAAAAATCGCAACATGCAAAAATATCCGACTACATTCGGTGCCATTTTTTTTCAAAAAGTTGAGAAAATTTCCTGTGCTATTTTTCGCGTGAATATAAGGGAAAATAATGAAAAAAATAGTCCTGAACTGTATAACTTTTTACAAACTTGTACGGTTTTGGTTCAAACTGTAGCAAATTTTTAATGAAAAATACATTTTAATTACATTTTAATAAACACATTCAAATTTTTAGTTTTGTTTCAAACTGTAGCCAATTTTTAATGAAAATTGTATTTTAATAATTACATTTTTAATGAAATATAAGTTCTTCAGAAAATGCAATTAAAATTTTCAATTGGATTGAAATCACTCTAATATCATTTCTGATTATCATATGGAAAAAATAAATATAGATTTAGAAACAGAAATTTACATTCTTTAAGAATATAAGAAATTTCATAATTTTCATCAAAATCAACAATTTAAACATAGTCAGATACCTTAAAAAAAACAGAAAAATCATGAAAATTGACTTACCTTGATCTCAATTCATACTTTTTTTTTGGGAGGGGGGGGGTGAGGGGAGATGCCTTCAGAATCACTGTAATTTTTGGTAGATGTTGACTAAACGTTTTACATATATTTTCATCACCCGTGGCATTGTAATTACAATCAAAGTTATCAAGTTCAGTAAATTTGCTTTTAAATTTATCTAAAATTCTTTTACCTCACATTTAAATTATAAGGGTCTTTACTCTAAATTCTTGAACTGATTCATATTCAGTTTCGAATTCCCTTTCATCAGTTATATTATCTTCATAATTCTGATGTATTACTTTACAATGACACACTTTTGCTCCTTTTTCTCAAGATCATTCAGGAAAAACAGCAAAAATTTACCGGTATCCATTTGTGATTGTGAAGGGCGCTGTAGGAGCATAAAAATTCAGTGTAATCCAAGCATGAGCAAGATCACACTGGATACTGGATCACATCTGAAAAGATATGTAAAATGTTTTAATTGCCCGAACCCCAGCGAATTCAAACTTCGAGCACGTGCAGAAACCAATTAGAATCGCATATACAAAGGAGCTCAAATTACACCAGAAAAGTTCAGCAATATGGTTACTATCAAAAGCGTATTCACATGAAATTGTAGGAGTAGCCAGAAAAGGGGGGTATATCATGACATGAAGTAAACAATCGCCAAGTCAGCGGCAGCCCCAACTTCTTCCGATTAACCCATGATTTCTTCAAATAATCTATTTATTATTATTAAAAAGTATTTTTTAAAGTATATTGAATGAAGAATTTAAGAATAAGTATCTATAACTTACCATATGCTTTCAAATTTCAAACGGGACGCTGAAAAACTCGGAATTGAATCACAGTCGAATATCATTGAAGTTCGCTTCAATTTACATTTTTATAAATCTCCATAAATCCCCAAAAAATCGGTATATATCTATTTAGTTTCAATAAAGTATTTATTATTGTTAAAAAGTGTGAAGAAAGTTTTAAACTGTAAGTAGAAAAAATTATCAATGACACATTTCTTTTCAGGGATTCATTTTTTAGTGAAAATCCCACTGTGAAAGAATCACGCTTTGTTTACAAAATATCATCGGAAGATCTCAAGATTAGAATTCAAATAACTCTAAAACTATTGAAGTAACAGATTAAGTGTAAGCAGAATAAATTATCAATTTTTAAAGCTCTTTCCAAATATTTAACATTTATGTACTTTCATGAAAAAAAAATACATCGATTTCGACATTTTTCAAAGATAGCTGAATTCGAGCAGGTCGCAGCGGAATTTCTTGGTAGACGAATGCGATGGCTATTCCATTTCTGGACTCACCCTTCAAAAATTGTTGGTTTTTTATTAATTAAAAATTAACGGTAATAAAATTAAAAATTCGGGCTTCGAGGTATAGATGTTCAGACTCTTCACTACCCGTGTGCCAAATTTCACAGTTGTAAGTTTTATAGATTCGTCTCTAGGCCCCACATATATAAACACACACACGGACACTTGCTTTTATTAATAAGATTATGTAATACATGTAGGTATGTATTGTTCATTAGAGGAACAATATTTTTGAGGAAAAAAATAAAAAGTAAAAAAAAATTTCGATCGTAAGGGCGAGCGGTCATAAGTCGAGGAATACCGCAGCCGAGGAATAGGCAATTCGACGAATGCGCTTTAATGAAAACGGAGTAACAAACGGGAAACATTTACTGTTCGAGCCTTTGGATTTTATTTTTGCTAACAAGTTGAAGGTGCTGTGGCGTCACGACAAGGCTGATAAACTCTCTGAGGCGTTGCTAAAAATTACGACTATGGGATCCATAACAAGAAAGACACATAGTCTTAAATAACATGCGAAGCCAATTTTTAAAAACAAAACTTAAAGAGGAAATTTATTTACAAAAAGAATTAACATTTAAACTGTGCAACATATTCAATTAAAATCCCGTGTAGATTTTCAACGTACAGAGCCGAAAACACACACGTCCACACAGGGCGCGTTCTACCCAGCGACTCTCTCCCAGACAGGGGGTCGGCAAACTTTGGTGACAGTTCCTTCATAACTTTATTGCATTCCAGAATCGTTAGGACGACAGCTTTACTGGCTGCATCTGTGGGAAAACGTTTTTTAATCCCCCCACGCGTTCCGAACTGGTGGAAACGAGTAACGCTTTCCTTGAAAAACACGCAGCTGTGTTTCAAGCACTTGTGGGGACTTGGGAAAATAAGACCATATTTCCAGTACGCTACAGTACTGTGTGGGTAGGCTCAGAATCTCCGAAATAATTTTTACTGACAGCACAAGTAATTTTTAATTTGTAAGAGAAGTACGCGAACTTCCGGTCATGTAGGTAATTTGCAGGCAGAAGGTAGCCGTTGATATATTTATTTATCTCCAGTTAATTTAGTTGATTTCCTTCACTAAAAGATTTAAATTTTCCACTCTGGAAAACAAAGATTGGCGAGCGAGTCCGATGCGCATATCTTTTGTCTTTTGTAGTATTAAACGTTATTCTTTTTCTAATATCTTCTTACATTTTTATATATTTTACTCTTAAACTGGAATTTCAAAAGTACGAACAGTTTTTTTCTGCAATTTAAAAGCAATAAATAAGTCATTTATAATTAATTTTTAATTACTTCATAAATTTCTAAGTAATGCAGTGGCACCTGTGAGACATACACGGGATTGGTTTATTGCCAAAATCCTCTCAGCAAAACTCTGCCCGAGTTGGCTTTTCTCATGCATTTTTTATCATATGAGTTAGCATAATTTACGTTAACTAATTTCGTTCGCAACCAATTCTTCTCTCTACGAATTATTTTTGTCATATCGATACAGTATAGCTTGCTACTTATAATGACTGATTTGATGGCACAGATATTTTATAATTTACCATGTTCTAAGGCCTCACGAGAGGACGATTCAGGTCTCTAAAGCTCATGGATCTCGGTATCTTTTGCCCTCTTGTCCTCTAGGAATTCGTCAAAGTTAATTACCGTATTTTTCGGACCATAAAACGCACCTTTTTACATAAAAAATCGACTTAGAATTGAGGTGTGTCTTATAATCCGAAGTTAACATTAAAATAAAATTAATATTTTACTATGTATATTATACACTGAAGTGCCACTGAATTAGGGATAGCAAAGTCTATGCAAATTGTGTAGCTCTGCGCATCATGTATGCGCAAGTGAGGGCGCTGTGGTAACTGCATATATAGCGCGTACTGTGGTTGTTCTGAATTATTTGTTGGAATTGCCAGTATGGGTAAACTGCCTGATTTAGACGCCTTCGATCGCGGACAAATCGTAGATGCGCGACGCATGGGCCATTCAATTTCCGAACTCGTCAGACAGCTAGGGTTTTCAAG
Source organism: Dolomedes plantarius (assembly GCA_907164885.2). Taxonomy (NCBI): domain Eukaryota; kingdom Metazoa; phylum Arthropoda; class Arachnida; order Araneae; family Dolomedidae; genus Dolomedes; species Dolomedes plantarius. The sequence goes on from OU015498.1 coordinate 55,621,661, forward strand.
GTCGACAGTGTCAAGAGTATACCAAGAATACATGGATGGTGGAAAAAAACTAGCGATCGGGCAAACTGCAAAGGACAATTAGCCTTGACAGTGCGTGGTGAGAGACGGCTCAGGCGTATTGTACGTAGCCAGCGAAGCCAAACATTAGCTCAAATTACCACCCAGTTTAATGACGGTGCCAGTCGTACAGTCAGTAAACGGACTGTGCAACGCTCGCTTCACCGTAGGGGCTTCGGGAGCCGTCGACCTACGAGAGTACCATTGCTCTATACTCGCCATCGGGCTGCACATCTTGCCTGGGCAAGAGAGCACAGAGACTGGAGTGTAGAGGACTGGAAACGAGTAGCATGGAGTGATGAGTCTCGATTCCGACAACTTAACGCCGACGGGAGGCTGAGAATATGGCGTCAGGCTCATGAAGCCATGGATCCTGCATGCCTGGCTGGAACTGTACAAGGGCATCGTGGCTCAATCATGGTCTGGGGGTGTTTTTTCGTGGCACAGTTTGGGATCTTTGGTGCGTGTACCAACCTCCCTCAATAGAATTCGGTACGTAGAGTTGCTGGGTGATCACCTCCATCCGTTTATGCTGTTCTGTTATCCGCACGGTAATGGAGTTTTCCAGCAAGACAACTGTACCTCTCACAAGTCCCGGTTGGCTACTGGCTGGTTGGATGAGCATTCCTCTGACTTCTCTGTCATGAATTGGCCACCTAGAAGCCCAGACTTAAATCCTATTGAGCATCTTTGGGATGTTTTGGAACAAGGCGTGAAAGGCCATCACACAGCACCAAAGAACCTCACTGAATTATGAACAGCTTTAGCCAATATTTGGCAAGCCATTCCCGTGGAACGTTTCCAGAAACTTGTTGAATCTATGCCTCGTCGTGTGGAAGCCGTTATCAAGGCCAAAGGAGGCCCAACTCGTTACTAGGTAGGTATCCCTAATTCAGTGGAACTTCAGTGTATATATATATATATATATATATATATATATATATATATATATATATTAATTATATGTGGGGTGCTACCTTTAAATTAGTTCAACTAGACTTTTGATGCAACAATCTGACACCTCAATATTAATACAAGATTCAGGATGACTCACAAACAGTTTCTCGTTAACAACAAGCGTTTTATTACGTTGACGTTTCAATTTACATATAACACATTAACATTTAACCTCTCGGGGTAATGACGATATCACGATACTCGACAGTCTTGGACTTTTCGGAGTCACCCAGACTTCCGCAATGTGGGAGCTTTCCTACCGTAGTAGGCCTAAATGCCTCCCCACGCTCTGCCCGTAGTCTAAGCCTAACTCTCCGGGGTCTCTTCCCCGGTTACTCGAAGGAGCTTATTACTTTCAATCAGTGGCGCACCCAGGGGGGGGGGGGTAAGGGGCTCTGGCCCTCCCCCAAAGAAATAGAAATTGCATTATGAATATTGATTTTGCATGAATATTTTTATCCGTTTCTCCCGGCCCCTCCCCATGCATTATAAATATTTTTATCCGTTCATCTCGCCCCCCCCCAAGAAAAAATCCTGCGTGCGCCACTGCTTTTTACATGAGCACTCGATCTCTGTTCCGTATCGCCTCCAAACTTGTTCTGCTGCGTCGCGTGTGGACCCCTCGTCCCCTACTCCCGCTGGTTTTCGGGATTGCGCTAAGCGGCGGAGATACGCATTCTGGATCCCACATATATATTTATTATATATTAAATATATTTAATATATGTACTATATATATTTATTATACATTTTATATATTTAATACATGTATTATATATATTTATTATGCATTATTTACTATATTTAGTTCATATATTTTTCATCTTTATTAAGAAAGAAATTGAAAATATATTTGTATACTTAACAAAATGCAAAATATTCTTTACTAAAAAATCCTCCCATAAATTTGAGGCTCGTCTTATTGTCCGGTGCGTCTTATGGTCCGAAAAATACGGTGTGTTTACCAGTTATTCTGTTAGTTTTTCCCTTTTTGTTTAAAGAGCCCAATTAAGTCTGTTACAGACATTTCGTATGTTTTTAGTTTCCTTTCAAAATTAGCTCGGTTTCATTTTTTTAGTGATTATTTGAAGCTTAAATCTCATTTTCAAAGAGGTGCGGTGTGGGTTGTTTATTATGGTAACCAGTAACTCATGTTTAATTCGGAAATTTGAGGATGTATTTGTTTTTCCGAACACATAAAGCAGGACTTTATACATTGTTTAAACAAAAATATTGGAACTGTATTATACCAACAAATGGACTGTTTACGCGAACTCTAATATTTTAAAACTACAGTGGCTTCCAAAAGTGTTCGTACACCTACGATTTTCAATGAAATAGGGGTCTATCCATTAATTAAAATGAATATTTCAAAATGGTATTTAATAATAAGATCTATAATCTATTCTTAACAAAACTACCTGAAATATTTTGAAAACATAGTAAATCTTTATTTTTAAGAAACCAATAATCAAAAAGTAACAAAAACTTTATCTCAGAAAAGTAATTGTACACTTGTAAAAAATCTCTACATATTAGTAAATACTTTAATTTTTCGTTAAATTAATATTTAGTAGGATATCCTTTACGTGGATTTTTCACAAATTTTCGAATTATAAATCTCTGATCACGTTTTGTTAACTTTGCCGGACGACCTTTTCTTACCTTGTTTTCGATCCGATTTTCTTCTTTAAAGCGTTTTATCACATAGTGCACAGTAGAATGGGATAAATTAAGTAATTTAGCAGTATTCCGAACTGATTTACCACTACTGTGATGAAAAATAATCAATTTTCGAATGCTGTTTGTTGTTTCTTTACGACTACGAACCAATTTTAAATAATAATAGAATATTACGGAGTAGGTAAGCAAAAATTAAAACCAAACGATATTTTAAATGCCACCACAATTCGAAAATAAAAATAAAGCTCCAGACGATAATTTTAATTATGAATTTATCCTAAAACATTTCAGTGTACGATGACTTTTGTGAGATAAAGTTTTTGTTACTTTTTGATTACTGGTTTCTTAAAAATAAAGTTTTACTATGTTTTCAAAATATTTCATGTAGTTTTGTTAAGAATAGATTATAGATCTTATTTTTAAATATCCATTTTTAAATATTCATTTTAATTAATGGATAGACCCCTATTTCATTGAAAATCGTAAGTCTACAAACACTTTTGGAGGCCACTATATGCATATAAACTTTCTCAGATGGCAGCGAAAGGGAATTGACAGAAAATTTCATCGATTCATGTGATCGCATTGAGTGATTTTAGTTTTAAATAATGGATTTTTCAGACGTAGTCAAAATCGGTGTGTTGCGTAAATGTGTATCTCGTTCAGTATTCATTAGTAATTACTTATTAATATTTATGAGTTGCGTAATTCAATGCCAGAGGATATAATGGAAAAGGGGTAAAAGGGATAAAAGGAATTTCTTTCACGTTGTGTTAGTTAAAAAATTTATTGCAATAACCATACTTATTAAATCCCCCACACGCTTATACGCCAAAAAATGCTAGCGCGCCTCCAAGGCAGTTTGATGTTTTCTTGTTACAGGCAGTGAGTGACCCTGAACAAGCCGCCATGCTTCATTCAGTTTTTTTATGTTATATAACAGCTGATCTAGGTTTCTTACCAACCTGTTTAGAGCAGCTTCCTGCAGAGTGCGAGTCAAATGGTAATGGAGTTTAATTATTTTGTGCAATCATCGATGAGATCACTTTTGGACCGTTGTCGAGGATGCCTCGAGACAATTAGAGGATTCGTCTGGAGTTCTTAAAAACTAATCACTCGCTTGTTAGTAACTATCAGAAAGTCACAAGACTGTCGGTGAACAGAAAAATATTCTTTAAGTAGCATGTTATACGGCAGTAAAAGCAGACTGCTTTTATTAACCCTTCAGCGGATGCGCCAATTTTTGGGTACACCAGCAGGCGCGCGTTGCATAAAGTGCAACGTCTCTTTCAACCTTGATTATTCCTTTTGCAATAAACTTTCTTTTTTAAAATTGAAAATATTAATTCTGCGTTTTATGACAAGATATAAAATGTTGATAATATTGTGATATGTTTATAATTAAAGGCCAAAGAATGCAGATACAATCGCCTTATTTCAAAACTGTCTGGTTTAATGCATCTAAGGACAACTTGCGAATCGATTCCTATGATGTCCAAATCCTAAAAAACAATGAGATTGTCCATCTTCGTAATATGCGGAATACCGTGTAATAGCTGCACATTTGATTTGCTACATCAACTCATAATTTTGTCGTATTGCAATCCAGTATAATCGCTGGTTTACCACGGTTAAATTACGACTAACAATGAATGGAAAGGAATACAAGGGTCAGAAAATCAGACCTGCATTAGAAAGGGTGTAGCTATAAATAGAAACTGCTTAGAACATTCAAACCTTACTTTTAAGAACAAACCACTCAAAATTACGAAAATGTTGCACTTTATACACGTGCGCGCCCGCTGAAAGGTTAAGCGAGGAGAAATTAGCTGATAGAAACAGCATCACAAAACGTAAAAATACAATGGTGGTTCACTTATTTATAATTTTATATTCGTAAATACATTACTTTTTAGGTTGAAGAAAAATGAATTGCTTTTTAATAGTTCTAGAGAGGAAATGAAGCAAATGTGTTTTTTCTGTTTAAAAAGAAGGGGAAAAAATGAATTTTTGTTTTAAATTTATTTTTATATCTGCCCGAAGAAATGCAATTTTCCAATTTACATATCAGATCTTTTCTTGCCAGTTTTTCACATATTTTAACAACTTTAGAAGTTTGAAAATGGTTTAAATACTTTGTTTGTTTATATGTTCATACGACAACCGCTGTAAGGTGAGACGAATCTAATGAAATTTTTGTATAGCCTCATCATCAGTTTATGAACATTAGGGTAGAATAAAAAGCATTGTTTTTTTACATAGAAATTTGTTATAGCCAGAAAAAGTTGCCTTTTGGGATTAGAATGAAGAAAATAAAATTTTATTGTTCTACTAAAGTATTTTCAAGTGCTGCAAAGAGCTTCAAAATGGATACTTTTATGAAAAAGTGTAAAAAATTTGTATTTTTTAAAAATTTCTTTTATAGTATATTAAAATAATATATATATATATATATATATATTCTATAAACAGAATATTCAAACTATGATATTTTATAGAAAACTTACACATTCTAAGTATTACAAATTTTTAGATGCCATTATAGAACAACTGATTTTGCAGAATTTCGCGATTTTCATCATAGTAATTTTACAGTAGCATATTCTTATAATACACATTGGAATGACAGAAAAACAATTTTCAATTAACGGACATAAGTTAAAATAAGCAAATCGCACTTATACAGCAAAATATTAATGTAATGTCTTTAAAGGCAAAACGCTATTTTGAAAAAAAAAAACATTCATCTTTTTCAAAAGTCCATAGTAATCACACATGGTTTCCATTGCTTAATTCACTGACACATTGAATTTTTTTTTCAAATTTTGGCATTATCTTTTAAGAATGTATTTTGTTTTTATCAGTGCATCTCTTGTAGAAGTGCCTCAAACAAACAAGGATGACACAGTAACTAATTTAAAAATCCTCTCTACTTCTTGTGTGTGATATGGAAAATTATGGAAGTCAATACATTGACTCCTATGATCAGATTCTTTTGCTTTCTTTATAAATTGCTTTAGTTTGTCATCAGAAATATCGCACCCCCGGCGAGAAAAGTGACACAAGTCAAAAAAGGGCAATTTTGAGGTTATGTCATTGAAAAATATGTATGAATGCTCTTATTGTGCACAAAAAGCGACACATCTCTATCTCGCAATTTGTCCACCTGAGGGCAGTTGTATCAGTTTTATTGTAATGCTAGTTCAAGCTGTATAGTATTCTTTAAGTTGATTTTTATCAAATGCTGCATTTTTGAGTTGTGTCACTTTTCTTACCGGGCTGCGATATGCCTCGTCATAGGAGGTTCTGTTACTTAAACATCATTCCATTCAATCATATCAATATAATCCTTAGCATCAAAGTTTATACGTCGAATTTGAAAACTTTCTGATGCTTCCTTCATTTTTAGCCCTTGCTTTTAGAATCCGGCGTAATCCAAGCTCTCTTACATGACTGCGATCATCTGATATCATACAAAGGGGGAGATTTTCAGGAGCAACAAAGTATGCATTTCTTTGAATGACTGGGTCAATTACATTTTTAAGTGTCTGATTGAGGTAACGTGGATAGCTTACAAATTCACACAAGTGTTTCGATCCAAAGATACAAGATGGTTTCAGCTTTACGTTAAGCCAAACAGATGCATAAACTTTCAAAATGTACTCAGACAGTATCCGAAGATTTTTGCAGGGCATTTTGTTCCCACATACAAGCGAAGTATTCGGTTTTCTAAGCTAAGCCATAGTAACTGACAAAGTTTTCATGGTTTTTTTTCATGGACAAATCAGAAAAACACCTTCCAACAAAGATTGCATTACACATTCATAACATTCATTTTTGGTCCACACTTTACCATCTTTAATTTCTACTAATCCAATGTTATTTTCAATAGGTGAACATTCAGTCACTGGAAATTCAAAGCAATTTTCTAGTTGTTTTCCTATTTCTCCTCCGAGGACGATTCATTTCCATGAAATAGACAAATCAACAACATCTACAATGGCTTCCGTAATTCTTTTTCCAATAAAGGAATCGCACCATTGTTCAAACCAGTGTTCAAGGCAATCCCATCACATCCAATTGCAGTGATATTTATTGGTTGTTGCCATTGAAAAATGCCATTATGCTGTCTTTTATACCTTTTCCAGAGCCAGAATCGGTATTACATGTCCTAAAAACTTTGATCTAGGCTCTTCAACAAGTGATACACGTGTTCTTTGATAACAGTTGTTTTGTAATACTTACGTAGTTCTTTTACATAGCTTTTGTGGTTCTTTATTCGTTGTCGTCTAATTTTCATTTTGCCAATTACTGTACTCCTTTCTTTATCACTAATCAGACCAACATTCTGAAGAGCAACGCTTGCAATTGTTGCAAAAATTCTGTCTGGTACTCCATTTCGATCACAAACAAAAGCTGCAATGGCAATTTTATGCTCATTTGACTACTTGAGGTTTCAGAGACTCTTGACGTAGAGGCAATAGCAAAATTGGGTTATAATACTGTGTCTTCTTCAGGACTTAGATCTGTCTCTACTTCACTATCTATGTAGTATGTTTCATTACTTTTTCCAACTTGTGCTTGTTGATGAATATAATTCATTTTTCTCTGCAATATTTTATTCTTTCTTTCCTCTTTCATTGCTAAAATATAAGATGTTACTTTATCAACTGTACTTATAGACATTTTTCTAGCTGTTCTCTGATGTTTTAAAAACTCTTGCTTTGGTACAGGGACTTTTCTTTCTTTTTTCCCATTTAAAAACAGTAAAATCTGAACATTTGCAAGCAGCAACGTCAAATAAATGTTAACTATCATTCTTAAACAAAACTAAATTTGAATTATATTTTGTTGTTCTTTTCCTATTTTTTAGATTTTAACATATTTCTGTACCTTTCGTGATAACATTTAATCATGTTGAAGATTCGGATATGAGAAGCTACAGGAATTGAAGCTTTCAACCAAATATTTTCAATTCTTTTTGTCAATGTATGGGATTTTCACTTACCGAGGGATCCTAGCCAGGTGATGACTGAATGGCTAGGGCACTAGCATTTGGTTCAGATCTTGTGGGTTCGAGCCCCACTGTTGGCATGGATGTTTGTAGCCGTTCGAAATCGGCTTTAAACTGTAGGTCCAGGTCTAATTAGCCCTCGTGTAGCAAAAAGTTAACCGTAACGCTCCAAACCAACTGAGGGATCCTTAGGAGATGTCTGTTTCAACGTACTATGTCTTACAAGAAGGTAACACTTCATATCATTCGCAAAAGTGCCTCGTCCATCTGCCTCTATTTATCCTATTTTTATGAAGTAAAACGTATTATGTAATCTGTTTAGCATGTTTCCTGACTAAAAAGAATGTCTAAATTATATTTAAAAAAAACTTCTTTCTTCAATTTCTAAATAATTGCGAAATTTGTCAAAAATTTAATAAAAACCAAAAGTTTGCCCATCTTGCGGCACTTCTAAACATACTTCAATTACGCTAATATTTAATTTTGGTCTTTATTTTGATCAAAGGCAACTTTTGAAAACTATAGCATATCGAAATTTAAGAAAAAAGTTTCGTTCCACCCTAATGAACATTTATCTGTATAAACTGAGTTCTTGGTTTGTACGAAAATTATACCTGTTTATTACTTACTTTAAAATATTCTCTTCAAGACGCGCCAATATTTTGTTTAGTGTGTATTTCAAAACACTGCACAACTATCATCATTATGAAATTTTTAAATGATATTTATAATTTTCAGAAGACTATGTGACTGAAATGAATGAAAAGCAAAGTGCGAAATTTTTTTACTTTGATGGTAGTTTTAATAAGATAGTACATAATACAAGAAAAATAAAGTTTTCTTTCTCTCTTTTTTTGGGGAGGGGGGCATCGAATGCTCTAAATCAGGGGTACACAAACTGCTGCCCACCAATCTTTTAAGTGTGTGCCCGAAATACTCACATTCATTATCGGGCAGGTGCTTTTGTAAACATAATTTTAGAAATTAGTGCTTGAAAAATACAAAACTATACTAAAATGTAAACTATACAAAATATTTAGATATATTGATGATATAATTGTAATTAATAAAAGTAATAATCATATAGCCTTAAATTTTTACCCTCATAATCTGGAACAAATACAAAGTAGCCAAAATAATATTAATGTAAACTTTTTAGATATCAACATTAAATTAAATTCACATTGCAATTTTACTTTTAACTTATATGATAAAAGATCAGATTATGATTTTAATATTGTTAAATTTCAAAATTACCTAACTTGTTTACATAAATCTGTTTTCAATAACATTATTGTAAATCAGCTAGTACAAATAAATAGGCTTTGTTCTAAAGACAGTAGAAATAAGCATATTTTAGACTTGTTAGTTGTGCTAAAACGTAATTATAACCCCGATAGTCTTTCCAAGCACATAATTGGTTGCTTTAGATTTAATGAATAGCTTGTTCTGTTGCAATTAATTAGTAATACAAACTAAAAAGATTAATTTGTGAAAATAACTACTAAAAATTAAAATTAATTAATAATAATTAAATTCTTAAGTAAAAGTAATATTAAATAATAAATAATAATGTATTACTCTTAGTAATAATAAAAAACCAATTTAATTTAGGATTATTTGTCCTATAACACAGTCTCCATAGTAAGTCTGCTCATGTGTTTCCATTTGCTCCATGGTTGCAAGTTTTGTGACGTCAGTCTTCTTGCGGTTTCCTATTCCCAACTTCCACTTTGTCTAGAGCCAGGCTTGGAGTTCTTTGATTAAGTAACTATTTATTCAATTCTTCTGTTTCTATAGGATTATACGGTCTCTAAGTATATTTATTATTTAGATCATATTTATCAGAAACAATCGATTGGTTTTTAGACAGTATCGGCACCGCTGATGAAGAGATGCTGTCTAAAACCTATTCAGTACTTATCTATTCATGTTTTTAGTTCCTGGCTGCAAGTAGATTTAGAGCTCATACTGGTTTTTCACTTTCAACTTTGTCTTATATACAGTTCGCTTTAACGACTTTCAAGGGACCGGGAAAAATCGTCCTTAAGTAGAGATCTCCGTTAAACAAAATTTGTGAAAAAATAATATTTCCCTTCACACTTCACGGGCTTAGGACTGTCAATATGTTTCTTAATATACTGGCGTGTTTAAAAATGTTATTTTTATTATCATTATTATTTTATTCACAAAAAATTATTTTAAATTACAGTGAAAAAAGAGTACAAACAATACAGTAAATTAGGTTTTAAAAATGCCAAAAAGTGTTGATTGCTTCATTTTCTCCTTCTTTTCGTTATTCTCTTTTCCAGATTTTCTAAAATGTTAAATGTGTCATCTCCCATATTCGATATATTCGATGTAATATAGCATCGGAGAACATCTAGAGCAGAAGTTGCATTTGTGTAAGACAGTGGCAATGTCTCCTTTCCGTGTCTTCAATTTCGTCTCACACTGTGTTTTCATTTACAATATCTTCATAAATTTGTTCTACATTTCTGTAATCTATTGTTAAAACATTCATCACAATTGCAGAAATCTTGAATTGAAACATCCTCATCTTCAACAAGACTTCTTCATTCTGCAGGGATAATGTCATCTTCGTCGATTTCTACATAAGTACTTTGCAGTTCCACTAAAATATCTTTGTGAATTCCAGCAACACGAAAGCACTTTCTTATTGTGGATGAAGAAAATTCTTTCCATGTTGATGTTATAATGGGCATTGCTTCAAACATCGTAAATTTTCAAATTTTCATACTGTCAGCCGAATTGTTTATTAATTTCTTAATTAAAGACTTTCTGCAGTATGCTATCCCACTGCAAATGATACCCAGGTCTAATGACTGCAACTTTCTAGTGCAATTAGCTGGTAAGAAATGAATAGTCAAATTTGTAAGTCCAGGGATATGGAGTATGTGCAGTGCAACGGTCGATTAAAAGTAAAATTTTTCTCTTTTCTTGATGCATTTTTGCATAAAATTTTCTAATCCAGTCAATAAAAATGTGTGATGTCATCCACGCTTTATTATTATTCCGATACTCACAAGGTTTCCTGGTGATATTCTTAAAACACCTTGGTTGCTTTCCTTTGAGTATAACTAGTTGTGAAAATTTCTCAGATCCATCCAAATTAGTGCACAGTAAAACAGCCAATCGGTCCTTACTGGGTTTTCCACCATAACACTTTTCGCCCATATACGTTAAGTTTTATTAGGCTCCATATTGTAGAATAGGCTCGTCTCATCTGCATTGAATACGTTCTTCTCATATCCATCTAATATCCCCTTCAGCACTATTTTCCATTCTTCCACAATTTTTTCATCTACGAAGCCACTTTCGCCAAATATGCTTTTAAATGCAAGCCCATATCTTTCTTTGAACTTTGCTAGCCAACCAGTCGAAGCCTGAAAATTTTGCATTCCAAACTTTTCTGCCAGAACTATAGCATTTTCTTTAAATATCACTCCGGAAATGGGACTGTTGAATGCTCTTGCTTCATGAAACCATTGCAGGACTGCCTTATCAAACTCTTCTGATCGGCCATATTGAATTTTCTGCCGTTTGGATTTGAATCCCAAACCAAATTTATGTGCAGCTTCAAGAATTTTCTCTTTGCTTCCTAAAATACCTTTGAGAGTAGACTCGGGTAGCTGAAATTGTCTTGCGAATTGGACTTTTGTTATTCCAACACTTTCTTCCCAGTCTTCAATAATTTCCCCCTTTTCTTGTAGTGTAAGATGCTTTCGCTTTGATGCCATTTCGCTCTTCTCACCTCGTATTCGTACTGGAATGAGCTCCTACACACAACCATGAATTCTCTAAACATGAAAATCTGCTTCCCGGAAGGAGTGAGAGAGGGCTGCTATTGGACAGTTCGTAAGTCACATGACTACAGATGGTAGGAACAATAGAGTGATTCAGCTCCCGCACTAAGAGACCCATGGAAGAATATTCGATTTTCCGATAAACAGTAATCCCCCACGGTTTTCCAACTGCAACAAGTCTATGATTGCAACATTGCAAACATCAAGGAAATTCCGGGTCTTTTATTGAAACCTAACTTGTTTTCCTCCACAGAATGTTCCCCTCCTACACATAAAATGTTGAAGAAAAAGTTTATCGTGTAAAAAAAATTCGTCGTTAAACAGAAACAAATCCACTGTTTAATTAGAAATAAATTTTATAATTTACATTTGCCTTTATTTTTTATTTTTCCCTTAAAAACGCAGTTTTTTTTTTAACATCACCCAAGAGAAGCACTTTTTTCTACACCAACCAAGAGGTAAAGTGCAAGATGCGTTATTCCCTTTATTTAATCAAAGTAAGGAGGGATTTCGCATGAAGCCTAGGCTCAAAGTTTCTTTCTTTCTTATTGTTTGTATATCATTTCAGTGGAAACGCGCTAAGCGCATTCTGTCTGACCAGATGGACACGAAGAGCGAGGGGTGCAGCCCAGTAATTTTTTGATGGAAAGCATGAAAAATTTTATATCTATATATCTACCCGGGCAATCATTGTTTAAAAATAATTTCATTAATTTTCTTATGCCTTAATATAACTAATGGACTAATAGTTCGGAATGAAAGTTTTGTGTCGTTATGTTTCTACAGAGGCTGTTCGCACATTTTTTAGACGATTTTGGTAAGCGGTAATAAAAAATCGTTTGCTGCAAAAGAAATAATTGCAATTGTACTATGTTTTTAAAAGTCAAAATTATTTTCTGAGGCTTGAAAGTTTTGTTTTTATTCAAAATGGCGTTTTTAACAAAGCAGTGGTTCGAAGGCTACATTTATTTTCTTTCCGAAGAGAAATATGCATACTCCGCTATCCAAAAACGATGTGAGAGTCATGGTTTTGTGATATCTAAAGCGTCGATAGGTAATATCGTCAACAAGAAAGGAAAAAAACGTCAAATTGGAGCCTCAAGTGGGACAAAAATTCCAAACAAGTATCCAAGGAAAAAACGGACATCTTCGACTATTGCAAAGGTACGTTGTTTAAAGTTAAAAGAAAATCCCCCTCGTCAAAGGACAGTTGCAAAATCATTAAAATGCTCGGTGTCCACTGTAAACAAAATGATAAACGTTGATTTAAATCTTACGAAAGCGAAAAAACGCAATGTGCATCGTCTTCTTCCAAATCATATCGCTGAACGCAGGACACGCTGCAGAATTCTATATGAGAAACACTTATCCAAAGAAAAATGGAAAACAATTGTCACAATAGATGAATCATGGGTGTATTTAAATGATTGCAACAAAAAAGAGCAATTTATTATCATAAAAGGGGAGAAAAAATTTAAGTACATGGTTCAAAGAATCGAAAGAAAGTTTTTCTAAGGGATTCATGATTGTTGCTGGTTTTTCTTATAATGGCAAGTTAAAAATAAAGAGAGTGGAAAAAAATGTCAAGATTAACTCCAAATACTATCAGGAACATATTTTATCGCCAATTTTTCTGAATGAAATACCATCGTTTTACCCACAGTGCCATCAATCTGTGAGACTCCATCAGGACAAAGCTAGCAGTCACACATCAAAATCCACTGTAAATTTCCTAAAAGAAATGGAACAAAAAACTGGTATCAAGGCCATACCCTTCACTGATATCCCTACTAAATCTCCCGATGTATCACCTATGGATTTTTGTGCTTTCGGACTTTTAAAATCTGCATTATCCAAACGTCGTCCCAAAACCCTTACAGGACTCTGGAAAGCTGTTCAGGAGGAATGGGATAGAATACCTCTTCTGACACTTCAAAAGGCATTATTATCCTGGAAATTGTGGTGTCGAAAGATAGTTCAGAATAAGGGATGTCAAATAGAACATTTAAAACACAAGAATTTTATGTAATTTAGTTTTGTGAATAGAATATACATCGTCTAAAAAATGTGTGAACAGCCTCTGTATGTTTAAAGAGCTTTTCCTCCCACTGCTTAAAAAACCCCAAAACTCTAAAAGATTTATCTTATATGATTTCACGGAATAAGTAATTCAAATACATATCGTATGTTAACTCTGTTTCGCGAACTTAGGGGAAAAAACCTGTAGAACTCTTAAACGTCTTCCCATTTTATGATCCTCAAACAATTAATATATTTAGATCAACAGAAGGCTTCCAAAAACTGGCCATGGGACAAACTTAATATTTCTTTTTTTTTCTTCCTTTTTTTCCAAATTTTATTAAGTTGTATTAGTTTGAACGCCATTGTCTAAAATTGGCTAAAGCAGCGGTTCTCAACCTTTTTAGACTCACGACTCCACTAAACGTAAGAAAAATAAAATAAACACTTCGCCATCCCCCCCCCGTCACCCCCAGACCAACTCTCAAACCATCCCGAGATCACCCCTGAGAACAAACAACAAACCTTTTCCCCCGCGTATCGAATTTGACTGGTTGTGGTGAAGGGGCTGTATCCACATTTAAGAGGTACCATTAGGAGCACAAAAATCATTAAAAATTAATTTTAAAAAAACTAATTGAGCCCCAAATTTCGTTTTTCCTGATTTAAGTTTCTCGGGTCCTAAACATTAACTGTACCGAATTTGGTCCCGGTGGGTGAAACAGTCTATGATTCTATAGTGGACAAGCAAACAGACAAGCTCTTTTATATATATAGATATACACAGTGCGTCAAATAAGTTTTAAGACTGGGTCTGTAAAAAGAAATGGAAACAAGAAATTAATACCTGTTTTGGTTTTTTATTCAAAATAGGACCCTCCGGCTTCAATGCCCTTTTTACAGCGATTTAATAATGAATCGAAAGCCTGTTGTAAATCACTTTGTGGAATGGCCTGCAATGCACGCGTCGAAGCTTCTTGTATGGTCGAAATATCCTCAAAATACCACCCTTTTAACTTCATTTTAAGTTTTGGGATTAAGGAGTAGTCACAGGTTGCTAAATCAGGTGAATACGGTGGATGGTTCAACACACAGACATTATTTTTTGCCAAAAATCGACTAACAATAAGGCAGGTGTGACTGGGTGCATTGTCGTGTAACAAACACCAACTGCTTTCAGTCCTATAGTCTGGACGAATGCGATGATTTCTGGCCATCAAACGCTTTAAAACAGCTAAGTAGTATTGACCTGTAATTGTTTTTCTAGTTGGAACAAATTATTTGTGGATAATACCTTTACTATCGAAGAATGTAATGAGTATTGTTTTGATTTTGGATGGAACTTTTCTTGTTTTTTTGGGCTTGTGGTGAATTTGGTGACTTCCATTCCGCACTTTTTCGTTTTGTTTCAGGATCATATTGGAAACACCAGGTTTCACCACCTGTAACAATGGACTTCAAGAAGTTTGGATCGTTTTCAGCGGCTGAAATAATGTCTCCGCAATGTGCACTTCTCATTGCTTTTTGTTCAGGGGTTAAAGTGTGTGGAACAAATTTAGCACACACTTTTGTTTTGCCAAATCTTCATGCAGGATGGTTCGAATTGTATCTTTGTTGATGTTTAAAGAGTCTTCCATCATTCTCAGTGATGCACAGCGATCGTTTGTTACGAAATTTCGTACTTTCTCACTAACTTCAGGTCTCCTAGATGAAATTGGTCTTCCACTACGCTGATCATCTTCTACCGTATCTCTTCCGTCCAAAAAACGTTTGTGCCACACAAAAACATTTCATCTACTTAAACAACAGTCACCGTAAACTTGTTTCATGAGTTGGTATGTTTCCGAAGTACTTTTACCAAGTTTTGCGTTAAATTTAATTACAGCTCTTTGTTCCATCTTAAAAAATCAACATGAAAAATATTCACTTCTGCAATAAACGCTCGCCTTCTCTCAACTACTTAACGAAATGCGCACAACTTGTTAGCAGTGTGCCAGCAGACGATGGACGTTATGACGCATGCGGATTTACACTCACAGCGCCTTTACAACCTGCGCTCTGGGACGAGTCTTAAAACTTATTTGACGCACTGTGTATGTATATGTATGGGTCAAATGGTCTATGTCAATCGAGGGTGGGGAAGGGAGATTCAGAGAGAAGGTCCTGGATAACAGTTATGCTTCCTGTCTGGAAGAAACCAGATTCAGACCGAATCCTAAGCGAGGAGAGGTTATCAGATTAATGAAAGAAAGTACAATTGTGCCTAATTGACCTAATGCTTGACTTCTGTCTAAGTAAGCATGGTGTAACCACCAATCTGGACCTGTAAAGCAATATGACACTCTACCTAGAATGACTGCATTCACTCACATAGAAGATGATGTTATACTCCTGGAAATTTTGACTCTGCTATGCATACGAATTGTAATCAGGGCACTCCCCCCTCCCCCATATTTCGAATAGAATTGAGTATTTCTGCCTAAACAGGGATGATTGTCGTAATTTTCAATCGGTTGTTGGTCGGAATATCTAAGACATCAGTTAGATATATATACATGACATTATCTGGTAGAAGTTTTATTTCAGACTTTTCATCAGCTGTAAATGTCATAGATATCTTCAGGAGAAGGAAAAAAAGGTGTAAGAATTTTTTTTTAGTACAAAATTAATTAATTCATTGAAACAATAATATTGCTCATCTATATATACAGTGGCTCCCAAAAGTGTTCGTACACTTACGATTTTCAATGAAATATGGGTCTATCCATTAATTAAAATGAATATTTCAGAATGGGTATTTAATAATGAGATCTATAATCTATTCTTAACAAAACTACATGAAATATTTTGAAAACATAGTAAATCTTCATTTTTAAGAAACCAGTAATCTAAAAGTAACAAAAACTTAATCTCACAAAAGTCATCGTACACTGAAATATTTTCGGATAAATTCATAATTAAAATTATTGTCTGGCGCTTTATTTTTGAATTGTGGTGGCATTTAAAATATCGTTTGGCTTTAATTTTTGCTTACCTACTCCGTAATTTTCTATTTATTATTTAAAAATGGCTCGTAGTCGTAAAGAAACAACAAACAGCATTCGAAAATTGATTATTTTTCATCACAGTAGTGGTAAATCAGTTCGGAATACTGCTAAATTACTTAATTTATCCCATTCTACTGTGCGCTATGTGATAAAACGCTTTAAAGAAGAAAATCGGATCGAAAACAAGGTAAGAAAAGGTCGTCCAGTACAGTTAATAAAACGTGATCAGAGATTTATAATTCGAAAATTTGTGAAAAATCCACGTAAAGGATATCCTACTAAATATTAATTTAACGAAAAATTAAAATATTTACTAATATATAGAGATTTTTTACAAGTGTATGGTGACTTTTGTGAGATAAAGTTTTTGTTACTTTTTGATTATTGGTTTCTTGAAAATAAAGTTTTACTATGTTTTCAAAATATTTCATGTAGTTTTGTTAAGAATAGATTATAGATCTTATTTTTAAATATCCATTCTGAAATATTCATTTTAATTAATGGATAGACCCCTATTTCATTGAAAATCGTAAGTGTACGAACACTTTTGGAAGCCACTGTATAAAACAGTTCCGTAACTGACTGACTCACTGACATACAACTCACAGACCAAACCGCTGGACCTAAAGGACTGAAATTTTGCATGGCGATTCTTCTTATAGTGTAGGGGTGCACTAAGAAAGATTTTTGAAAAATTCTTCTTAGATTTTTTGAAATTAAATTTTTAAGCTGTTTTAGTAACTTTTTTTTAAGATTGCATTTAAAATAATAATTTGAGGGTTATAAAGTTTATATCACGAGAAAGATCATAAAAATTCCTTTAAAATGAAATTCTTTTCGAATCTTTACCTCCATTTTCTGATTTTTGGTGAATTTTTAAAGATTAAATTTTAGAATTTAATTTATTAAATGCCGATCACCTGATTTCTTTTTCTGGTACTTTAAATTAATTTATCGTCACGTTCATAGGAACGAAATAGACAAAAAAAAATTTCTTGCTAATGCGACAGACGATTGGACATTATTCAAAAAAATATTAAAATACAGTAAAAGATATGTTCCTCAAACTGTACTATATTATCTGTACTATATTCTTTAGAATGTCCTATTAGATTTAATTTGAATATTTTCTTCTACATTATTTTGTCTATAAAATATCACTTACGATTTTTTTATAAATATATATATATATATATATATATATATATATATATATATATATATATATATATATATATTTACATCAATTGTATACATTGATCGTCGTATTATATATATATATATATATATATATATATATATATATATATATTATTTTTTTTTCATTAATTGCATACATTGACTGTTATATTTAATTTGAATGTACTACATAGCGAAGTTCGGGTTTTCAGCTAGTTAGTATATATAATTTTTGTCCATGAAAAATCTGGGCTCAGAGGACAAAACGTTATAGCAAACTTTTCTTAAAAAAAGAAAAAATGAGTTTTTCACATTCCGGATTCTCGTTCGCCGATATTTTCTATTTACTGTAACTACTGTAATTAGTAGCCAACTATTTTTCTGAAACATTGGAACCATGTTTGCCTACGTAAAACAAATTACTGATTTTTCATGACATCTTGAATCTTAGAATTGCTGTCACGTAAATTTCTTATAACATTTTGCCATCGGAGCACAGAAATAATGTATTCACATTTGGAGGTTGGTTAGTTGAGTCATCTTTTACTACATGATTCTACTCATAAAAAAGGGCTATCTTTTGGCTCTTCGGTAGAACAGAAATAAATTTTTAAAAAAACGTTCTGAGAAAAACTAAAGCATAAGTATTTACGGTTTTGCTTCCATAAGAGAAGAGACCTTCAGCCTCATTGTTTACTGAAGAAGTTACTGAATGTTAAGCACTTTTTAATCTTTTTAGCATTGCTCAAGCCTGAACATTTTCTAACACATATTTTGCTTGTAAAGTAATCGTGGAAATTTCAATCGAAACTTGAATCGAGTTCGTCAATTCCGGTCAAAGGATTCCCAAAGCGTGTAGAAAGGTATTCTGAAACCCCTCGGGTTCTGAACCTTATACTAGATAAGAAACCGAATACATTTTTCTCTTCTAGTCGATATAGAAGAAGAAAAAAAAAAGACTTCTTATACTATAGACACAAGGTCACAAAAACTGGTTTGAATGTGGCGCTGCAGTTTGCGCTCGTTTTCTGAAAACCCGTGACTGAAGACCAAAAGTTATGCGTATAGTAATTTACTGACTATGAGCATAATGTCGCCCTAAAATTTAGTGGATTAATTTATCGAATTGGTAAGTCGAGTTTTCATTAATTAATTTTTATATCTCGTTTATAATAGCGAGCATTTTATACGGGATGTTCGTTTTAAAAGGATAAAATGCACTTATGGGATAAACTTTGGAGATTTCCATTTCTTTATTTATGTATGCAAAGAATGACTTATGATTTCAATTGTTGTTATTGCTAATAAGATTAAATTTACTTGTTGATAACTAAACCTATGTTGTTTCTTCCGTCACTGATGTTTCTGATTTTATAAATTTCTGTGTGCGCAAGCGTTGTTTAGTGACGATCTATTACGTAACGCGCGAATTTCGTCTTTCGTTTCGCGGCGTTTCGGTGGAAATTAAGCTAAAATTAAGCTTTTAGTAGAGCTTAAATTAAGCTAAAATTAAGATTTTACTTATTCACATGTAATGTCTATGAAAAGCTCTGTATAGTTGCGGCAGACGATGCTTTCGGATGGGGCGGGGGATTTCGGATAAGCGTTTGTCGGGTATTTTCTATTTAATTTAGAGGTTTAAAGTTTGTGTCCAGATTGTTTTGGGGGTAATAGAGGCATTTTGAATCCTGTTTGCAAATTTCTGACGGCATTTCAGAGTGCCATGAACGTTGTCGTTTGGGTATGGCGGAGGTGGGTGGCTCAGTAATCGAACGGGAAAGCCCAATGTCCTCCATAGCGATTATGGGTTTCATAAGCTCCTGGTTGAAATGCATTGCCCACCATAGCAATTATGGGTTATATAAGTACATTGCTGAAATAGATTCTTAGTATAACGAAATGACCTTAAAGGTTTCTATTTATAACTTTACTTATGTAATAAAAGAAAAAAAAAATCTTTACAGGAAAATTTCTTTACATGCTAAATAGTATAACATAATCAAATTTAGAAAGAGGGTGCAATTTTCCAGCATAGTCAGTTTAAAAACCGACTATCGGCATATTGAAAAATCATAATATGTACTTGGTACGGTTTGAAATAAAGTATAAGATTTTCAGAGCACAAGCTTAAAAAAGTTTCATATATCTCAGACTTATTTAAATGTATACCATGATGAAAATAAATAGTATATATAGTTGCCTGATGTGTAAAAAAATAAAGTAATATCTTTTCAAATGAAATCCTGTACATTTAAAATGAAATGGAAAATATCACTGGTATTGATTATTCTTTGATTTTCTAATCTTAGTAGTTATTTACTTCGAACAATTTTTGAACGTAAATGCATTATGCTTCACAATATTAGTGAACTTTATTTTAGTAACTATGAGCATCGTAGTTTTTAAAATTAAATTAATATATAATTTGAAAACAAAAGTCAAATTATAATGACCTTACTGAGTGGGGATACTAAAGTTAAAGATACATAAACATAAAGATTACGATGGATACGCAGTAATGTAGAAGTCAATGTAATGAAATTCTTCATCTTTAAAACAATAGAAATGAGTTTTTAATTTTCTAGCCAAATTGTTTGTTGTCGCTGAATTTTATACAATTACTTTAATATTTAATATGCAATTAAATTCCTGAAACTAGATTGTTTCGCTTAAGTTATTACATAAAAAAAAATTTTATCACACTATCTTATAAAATTTATTTTAAAAAATCAGCTGAATGGAGGAATAAAATTTATTAATTATATCAATTTGATAAAAAAAATAAAAAGTGGTTTTCATTTTGAAGAAATATTATAACGTTTTAAAAATCAATAGAATTTAAATATAGTTTAACAATAGTCTTATTCAGAATGTCATTACATTTGTATATAAAGAACTAGCTGAATACCCGTGCTTCGCTACAGAGTACATTCAAATTAAATACAACGGTCAATGTATGCAATCAATGCCAAATATATATATATATATATATATATTAAATACAACGGTCAATGTATGCAATTAATGCCGAAAAAAATATATTTATAAAAGAATCGTAACGGATATTTTTATTGACAAAATAATGTAGAAGAAAATATTCAAATCAAAAAAAATCCGTTGATCTATGCAATTAATTTGTATGTTTAATATCCATAAAACATACTAATTTGAATTAAATTCTTAAAAAACTTCCATAACAATTAGTCTAGTAGTTAAATTTTATCTTTTACTGTATTTTAATAGTGATGAAAACAAGAACAATGTTCCTGGCAGCGACGGCTGCCATATGGTGTAGCCATGAAGCTACTGGGTGAGATTGTAGCTTCATGGGTGTAGCTCAAGGCAAACACTGCTTTCGATCCAAAAATTTCACTTCCAACTGTTAAGCATGGGCATGGGTCAGTAGTGGTTTGGGGGTGTATGACAGCAGCAGGGATGGGAAAGCTTATATCTAGTGATGGATTCAGGGACAAGAAGGCACATCTTGATATACTTAAGGAACAACTGAAAGATAGTGCTGCTAAATTGGGATTGGGATAAAATTTCTCATTTCAACAAGATAACGGTTTTTCCCCCCTTCCTACAAGAGGGTTCATTAGACTGGGATCTACTGCTTAAAGACGATTCCGAACGGTTTCAAACATCCATGCCAACAGTGGGACTTGAACCCATAGACTGTGATACCGAATGCCTGCGCTCTAGCTATTCGGCCATCACCCGGCTTATAGAGTAAAGGAATGGCTGCTGAAGCCTTCATTGTCCACAACAGTTTAAAACACCACCGCAGTTTCCTGACATGAATGCCATCGGGAATTTGTCGCCCAGTCTTGAAAAAAACTGTACAAAAGCACCACACCACCAACAAAGAACATGATAGATTTATATTTCAAGAAGATTGGGAATAAATTTCTGCCGAAACAGCTAAAAATCTTCTATATACATCTCCACGACGATTGGAGGCAGTCATTACAGCAAAAGGATATGCTACTAAATATTCATTCTTCTTTTTTTTTTTTTTTTTAATTTTGTATTGAAGAAAACTCTTGCACGTACACTCAATTTTGTGCGGTCAGGTATTTGGCCATTTCCTTTATAAGTTGGTATTTTTGTACAAATAAACATAATTGTTTGTTTTTATTTACGAGGAATGATGAACATAAAAGTATTTCATGTTCATCATTCATAGTCTTTATGTTGTTATAATTGTTATAATAACCTTTAAGTTATGATAAGAACATAAAGTTGTTTCTGTTGTTTTTAGCTGTTTAATATTATTTTTAGAAAATGGCTTTTATTTTAGAAACTTTACGTTGCTTTCAGAAAATGGCTCCTCCATTGCGACTGCCATGGTCACAGAGAATCTGCTTCGGAGTTGGCCACTCCTTGAACGATCTGGCAGCCTCTATGTGGTTCAGTTACCTCATGGTGTATCTTCAGCTGGTGCTGGGTTTCGATGCCAACTACGCCGGATTAGTGCTCCTCATCGGACAAGTAGCAGACGCCATAGCCACTCCCCTCTTGGGATACGAAATCAGTAATATCGAAGAGGGCAAGTTTTGCAGATCGTACGGAAAAAAAAAGTTCCTCCATCTTATTGGTAAGTTTCGAAAATTTCGCTGCTCTTAGTTTTCAGTTGTTGCAGGACCTGATTTTCCATTAGGCCCGGTAGGCCCGGGCCTAGGGGCACCCGAATGTTGGGGGCTCCCAAATTTTTTATTTTAATAGAAAAGAGAGAAAAAATTACCAATTAAATTTTTTGGGGCCCCCGAATGTTGGGGCCCCCAAATTTTTTATTTTAACAGAAAAGAGAGAAAAAAAATTCCCAATTAAATTTTTTTATTTTATCTTTTTTAATAGCAATTTTTTTATGTATCCTTTCAAATTTGATTGATTGGTTCATCATATATATAGTTATATGTATAGTTCATCATATGCATGTTATAGTGTATATAAGGGATTAATAAGTTTTTCTGGTTGTATTGTATTGGTGTTTTAATGATGAAGTTAATATGTTGTATTGCTTTTTGTCATTTGATAATGTTCTAGGCTTCTACGCTTCAAATAGCCAATTCTTGGCAAAATGGTACTTCCATAACGATTCATGATTATTTATTTTGTGTGTCAATTTTGGAAATTTTACGCCCACATCAGTGTTAGGGGGCCCCCATCTCGAGTTGTGTGTATAGTCCAGAATTTTCTAAATCGGGCACTGAGTTGTTGCACTCGGTCAACATTCGTTTCAAAATAATGCCTTAACAACAATGTTTTATATCTCTGAACCCCAAGTTTATTGTGGTCAGGGTGTGTACTATGGTATATAGCAATAAAAACTGAAGTTGTTATACACTGGGACCGTTCTCGCGTTCGCTTGATGAATTCAAAACAGATAGAAAAAAACCCAACTAAAGCGTTATCTTACTTGGCATAATAAATGAATTAGGAGAGAACTCTACATCTTACTACAGGAAGGACACTTAAAAATATTGTTTAGACACGGTTGGGTTTTTCTTAATTCCCGCTCATTGATGCAAGCTACGTTACCAAGTCAAAGTGGTTAGCGTTCTGAACTGCCACGCAATGGGCTTAGATTTAAATCCTGAATAAGGCTTGGTCGTTTGCGTGTCGTCCATCTCATAGGGAGCATTGCTGGCTCACCTAAATAGTGCTTCTAGGGGTCAGGTACCTTTTAGAAGCTAAGACACTCGACAGAGATATCCCTATGTTAAATTATCAGTAGTTATGAAAATGTTCTATTCAGGAATATGAAAATTTTACTGTGAGTTAAACACACTTTCTTCTTTATAAATATGGCTCTTAATTTTTCTAGCTTGAAGATAAATTTTTAATTTTTTTAAAATTTCAACCATTGTTTTTTTCAATGTTATGTGATTACGCGCAGACTTGCGTCCATATAATAATGAATATACATATTTTTTAATTTTAAAATTAAGTTGCATAATATATTTTTAAAATGACGAACGTTGAAATCAAAATTCTTAGTTTTTCATAAAAGAAAAAATAATTTTTTTTTTAATTTCAGAAATTTTTTTTGATAAATTTTATTGTAATTTAAATTTTTATGGTAGAAATGACATAATTGTTCGTCATTTTACTGATACCTGTTTATATTGAACGTGTATGAAATTTCACGGTATTCTAGCCAACTGCTCTGGTTATATAATGCGCGCAATCACATAACAATGAAAAAAACAATGATTAAAATTTTAAAAAATTAAAACATTCTCTTCAAGCTAGAAAAAATTAAGTGCAATATTTATAAAGAAGAAATAGTGATTAACTGACAGTAAAATTTTCATATTTCTTAATAAATTATTTTAGTAACTACTGGTGATTGAAAATAGGGTATGTTTGTCGGGTCTCTTGGTCTTTAAAAGGTACCTGACCCCTTAATAAAGAAGCCAGCAAAAACTTCGCGGGTCTTCATGGGTCAATGTCAAGTACCTACCGTCAGAGGCAAGTGCCTGCCGCATTGAAAAAAAAATGTTACTAACTCTATTTAAAAATATAGCTAAAATTAAATAATTCAACAGAGCAAGATAATTATTAACAGGAAGAACCTCTGCTAATAATTATCTTGCTCTGTTGAATTATTTAATTTTAGTTATATTTTTCGGTTTTCAATATGAGGATTTGTTGCAACTGCGCAATCATTTATTGAAAAGTTAAAATTTTCAACGCTAGGGTAGGTTTTCGTTTAATTTGTTCGGCAGTCTATGCCCTCTTTATAAATTTTAGTTCGTGATGAATTGTTTGTATTATTATGTAAGTCTATTTAAAAGTATTTTGAAGCTACTGAAGGACATTTAATTTATAATGGGGTGAAAAACGGGTTTTATTTTTTATGGCAGGATAAAAGTACAAAACGTAAAAAGTAAATTTGTTTTATATAGAAAGTAAATGTTCTCCCAGTAATGTAGCTTCTGTGATCGCTTGTAATACTCCTAAGATAAAACGAAGGGAAAAGATTTACTGCTTAAAATTATAAAACAGTGTTTCTTAATTTTCTACATCACAGCATAACAATTGTAACAGGTAAAGTCCTTCTCCAGGCTACAGAACACAGAGCATTAGATTCCATTATCTTTATGAATAAATCAGAGAGGTGTACGTAATTTGGCCATCGAGACAATTTAGAGGGAGACCTTAATGTAGATTTCTCCTTTTCAACTTCGAGGCCATTTCATCTAATGCTCTGCACGCAGAGATAAGGATTAGCATGATATGTTGGTTGGTTTGGTTAGAGCAGGACGGTCATCTTTCTGGTTCAGCATAGGATTCATAGGTTAATGGAGAGCATAGAATTCAAAAGCATGGACTCCAAAGGAGCATGAGCTCGAAGAACTCCTCATGCTGATGCAGCCCGCTCTTTGCTGCATGAACCTGAAAATCTAAAACTAGCTGTCGCAGTTACGCTCTACTGAAGATTCCAAGCTCTTTTTTATAACTTCAATGATCCCCACAAGTGGCTTATAAATGCTGCTTATTAAGCATTTTATTTTTTTGTCCCATCAATGATAACAATAGGTTCATGTAACACAGAAATCTGTAATATCTGTTGGACATCCAGTCATGATTGAGTAATTTCCAGATCGCTCTGTCAATACATTGTGTCAAAAAACCAGTCTATTTCTTTCCTTTATTATATGCTTATATTCAAGTAAAATAAGTGTATAAAAACTCATTAAATAAAAACCGTATATATTTTGGCTTTCTTCTAAGAACTATAATACTTCATATTTTCGTCACCCCTAATAAATAATATAAATCCCCGTATAAATCAACCCTAAATCGACCTTAAAGGGTCTTGACCATGAACTTCGAGTAGCTCTTTCTAATATAGAGCCAAATATAAAACCTACATATATTCATCAAAACAAGCTCAAATATCTCATTAATAAATTAGTTATGTTTAAATTAACTTTGATTTATTAACTTTGATGTTTAAATTAACTTTGATTTATTGGCTGAAGTAAAGACCAAAAAACAAATTTTAATATAAAAATTAAAAGAGAAATTTTTTTTACTTGTAAACTATAACTTTATATTTTTGTTCTTGTGTTGGTGTACAATTCAAAATGATTTATATAAAACTTAAAGGATTATAATTATCTTGTTACATAGAGCTGTTTTATTGTGTTATTTTATCTAATAAATACATATACGTATTTATTGTAATTTATGTATTTGCAAGCTTTTTCTTGTGGTGTGCCGCGGAATTATCGAAAAAACGTTGTTGTGCCGTGGAAGATAAAAGGTTGCCTAGCTCTGATCTAGAGAATGCTTGGGGGAAAATGCATTTTAAAGGATGAGAATTGTAGATGTCTTTTCGTATGCATATGAAACTTAAGTGAAAGCGATCGGGAAAACAGATTGGATAAGCACAATTAGATAGTTTCAATAATCGTATTAAGAAAAGAAAAATATCTTGATGCGTATGGCAACTCTACTAAATAAGGTAAGTTCAGTTACAACTGAAATTAGAAGTCGTAGGAAATGAAGCAAAATTACGATGCTGATAGAATTATTCTGCGTTATAATACTGCGTATTAATACGTAAAAAATTAAGTTATTTTGACCTTATTTCCTTAGTCTTTCATTGTTTCCATAGTTAGAAAACATAAGGTTATTGAGATATTAATTTGATTGTTTGATTTAAAGCGATATCCTGTACAAACCAAGGGCTGAACACATATTATAGTTATAGCACATTTAAAAGCTACTAAAGACACTCCTTTGCAATCTTCGAATAGATCACATGTTAATATAAATGATAAAGTTAATCCGACCAACCACTCTTTTTTAATTTAAGAAACGTGAATACTTTTCAACGCGTAGAATAATCGTGAAAATCTTTTTATCTCTCTTCTTTTCTTTTTCCTGGCAACGTTGAAAAACAAGCTGTTATAAGAAGTTATTCACGTGTAATCCCTGTAGTTTTAACTGTGAAAAAGAACTTTCGACGAACAAGATTTGGAAATGAATACGTTGTTAAAATCCAAAATGAGGTTAGCATTGTTATGACGTGGTTTGCATAGAAACAGTTTGATTCTCTGAAAGATTACTCCGCTAGGATATTCTTATAAGGCTATTTCTTTTCCGGTTTAATTTCAACTATTACTGCTAATAAAACAAGCATTCCTTTTAGGTAAAATTATTAAATTTCCCTCATTGTATAAAATAATAACTTTTTTATCTTATAATTTGGGCATTATATTACTTTCAAAAACTTATTTTATGCAAGCGATCAATCTAGACATTATTATTCGACTTTAGATATGGTCGATTTATACAGGCACGAGAAGGGAACGTAACGGGAACGATCCGAGCGCGCGACGAGTCATCGTAATCATTTCCTCCCTGTTTTTCAATGGAACTGTTTAGGGTTGATTTATACAGGCACGTAAAGGGAACGTAACGGGAACGAGCCGAACCCGGGCGCCGGCTGCATGTGTTTATACAGAGACGGGAGTAGAAAGTGGCGGGAACGTGTTTCATTAGTTGTGGAAGATTTGTAACGTCATGGCGCGGTTTCATTTTTCAGTTAAAGATTTAGCCATTATCACACTTTTGTTAGAGGAGAGCCAGGGCCGTGCTTAGGGGTGGACAAACTGGGTAACCGCCCAGGGCCACCATTTTTATTTCTCATAGCAACACTTTTCTAAATGTTACGGGTTTTTAAAGAAATCCCTCATTTTTCGCGGTTTCTATAATTCAACTTATAAAAATATATATGTTTCGATTTTTTTTCTAAAGAATCGCAGAAAGAATCTTAATTGACAAACTACCCTTTTGGTTCGAAAAATTTCTCGGTTAAAAAAAACATGATTTATCTTCAATTCAGTTATAGTAAACCCTTGATTATCAATCCTTTTTTTCAATATCAGTTTTTACTATCTGTCAGTCACTACATACAATCATTTGAAGAATTATAAACCGTTTTGTCGGACTTCGTTCGTTTTCACGGAATAGTTGCAAACTGAGAATAACGTGAACATATCCTTGTGAACGAATACTAATACCATTTGGTCAAATGTTTGCTCTATTCAAAGCAAACAATAGACAAGACATTTCTCCAGAGAGTGTAAGACAAATAAGTAAATGCACTCCATACAGGGCCGCCCAGAGACTTTACGGGGCTGGGGCAAACTTCTGTTGGGGGCCCCAAGAAATCTGATTAATCGAATATATTTTTATTTATTTATTTATTTATTTATTTATTTATTTTTTTTGGGGGGGGGGCCTTTTTTCAGATTATTTTGAATTTTGAAGTACGGTACAAGTTTCAGAATTTTCTTTCGGAGGAAATCTAATAAATAATTAAAAAAAAATTTTTGGGGGACCCTCCGGCAGTTGGGACCCTGGGGCAAAGTGCCCCAGTTGACCCCCCCCCCCCTCTGGGCGGCCCTGGCTCCAAACCTGTTGGGAAGAAAGGGGTTTGAAGGCTGAAGGAGTGAGGTAAACAAAAAATGGCTTTTACTTGTTCTCTCTATCATTATAATGGATTTTATTTCCCACTTTTCCCACAAGAATTGAAAATATTACAAAGCAGGTACAATCAGAATGCTTTGAATACGGATTGTACGCCTGTCCTCCTTGGCAATTATTTCTAATGAAAATGATCTCTCATCTTTGGACTTTTCACCTTTAATATACAATTTTGCTGCTCAGAAAGCAAGAAAAATTGCTTTATAACTAACAAATCCATACATGTAAGTATTTGTTTTTAACAATTTACACTTTCTAAATCGTGTAAATAATTTTTCCATTGTTTCACTATTCATACAAATTGATAAATTTTATATTTTAGTGAACCAATTGTAATTTCAAGTATAATTTTCTCCTATTGCCTTCCGAATTGTCATTTTGAACTTTGGATTCATGTATTTTGATGGGCCAAATCGTACAAAACCTCTCACCAGCTCAATGAGTTTTCATCATCTATATTAAATATCAAACATAAATAACAATATGTAAATTATATCTTGAATAGCCACTTTTTACTTTCTGCCATGAACGAGAGACGACCGTGCAGCGAACGACTTTCTGCTTCGAATCGTTGCTATATAAATCGACCTTTAAGGTCGATTTATATAGCGACGTGAAGTGAACGTAACGGGAACGAGCCGAGCGCGCGACGAGTCGTCGTAATCATTTCCTCCCTGTTTTTCAATGGAACTGTTTATACTGCGCCGTGACACGTCCGATTCTCGGCGGATTCCCGGCCGAGAATCGGCGCCAACGTTTCGAAGCAGGAAGTCGTTCGCTGCACGGTCGTCTCTCGTTCATGGCAGAAAGTAAAAAGTGGCTATTCAAGATATAATTTACATACTGTTATTTATGTTTGATATTTAATATGGATGATGAAAACTCATTGAGCTGGTGAGAGGTTTTGTACGATTTGGCCCATCAAAATACATGAATCCAAAGTTCAAAATGACAATTCGGAAGGCAATAGGAGAAAATTGTACTTGAAATTACAATTGGTTCACTAAAATATAAAATTTATCAATTTGTATGAATAATGAAACAATGGAAAAATTATTTACACGATTTAGAAAGTGTAAATTGTTAAAAACAAATACTTACATGTATGGATTTGTTGGTTATAAAGCAATTTTTCTTGCTTTCTGAGCAGCAAAATTGTACATTAAAAGTGAAAAGTCCAAAGATGATGAGAGATCATTTTCATTAGAAATAATTGCCAAGGAGGACAGGCGTACAATCCGTATTCAAAGCATTCTGATTGTACCTGCTTTGTAATATTTTCAATTCTTGTGGGAAATGTGGGAAATAAAATCCATTATAATGATAGAGAGAACAAGTAAAAGCCATTTTTTTGTTTACCTCACTACTTCAGCCTTCAAACCCCTTTCTTCCCAACAGGTTTGGAGCCAGGGCCACCTAGAGGGGGGGGGCAACTGGGGCACTTTGCCCCAGGCCCCCAACTGCCGGAGGGGCCCCAAAAAATTTTAAAAAAATTATTTATTAGATTTCCTCCGAAAGAAAATTCTGAAACTTGTACCGTACTTCAAAATTCAAAATAATCTCCTGAAAAAAGGGCCCCCCCCCCAAAAAAAAAAAAAAAAAATATTCGATTAATCAGATTTCTTGGGGCCCCCAACAGAACTTTGCCCCAGGTCCCGTAAAGTCTCTGGGCGGCCCTGTTTGGAGTGCATTTATTTATTTGTCTTACACTCTCTGGAGAAATGTCTTGTCTATTGTTTGCTTTGAATAGAGCAAACATTTGACCAAATGGTATTAGTATTCGTTCACAAGGATATGTTCACGTTTTTCTCAGTTTGCAACTATTCCGTGAAAACGAACAAAGTCCGACAAAACGGTTTATAATTCTTCAAATGACTGTATGTAGTGACTGACAGATAGTAGAAACTGATATTGAAAAAAAGGATTGATAATCAAGGGTTTACTATAACTGAATTGAAGATAAGTCATGTTTTTTAACCGAGAAATTTTTCGAACCAAAAGGGTAGTTTGTCAATTAAGATTCTTTCTGCGATTCTTTAGAAAAAATCGAAATATATATATTTTTATAAGTTGAATTATAGAAACCGCGAAAAATGAGGGATTTCTTTAAAAACCCGTAACATTTAGAAAAGTGTTGCTATGAGAAATAAAAATGGTGGTCCTCGGCGGTTACCCAGTTTGTCCACCCCTAAGCACGGCCCTGGCTCTCCTCTAACAAAAGTGTGATAATGGCTAAATCTTTAACTGAAAAATGAAACCGCGCCATGACGTTACAAATCTTTCACAACTAATGAAACACGTTCCCGCCACTTTCTACTCCCGTCTCTGTATAAACACATGCAGCCGGCGCCCGGGCTCGGCTCGTTCCCGTTACGTTCCCTTTACGTGCCTGTATAAATCAACCCTTGTACTGCGCCGTGACACGTCCGATTCTCGGCAGATTCCCGGCCGAGAATCGGCGCCAATGATTCGAAGCAGGAAGTCGTTCACTGCTCGGCCGTCTCTCGTTCATGGCAGAAAGTAAAAAGTGGCTATTCAAGATATAATTTACATACTGTTATTTATGTTTGATATTTAATATAGATGGTGAAAACTCATTGAGCTGATGAGAGGTTTTGTACGATTAGGCCCATCAAAATACATGAATCCAAAGTTCAAAATGACAATTCGGAAGGCAATAGGAGAAAATTATACTTGAAATTACAATTGGTTCACTAAAACATAATATTTATCAATTTGTATGAATAATGAAACAATGGAAAAATTATTTACACGATTTAGAAAGTGTAAATTGTTAAAAACAAATACTTACATGTATGGATTTGTTGGTTATAAAGCAATTTTTCTTGCTTTCTGAGCAGCAAAATTGTACGTTAAAAGTGAAAAGTCCAAAGATGATGAGAGATCATTTTCATTAGAAATAAGTGCCAAGGAGGACAGGCGTACATTCCGTATTCAAAGCATTCTGATTGTACCTGCTTTGTAATATTTTCAATTCTTGTGGGAAATGTGGGAAATAAAATCCATTATAATGATAGAGAGAACAAGTAAAAGCCATTTTTTGTTTACCTCACTACTTCAGCCTTCAAACCCCTTTCTTCCCAACAGGTTTGGAGCCAGGGCCGCCTAGAGGGGGGGGGGGGCAACTGGGGCACTTTGCCCCAGGCCCCCAACTGCCGGAGGGGCCCCAAAAAATTTTAAAACATTATTTATTAGATTTCCTCCGAAAGAAAATTCTGAAACTTGTACCGTACTTCAAAATTCAAAATAATCTCCTGAAAAAAGGGCCCCTCCCCCCCAAAAAAAATAAATAAATTATTCGCTTAATCAGATTTCTTGGGGCCCCCAACAGAAGTTTGCCCCAGGTCCCGTAAAGTCTCTGGGCGGCCCTGTTTGGAGTGCATTTACTTATTTGTCTTACACTCCCTGGAGAAATGTCTTGTCTATTGTTTGCTTTGAAAAGAGCAAACATTTGACCAAATGGTATTTGTATTCGTTCACAAGGATATGTTCACGTTTTTCTCAGTTTCAACTATTCCGTAAAAACGAACAAAGTCCGACAAAATGGTTTATAATTCTTCAAATGACTGTATGTAGTGACTGACAGATAGTAGAAACTGATATTGAAAAAAAGGATTGATAATCAAGGGTTTACTATAACTGAATTGAAGATAAATCATGATTTTTAACCGAGAAATTTTTCGAACCAAAAGGGTAGTTTGTCAATTAAGATTCTTTCTGCGATGCTTTAGAAAAATCGAAACATATATATTTTTATAAGTTGAATTATAGAAACCGCGAAAAATGAGGGATTTCTTTAAAAACCCGTAACATTTAGAAAAGTGTTGCTATGAGAAATAAAAATGGTGGCCCTGGGCGGTTACCCAGTTTGTCCACCCCTAAGCACGGCCCTGGCTCTCCTCTTCCTCCTCCTCTAATAAAAGTGTGATAATGGCTAAATCTTTAACTGAAAAATGAAACCGCGCCATGACGTTACAAATCTTTCACAACTAATGAAACACGTTCCCGCCACTTTCTACTTCCGTCTCTGTATAAGCACATGCATCCGGAGCTCGGGCTCGGCTCGTTCCCGTTGCGTTCCCTTTACGTAAATCAACCCTTAAACAGGATCGTTTGGCATTTTTAATTAGAGCCAGTGGCGAAAAACTTTGTTCGCATAAGTATGTCGTAGAAAAAGAGAGAAATACTGCACTGGCCTTGTCAGAAATTTGTGGATGTTCTTTCTTAACTGAAATCCAGAAATATGATGCTCGAACATACATACAATGTATGGTAACAACATGTTTTTGTTTTGTGTATAATTTCGACCCAGAGAAATTAAGGAGGAATATTTAGGAGTAAGTTAGACGAGTAAGTTAGAGGAATATTTTACTTAGAAAAATTTCTAACTAATAGCGGTAGTTAATTTTTTTATTATAATCGATAAAATCACCGCGGCACAGTCAAGATCACCTCGCGGCACACTAGTGTGCCACGGCACGGTGGTTGTGGAGCACTGCTCTAGATGTCTTGTGGAAGAGTTTAGGAAGTGCTGCTGGTCTTCTTACAACCTGAGAGTTTGCTAAAATTTCTTTAAGTATGAATATTTAACTTAAAGGGTTCCTTTGAAGTGCTTCAAAATTTTTAAACGACTTTTCTCCCGAATCTTAATGATGTATTACTCAAAATATTTTAATAGCATTTCGCTGTTTCTGCTATTTTAAGATATTAGTTGCTAAAATAGCACAGCCACTCTACAATGCTCGTTCGGCTGCAGTACATCCTTATTTGTTGTTATTTCACAATGATATTTGTTACTAAAATAGCGAGGCCTTGCGATTTCTGCGAGGCCATGATTAACAAAATGGGGTGGTTGTCGATTTTAAGAATCAGAAATCCATTGTTGGCTTCAATGACAACTTTTAGAGCTCTGTAATAACAAGTTCACTGCAGAATCACATGTGTATTAGCGATTTACAATAAACAACCGTACAAGGAGCGTTCAAAAAGGAATTTGATTGCATAAATAAAATAAAGTGGTAGCATTACAACGATTGAGAATAGTTGTTAAACGAGAAGGCAGTGACCGCATGCGTCCACTGCTGAAAAGTTTTATCAGTCTTTAAATGAAGACTTGTTTGACAGCTGCCTCCGAGTATAACAATAAGCTGCAGTAAAATTTTGCATTTCCTGGCTGGACACAGCAAAATAATTTTAAGAAGTGATAAGAGTAGTGTATAAAGATACTGACAAGTCATGGACATGGATGTCTGAATGCCATTAAAAAAAGTCCATGCTCTGAACGATCTCTCATCTTCATCGATGACAAATGCCCCAAGGAACTCTATCGAAGCCATACGGCAGACCTATTTGGAAAAACCACTCACCAACTTTAAGATCGAAACTTTAAGATGAATAAAGCAACCTCCTTGAATAGAGTTAAAGCCAATGATGAATATATGGAAAATTCGCACAGTGTAAATTTTTCTTTTTCAGTGATGTTAAGAAAAAATCAACATTGAGGAAAATATCCTATAGATGCTGTGTTAAATCCTACTTTGCCAAATAGGCTATAATTGACTCAACATAATTTTGAGCTATGATACAAACAGAGGATTAATGCAAACATCTGCAGGGAAAGAGAATTTTGAGGTATCATAACTGTTATTTAAAAAATATACATTTGTAATGTATTTATTATTACATGTAAGCCTGTTATTTTTAAATATTCTCCGCGCACATCATTTCAGTGAATAGCCACTGTTCACGTGAGTGAATTAAATGAATTCAACGTCTCGAAACAGCGTTCAGTAGAAATTTGTAAGCAGCATGCAAGTAGTCGGTTGCGAAAAGCTAATCTTCACTACTCTGTCTGGTAATCAGTTATTAATAAGCCACTTCTTACCTATCTATCATACCTCTCTCTTTAAATATTTGTTAAATGTTTCGGCATAAGACCAGAAATGGTGTTGACAATAGAAGCTAGGAAAGGCTAACATAAAAACAATCAAATTATAATTTAAAGAAATGCTCGGTTCAAAATTACTGGACCGGTTCATAGGGGGCGAAGATGGGCCACCTATATGTTTCCCCCATAATAAAGAGGCCAGCATTTCCGCGGTAATAACAGGCGAATGTCTAAGGACAAGGCGTCCGCATTGGGAAAAAAAAGTATTTAACGAGATGACGCAGTTCTCACATGAAAATCCATAAAGAGGAGGTGCTCTTACAACCATATTTCATCTTTATATATAACTAGCGGCCCGTCCCGACTTTGTCCGGGTTGAACAAAATATTATACCAATAAATTTCCAGTTGATAGCCAATAAATTGTAAATCTTTTTTTACCTTAATAATAACCTAAATAATACCTT
This sequence comes from Dolomedes plantarius, assembly GCA_907164885.2. Classification (NCBI taxonomy): domain Eukaryota; kingdom Metazoa; phylum Arthropoda; class Arachnida; order Araneae; family Dolomedidae; genus Dolomedes; species Dolomedes plantarius. Next base: position 55,656,324 of record OU015498.1, read on the forward strand.
AAATTAATTTTATGTTAGTTAATAATTAAAATACATTTTTTAAAAGAAAAAGGCGTGCCGGAGAACGGCTAGGTTCGAACCGCTAGCGTCAGAACATAAGCCTACCGCGATAGCACCACGCTAAGGATAGTTGAAACCTTCGGAACGAAAAACGGTAGAGGACAGTAGCGGTAACAATGGAGATTGTTAGGATTAAGCCCCTAACTTTATTTCTACTGATTAGATATACATAATATATAGCCTATGTCCATCTGGAATAATGTACCTTTCAAACAGTGAAGGAATTTTTCAAATAGGTACAGTGGTTCTGAAGATTACCCTCCACGTACAAAATCGCTCTCTCTTTATATATAAGAATAGATAGCACCACGCTAAGGATCGTTGAAGACTTCGGCACAAAAAGCGGTAGAGGACAGTAGCGGTAACAATGGAGATTGTTAGGATTAAGCCCCTAACTTTGCTTCTACTGATTAGATATACATAATATATAGCCTATGTCCATCTGGAATAATGTACCTTTCAAACAGTGAAGGAATTTTTCAAATAGGTACAGTGGTTCTGAAGATTACCCTCCACGTACAAAATCGCTCTCTCTTTATATATAAGTATAGATAGCACCACGCTAAGGATCGTTGAAGACTTCGGCACAAAAAGCGGTAGAGGACAGTAGCGGTAACAATGGAGATTGTTAGGATTAAGCCCCTAACTTTATTTCTACTGATTAGATATACATAATATATAGCCTATGTCCATCTGGAATAATGTACCTTTCAAACAGCGAAGGAATTTTTCAAATAGGTACAGTGGTTCTGAAGATTACCCTCCACGTACAAAATCGCTCTCTCTTTATATATAAGTATAGATTTTTTAATATATGATTTTTAATATATGGTATTTTAATATATCATAATTTTAACCATATGATTTTTATTGGTCTTCTCATCAATCGAAACATTTATAATTGATCAACCTATTATAATTCATTCAATGGAATTTTATTTTTCTGAGAGTTCTGAAAATTACTATATGAAATGCAAAACAAACGAATTTTCTAAGGAAAGCCCAAGCCATACTGTTGGGTGTAGTCACTCATTGTAATAGGTAGTCATCAAGCCTCGCATTAGAGTATGAACTATAACTTTCTTCCCTTTTTAGAGTATTTGATGCTTGCACTACAACTTACTGGAGCTTAAAATTTCAACGGGTAGGGAATTGCTGTAAAGATAAAAATCACATTCCAAACAACAAAGTAATCCCACTAGATGAAATCATTCGCTCTTCTTGCTTTGTGCCACATTAAGGATGTTATGTACTAACCCTATTGGATTCGCTCACGTCGATGTTAACCTATGGAGAAAATGTGTCTACTATTTACAGCTACATAAACGCTGATAATCCAATAAAAATGGTATTTTCAGATAGCCTGAACTTCTCTGCACCTTGCAACAGGATTCATTTTATAAATTTCGTCCACCAAAGCAATTTATAAGGGTTTAAAACACACTATACCAATTTTTTACATCGAATAATTTAAATTTTAAAACATTATTTGCATTTTTTTTAAAAACGAAAAATGCCCCAAGTTGTAAAATTTCTTTCTCTATTACGGAGTAAAATTCATTTTAAAAAATCTTTAAATCTAAGTCGGCAATCCTTGGACACATTTCCTCCATAGGTTAACATTGAGGTGAGCTAATCCAATAGGGCTAGTACACAGCAGCCTTAAAGAGCTGATAGAGAAGGCAAAATCTGTACACGATATTTCTTTAGGAATTTGATAGAGAAGGAAATTTTTAGCATGTAAGGTAATAGATGTTGTAAATTTACTCGCACACGGAAGAGCTTTACTACATATAGAATTTTTACTACGAACGATCATTTACTACGCGTTTTTATAAATTAATTTGGGATCAATGATCTAAATGTCTCTGGTTCGATGCCCGTCGCTGCAAATCCATCGCCGTGTACACTCATGGCGGCTGGTGCACGTAAAATCTGTCGTGGTTGAAATGCCCTCCAAGTTCTCAAATTTACCTCTGGAGGTGCGGGGTCAAGTGTTCCGGTCTCGTCACTTGAATCGGTTCTAAATTACGGGACCGGCTTGTAGGGGTTGTTGCTGGCCGCCTATATGGTGCCCCCTTAAATGAATAGCCAGCAGTCTTGCGGTATGAATTGGGGCGGCCGTCAGTATTCGATGTTGAACACTACTGGTAATTCACATTCGGGCGAATGTCTTGCGATAAGTACCTCCGCATTTGAAAAAAAATTAATTTGGCATATAGATGTAGAATACTTAATTTAAGATGACTGCCTACGTTGAAAATGTCATTTTTTGACTATTTTGGTCAATTTCCTTTTTTGCAAGAATCGTGTATTTCAATCTTTTCTCTTTTCAAAACTGTTTTGATTTACATTCTACATCAATTAGAAGCAGAGTTATAGCTATTTAAAAAACATCTTCTGCTACAAAATTGATGTGACAAACAAGTTTAAATGCGTTTTTCTCAGAATTATGTTTTTAGCACAAATCTCTACCGTTATCATGCTATCTAACATAATAATATAATATATAATTTGATAAAATTTTCAGGAAATGTTTTAGATGCTATTGTTAATGAAATTATGTACAACAATTGATGTATAATAAATAGTTTTTTATTTGGGACTGTTTTTATAAGGAAAGGAATGACGAATCGGAGAAAATTTTCATATTGGAACATAAAATTGTGTGTATTATTTTTAATTTTAAAATTTCTCTGAGATTATAAGTCATTTTGAAGATAACTGTCATATGTATCATGTGTGAGAAGGAAATTAAAATAGTAGCATTAGAATTTTGTGCAGAGTGATAAGCGTTTTAGCTAAATTTCATTAAAAATTGCTTGAAATTGGCGAATTTATAAAAATAGCATGGTATTTATAGGTAAGTTTTTGTTCCTTTTTTAATTTTTAAGTGCTATTTTACCATAAAAGACCAAAAAAATCTTTTAAAAAACGATTTTTTTAAAAACTTGGCTATGAACGTAGGCAGTCACTTTAAGCACTTAAACTTGTGAAAATTTGTATGATAAACTTCATTTGATGTCATAACGTTCATCAGGAATTCTATGCTTGCTCTCATTCATTCGACAGCCTTGAAGTAAAGAACTAGTGTCTCTCACTCCATATCTAATGTTCCTTGATTAGTGATCTGAAAAAAGGGAAATCTTTAAAAGTATGAAATAAGAAGAAAAAGAGAATGAGGGTGAGAATTTTAAGCAAGCAGAATCCAAGCATCACTGTGTAATCGATTTCTGATCTTGTGCTGCAAGGCCATTATGCTAAACATGAGACAAAAATAGATTTTTCTCTTTTTTTTCCTCTGGCATCTAACTATTATTAGAACTAGAAATATTCTAGAATATCTTATCATGTTAAACCTCTGACATCCTAGAACATTTTTATAGATGAATTTCTGTCTGATAAATGAAGGAAATATTAATAATGCATTCACATAGGTAATAGATTATATAAGACATGCATTTGGGGTACTCTCACCGTTAGATGTTATAGTATGTTAAGAAATTATATCAGCTAAAAAATATGCAGAAGGTTTTGTTTCCAGATTTTGAAAATAATTTTGAAGTACACAAAAATAAGAAAGCAGTATCGACATAAGACTTTAGTTAGTTAAACACAGTGTATGGTAGTAACACCCTTTCTGTAACTTTTGGGGTGATTTATTATGAATTAAATACTATTAAAAAATTTTTAAGAATATCATTTCTTCTACAAAATGGGTCTGTTTTTATTTTTCACGCCTTTTCTTCGTTATGAATTTAGATGACCGTTTATAAGATATATTTTGTTGCATTATTTTAGGATTCATCTGGAATTTTGGATTTTACATCTGGATAAAACGGCTAAATCCGATCCGAGAGAATAAATAAATAAATTTTTAAAAAACGTCAGTTTGAGAGTTTTCATATGCTTAGAGATTTGATTTATCTACGTGCCACGGTTTTAACGTAGGATTACGTTCCTCCATAACGGTCCGCGGTAAAGCAAAATTTATGACGTGTGATGGATTCCGAGTTGAAAGTCCCCTCTTTTTTGTATCGATCTAGAACCAGCTAATTTTTTTATACATAAAGTTTATTATAGAGCACAGCATGGGCAAGTACAGGAGACGATATATATTACAAGTAGGAGAATACTATTTACAGGAACAAATTATTAACATAACCTTAACGCTCTGAAGCAAATACCAGATACGTTCGGAGTCTACAATCACTTCCGAACTTCCCTCTGAGAATATATCAGACACGACCGGAGTCTACAATCACCTCCGTCGTTCTCCGTAAGAGCGTATCAGACACGTCTGGAGTCTGCAATCACCCCCAGCGTTCTGTGTAGTACCCCATACCTTGCGATAGGGGGCGTTATTGCTTGTTATGGTGACTCGCCTGTGTCTACATGACGCTAAAACCGTCGTCGCGAGTTATAAATCAAGAGTGGCAGAGTAGACGTATGTAACTTATTTTTCTTACCATCGACATAGGGTTATCACTCATCCTTCTCTTCGTATGTAGGAATTTTATTGTAAAAAAAAAAAGAGGTATGCAACGATAAGTAATCCTACGTTAATAACCCTCGGCAGTTTCGTTAGAAGAGATTACCTGATTTTTTTTTCTTTAAGGAGTTCAAGGTTTCATTTTCATCTAATTATTTTTAAGCTGTAGTCTGCAAAAATAAAGAAATATTGAAGAGCATTTCTGCCATTTTACCAGCATTTGGTTAATCACACTTCACTCTTATTCAGGGATTCTTAATGAAGACTTTGTCGAACCAATATCTTTCTCAATTAACCTTACAGTTGTAGAATGGGTTTCGAACCTGTTCAGCGTTTGCAGAACATTGCAAGTAACAGGACTCTTAAGACATGATACTTACGAAGTTAATGTTCAAATTGAGGTATATAGGCATATCAACCTTATTTTCGTTGCCAGGAAAACAGAAATAAACCAAAGCATGTGAATTATCGGAATATTACAGAAATTGGAATCAATAATTCCATCTTTGTTTAATAGCAGTTAGAACATAGAGAACAGCAAATGGTGGAGTGGAAATTTTGAAAAGTATTCATATAGTCAGGACTTTGTAAATGTAATTCGTATTTTTAGCCCAAAGCATAGCCCACAGGAACAGATATTATATACCATGTGCATGGAAATTGATGTGAAAAGAAGAAGTGAAAGGATTGGATAAAGGAATGGCAAAAATAAAGATTGGGCTTGTGGTAGCCTAATGGTAGCGTGTCGGCTTTCGGTGTTGAGAAGGCGCGGATCGAATCCCGACAAGCACCATTAGCGTGTCTAGGCCGGATATGGGCCCGTTGAATGCGTAGACCGGAAAGTCCCTCTACGAGATCTGAGAGGCAGGGAGAGGGTACGATCCCCCAATATGCAGCCCCTGGGGGGGTGCTCTGTCAAAATTGAGTTGGCACCTGTCTAAATCATACTCGACCCTTGTGGTGATATTATAAATCGGAACCGCACCCCTCAACCCACTAGCCTATATGGACCTGACCTGAAATAAAAATTCCCGCTAGGGGGCATTACAAACACCAACAAAAGAAAGATTCTATTGGATCGTGTAATCCACGAACTAAACAAAGTCACGGATGTCAGAAATTCTCAGTCATTTTCACCAGACAGAAGTTTAGGGATTGAAGTTTTTTAAAGGTTTTTTACTCGAATAAACAAAATCATGTTTATATTCGAGATTTTTTACTTTCAACAATAAAGAAAATAAGAACATAGACACATTACTGATTTAGGAAGAGGGTGACATAATGTAATCATTTCATATACGAAACTGCTCTATAACTTAACTGGAGACAGAATTAGTTCGCATTATTTACCAGCCGTGATGGAATGTATAATTACATCTTCCACCAACTGTGGGGCAAATTGCATAATAAGACGAAAAATATTCAAATCATTTCCTATAGGGTTGTAGTTCCTGTACAAATCAAACGCATATGTTCTGGAGGTGCATGCTTAAGTTACTTCGATGTCTTTGCCACAGGGGATGAGTTGCTCTAAGTAACTGCTCTAAGTGAACTGCTCTAAGTAATTATTTGGCTAAGCAATTTAGTGATTCATACCGTGCCTTCACCCTGTGTGAATGCGGATTTTTATTGGAATGAAGTTCTTTTACGCTGCTTACAGTAGAGTGAACTGGCAGAAATCGTCACGTAAGGAAAAAGCTTTATGCCCCCTCCAGACGACCTTTCTCTCTCTTTTTTAGTGGCTTGTGCATCATCGGGATGGCGTGGTTCTATCGGCTTGGTCTGGAGTGGGACGGTTCCCGAATTCGGGCCTCGGCGGTGCTGTCAGGTTTATTGGGTGATAACGTGGTATTCTTGTGTTTGGGCACTGGTTATTTTGTTTGTTATTGTTTTAATTCACACGGGATTTATATTGTGTCATTATTTCGTACGTTTCTCTTTTCACAGGCACTGTGTTCGTAATCATCAGCTTTCCTTTCATCTTCACCGTGTGCCCGGGTTGCGAAAATGCCAGCCAGTACGCCTACACGGTGATGCTTATTCCCCTGGTCATCATCTTCCAGATCGGGTGGGCAGCGGTGCAGGTATCCCACCTGTCTCTCATACCCACCATCACACCCCACGAGGCTGAAAGGGACTTTTTGAACGTGCTTAGGTGAGGAAGGTGATGCATTTCTACGACAGGATACTTACGTTAACAACATTCTTGTACAAATTAGAATTGGCTCCCGCGAATAACTGACTCTCTATCGGGGCAATATGTATTTTGTTATTTAAGGGGGTCCAGGACACAAAATTCTTCGAATTTTCGAAAAAAAATTTTTTGCATTGAAAAATTGTGTGTTCTTTTCCGCTTTTAAACAACAAAAAATGACGTTTAAATGATGCTTTTATCTTAATTACAACAGGATATATTATTTTTTGTTTTGCAACATTCCAATAGTAGCCAATGTGTGTTTAAACCTGTAAATGCGTTTTTCCGCATGATGGTTTTTTCACCATTTCTCGTCTTTAAATTGTTATAAGTCAAGAACCGTTAAAGATAAATAGTTCAAAATTGGAACATGTCTTTTTCAATTATTTTACTTTAATTTTGATTCAGTAAATTTGAAAAAAAAATTTACTTTTGAAAATGTGATTTTTTTAAATATAACTTACATCTTTTTTTTTTAAATTTTTAATCTAAATATTTTTAATTTTTTTAAAAATTACTATTTAAAAAAACACTGAATCGAAATTAAAATTTATATATTTTTGTTTAATTAAATCAAAACATTTTGTTGAAATTCGACAAATAATATTTCGAGTTATAACGATTTTAATTTACCCTACTTTTTTTTTAATTTAAAATTTAAAATTTTTTTTAAAAGTTTATGAGAAGTTTTATGATATGAATTTGCTTACAAATTATATGGTTGACCATTACAAAAAAATTCAGAATTTTAACTCAATAAATAAAAAAAAAATTTTAAATGTGTCCTGGACCCCCCTTAACTTTGCCTATTGTTATTCAAGGATACCTTGTAAAATATGTATAATATTACGATTTTTTCGAGATACGAGCATTATCTCGGCAGATTTTTTGCATCGAGTTACGAGCTAAAATTCGGGTTACGAGCAAGCTTCAGCTACCCCACAGCTAATTTGCGCAGCGAACGTCATGTGCTCATCAAATGAGAACACGAGAAGCATATAATCTTTACAACCTTTAAGTACAATTATTATGCGATTGTATACATATTATTCTAAGACTACTATCCAGTCTAAAATCTAGAGATTAACACTCAACAATTATCACCCGGGGCTGTCGGGCAGCTCGCTCTGCCCGCACTTGAGTCGCCCTCCGAAACCGAACAGCGTCCTCCCTCTCTCGCAGACAGATAACTTCAATTCCCTGCCCCTCATTGGTACTCGCCATGGGTTCTAGGGGATGGGATGATCTTGGTCCTAGGATCGCAAGCTCTCCTCCTTCTACGGATTCTGAGAAAACGATCTTCGGATTCTCAGAAAGAGAAATTTGGACATTACGTTCCAGTGAACGATGCAACAATCACTCAGCTTCCGTGTTGTGGCGTCACGACAAGTAGTAAGGCTATTCTCTCTGAGGCATTTTGCATTAATTCCATTTCAAAACTATTGATCCATACCAAAGAAAGACAGAGTTCTAATTAAAAACGAAAGCCAAATTTTTAAAACAAAACATAACAAAAAGATTTATTTACAAAAAGAATTAAACATTAAACACTTCCGATGTAATCACTTCATTTACGTGCAGATTCACAAACACACGCTCCAGGCCCATTCTCAGCCCAAATACACAGGAGCCTAGGAAAAACACGTCTACACTGTGCGGAATCTATGAAGCGTCTCCCTCAATGTCTGGATTTTTCAGAAGGGGTGGAGGAGCCGCCAGATTATCGGCTGACAGTTCTTCTGGAGAAGCCGAACTTTATTACATTCCGAAAAGTTAAGTTGACAGCTTTAGTGGCTTGTTTGTGAGGGAAACGGTCTTTAATCCCCCCACGGGTTCCGAAACTGGTGGAACCGAACAACACATTCCTTGAAAACACGCAACTGTGTTTTCCAAGAGCTTGTGGGGTTTCAGGAAAAATAGCCTCTATTTCCAGTACGCTACAGTGTCTCACTTTAGGAGGGTAGCTCGTAATAAAAGCGAAAGCGAGGAAAATGTGGCGAAAAGGTCCAAAAATCAACGAAATAAGATTTAATTTTTCATTTAACTTTTCTCCTCCTCTTTCATCAGCATCTTCAAGTCTGATCTCCAAGGTAAATGTTGTACATTACACTTAATAAAACAAGTTTATTGCCGTACATTCTATTGTATTGAGTTTTTATACAACGTTCGTCATTTATGAGAACATTTTTCTTATTTAAAAACATGTAACCAAAAATTGCTGTGTTTTGGGGGAGCCCGGAACGATTTAATGGCATTTCCATTCATTTCAATGGGGAAAATTGATTCGAGATACGAGTATTTCGAGTTAGAGCTCCGTCATGGAACGAATTAAACTCGTAAGTCGAGGTACCACTATATATATATATATGTGTATATATATATATATATATATATAATGTATTTAATGTCTTGTAAACAATAAATACTATGTAATTTTGTTACAAAACATAGTTTTTATCGTAATAAACAGTAAGTCTGCTTAGTTAAGGATTTTGTTTTGCTTATTACCCATATTACCCGGATTATCCTGTTTTTCAATTGTCCGGATTGGCTACGGTCCCAGTTAGTCTGGATAAACGAGATTTTACCGTACTTTCTATTGATAAAAATTATATCAAAAGTTAAAATTATATAGGCATGTGTTTAGCACGACATTCTTTTTAATACCAGTGGTTGCTTCCTGCTTGATTTCAACCTGATTAGAGTGTGATATATTTTCCCATTTTACTTCGCAGGTATGCTGTAGATATTGTGTCCGATATAAGCACGTATATCATCGTATGGTGTGTTTTTGATCTGACGAAAAACCCTGTAGGAGATCATCATACCATATCAGGAGATTATGCCAACAAGTTCATGGTAGGTTCAAATTGATCTGCGAAACGGATTAATCGGTTTCTCAGATTAATTTCTCATTTTTTTTTATTATTCTTCATGCGTTTTTCGTAGTATTACACAATCTCTTTAGTTAATGAATATGCATGTTTATGCAAATTTCTAGCATAAAAATTGATCCCATTATTCTTGAAATATTTTTTAACGGGGAATTACGTTCTTCCATAACGGTCCTCCGGAAAGCAAAATTTCAGATGTCCTGCGTCGCAAGTTATAATTTTGGCAGCGCACCAAACCCAGCCTGTATCGCATGGGCAAGCAGTAAACAGTTAAGCATAAAAGCATCAAAATGCTTCAAAATTTTGACATACATACGTATATATATATATATATATATATATATATATATATATATATATATATATATATATATACATACATACATACATATATATATATATATATATATATATATATATATATATATATATATATATATATATATACATACGACATATATATCGATACATAACACATACATACATATATACATACAAAAGAGGTAAGCAACGATAAGTAATCCTACGTTAATAACCTGCGGTAGTTTCGTTAGAAGAGACTACCTAAATTTTTTTTTTAAATGAATCATCACAAGATTATTTATAGTAATGAGCTATTCATCGCACTATTCGCTAAAATTCAGATAATAATCATCAAATTAAGAAAATTACGTTTTAATTATTAATAAGCATTTGGAAGCAATGTAATTAGATTTGTAGCGATTCTCTTTTGTCAGATTTATGACGTCAGCAACGAAATAATTTTGTTTAGTTTTTTCTCTCTCACGGAATGGCAACGAAGTAAAAAAAGAGAAGCTCATTTTGGGGGCAGAACGAAAAGTAATGACGCTGCGAGTACTCTGATTCTCCGTTCTTAGTTGTGATTTAAGTGTGAGCAATCTAACCATTCACTTCACTTCAGGTTCTTAAAATTGATTTAAAGTATCTGAAAATAGCTCAGATTTCATTACAACTAAACCTAATTTTTAACAATATGCTGGATATTTAATAGATGTTTAAAATAACTCAAATGGCATTGCCCCAAAAACTTATTTCTCTAATGAAATAGACGTACTTTATTAGACCCAGAATCTCGCAATTTTAATTAGCCCCTTCTTTGTGTGTACAATGAAAAAATGGCCTAAAGAAATGGTTTTTTGGGAGGTCGAGAATTAAAATCATGAATAATTTAATTTTTCATTTTTCTTTTTACAGACTTTTCTTGCATTCAGTTCTAATCACTTTCAAATACATAAAGGAAAGTGTTTATTCATTTACTACAAGATAGGAATCAGAAATAGATAAAATGTTGTTGTTGTCCCTAATGCCCCTGCCTGGAATAGATAATATTTTTTGGAATAGATAATATTTTTTGTATCAAAGAAGCATAGAGTCGAAGTTTTAATATTTTTCCCGTGGCACCTCTTTCATTTGTGTATCGATTAGCTTTTCTCAATCCACTCTCTGGATTGGCGCTCTGTTCCTGGATTATGAGAGAAAATCCATCTCCCTTCCTCTCCCTCTTTTTTGTTTGTTTGTTGTTTAGTTTGTTTATTTGTTTGTTTGTTTTGTTTTGTTTTCCTGGCATCTTTGCAACATTCACCCATTCAGCACCACGAATTTTTTAGCCTTTTTATGAGAGCACCATATAAGTGAATCGACATAATTCCCTATGAGGGGACAGCACGAGGCCGTCCATGCCTTAGTCGGTATTCGAACCCGAGTCCGATCCAAGAAAGCTCGTGACGGTAACCACGGTATGATGTGGGAGGTGGTTTCATCCCTTGAGCCAAATTTTCCCATTAATTAGGGGTCATTATCAGTCAATTAAATAAAATTTTGTCATTTTCCCAGAGATTTTTTTTAAGGAATCTTAAGAACATTTTTTGACATTATCATAGTTACCTTTGAAACCTCACGAAAGTTATCACGATTTGGGTCCGAGGTTGTCTAGTGGTAGCGCGTCGACTTTGTAAGGTATACACAAGATTCGATTCACAAGAATCGAACTTTTGAGTGAATGAATTAAAGAAGCTGCTTTAGATATGCTAATTTCGGCATACGCGCTTAGTATAAATACCATGCAGCGTCATTAATAAAAAGAAGGTGGTTAGGGTTGAAGAAAGTTGTTAAGGTTGAAAAGGTGTTATCCTGCGCTAGTGCTTAGCAGGCCCGAAGTTTACGTGGCAGTACTGCTGGTTTGACTTACTGTTCGTGAGTATTGAAAATATATTGTTCTTGAAAGCTGTATTTATATATTTCGTACAAATAGTACGTATGCTTATTGCTGTAAAAGCAAATTCTATATGTGCAACGAACTCAATAAACATTGTTTCATGTATAAACTGTGTTTGTTTCAAATTCAAATAGAGTGCCACTTCAAATTATATACACCCAAGTCTGGGTAGAAGTGAGCTAGAAACTCTATAACTTTCGTTGCTGAGAGTGCTCGGATCGAATCCCGATAAACGCCATTCAATACCTCCGTGTCTAGGCCTGATATGGGCACGTTAAATATGTAGACCGGAAAGGCCCTCTATGAAGTCACAGAGGGTGGGAGAGGGTACGATCTCCCAAGATGTCCCCCCTGGGGGGTTGCTTAGTCAAAATTGAGGTGACACCTGGCTAAATCGGCCTCCGACCCTTATGGTGACATTGTAAACCGGAGCCTGAGCCCGCTAGCCTAATTGGACCTGGTCTGTGAATACTTTCCGGCCAGGGGACATTAGAAACAATAACAACATTATCTCGACAAAAACCTGAAGATTACCCATTTTGCAAAGAATTTTTGAATTGCTGTTTTCCTGTCATTTTGGGTCGAATTGTGGTTTTATAAATGTGTTCTTAAAACTCGAAACTTTTTTCTTGGACTTCTGTTAAAGTTGGCGTTCTGGCAACTGGGCGTTCAGTATGTGCGTCGTCATATATAGATAAAGAGCAATTCTTTTAAAAATCTTTGAAAATCATTCAAACATTGAAACGTGATAAACACTGTTTATCAAACGCCCTTCTTCAACAGTTAACGCATTGGATCAGTTTGAACGCAGGATTACGTTTCTCCATAACGGCCCTCCGGAAAGCAAAATTTCAGACGCTAAAACCGTCCGTGGTCGCGAGTTATAATTTTGACAACGCGCCAAACCCAGTCTGTACCGCTTGGGCAAGCAGTAAACAGTTAAACAGAAAAGTAACAAAATGCGTCAAAATTTTGACATACATATATATATATATATATATATATATATATATATATATATATATATATATATATATATATATATATATATATATATATATATATATATATATATACACACATACATACACATATACAAACAAAAGGGGTAAGTAACGATAAGTAATCCTACGTTAATAACCCGCGGTAGTTTCGTTAGAAGAGACTACCTGAAATTTCTTTTCTTCTTCTTTTTTTACAGTTAAAGGAATAAGGTAGAGTATTTTCATATATAACTGCTGTTCCTTTCGAATGTGCATTCTAAACTTATGCCAAACGAAACCTGTATAATACTGTAAATGTTATCAGACAATTAAAAGTTACTCTTTTGTAAGATGGTTAGATGTTTAAAACTTGTTTTTTGGACTGAGTTATTTACATGCTCCAACTGAAGCTAGGATCCGTTGCATAACACTGATTTATATGTATATGTGTTATTTTGGGAGACATCATCTGTCGTTGTACTGTCCAAAATGCCGTAAAATGCTATCTCACTGTGCTAATTACCATGTTTTTATTAACTCGCTTTCTTATTTGTTTGCTTGTGTGTGTGTGTGTGTGTGTGTGTGTGTGTGTTTGTTTGTCCAGTACAAATCTTGCAATCGATTTTTAACTAACTTCCCGACTAGCTGGTCATTTCAAACTTTTAGAATAGCTCAGAACACGACGACAATGGATTATTGTAATACTTTTAGCCATCTTTAAGCAGTTTGAATTCATTTTCAGTTAATTTTGCTTTGTAGACTGGTGCAGCCATCTATCGGCCGGGACGGGAACGAAAAGTTAAACGCAAGTTAACTTCCAATTAAATTTTCTTTCAAGTTGGTGGGATAATTCATCAAAAAAAATTTTTAAAAGTATTTATTAATACATAGAATTGTCAAGTTTATATGATTCAACAGAAAATTCAACAGAAAACATGGTATATAAAAATTTCTTTTTATCTTGTAACTAGCTGAAAACCCGCGATTCGCTACGGAGTACATTGAAATTAAATACAACGGTCAATGTATGCAATTAATTCCAAAAAAAAATAAATATATATATATATTTATAATAAATACGACGATCAATGTATACAATTGATGTAAAAAAAACATATTTATAAAAAAATCATAAGGGATATTTTTATAGACAAAATAAAGTCCAATCCTCTGCCGCATTAGCAAGAAAAAAATATTTTTTTGTCATTTTTTTGCACGTGACGATAAATTTATTTAAAGTACCAGAAAAAGAAATCACGTGATCGGCATTTAATAAATTAAATTCTAAAAATTAATCATTAAAAATTCACCAAAAATCAGGAAATGGAGGAAAAAATTCGAAAAAAATTTCATTTTGAAGGAATGATCTTTCTCGTGATATAAATTTTATAACCCTCAATGTATTATTTTAAATGCAAACGTAAAAAAAGTTTAAAAAACAGCTTAAAAATTTAATTAAAAAAATTTTAAGAAGAATTTTTGAAAATCTTTCTTAGTGCACCCCTACACTATTAGAAGAATTGCCATGCAAAATTTCAGCCCTTTAGGTCCAGCGGTTTAGTCTGTGCGTTGTATGTCAGTCAGTCAGTCAGTCAGTGAATGAATGAGTCAGTTACGGAACTGTTTTATATATATAGATTATATTAAGCATAATTTTTCTTCAATTCCTTGTAGCTCATCGTGATTATCATCGTTGGCATAGGATCATTCTTCTCGGTGATTTTTCACCTTGGCGTCAAAGAAAATCAGAATCCACAGCTCACTGCTGAGGAAAACGGTAACGACGAAGACAAAAAGCGGCAAGGAAAAGGTCCCCCGCCTTTAAAGACTGTCTCTTGGAAAGGATGGTTACGAGAGGTTAATTTCTACCAGGTAAACATTACTCATGACAATAGCATGAAATGTATGACAGTAAAGATCTCGAGTATAATCCACCATACGTTTGAGACGTATTTTTCCGCCACGTTCTTTCAACTGCAAAAGAGTTTAGGTGCAAAAAGTGGCAGGTTATTCCATCCTTAATCTGCTGTTCAAAAGTGCCTCGGATGATACCATTTTAACACTTTTGACTATCAAACTGGAGGGTGGAATAATTTGTGGGAAACGCTCATTACGGGTGAAAGAAAGAGCTAGAACAAAAGTTTCAAGCGCTTAGAAGGTTTTCACAGCAGTTCTAGCTTTTAAGAAGATATTTGAAAAAAATCTTCTTCAAGAATTTCTTCACTGTTATAACGTGAGGGATGCTGCGCACTTACCCTATTGGATTCGCTCTCATCAATGTTAACCAATGGGAAAAATTTGTCCAAAGATTGCTAACTTGGATTTAAAGATATAAATATATATATACAATGTCCAGTATAAAGGGCTTAAGTCAAAAACAGCGATTATTAGATGCTTGTTAGTATTGACAGAAAAAAACAAAAATAATTTGAATGGAATGAAAATTTGATTATGAAACAGGAAATGTAATATTGTATATAAATTTTATAGATCCAAGATTTTTATACCAAGCCTTTTATTTTTGTTTGTTTTTTAGCAATACTAACAAGTATCTAAAATGACTGTTTTTGATTTAAGCCCTTTATACCGGGCATCATATATATATATATATATATATATATATATATATATATATGTATTAGTCTAATACGGAGGCACTTTGTCGTGAGACATTGAAAGAAATTTTACACATTGGCGCATTTTAAAAAAAATGCAAATAATATTTTAAAATTTAAATTATTCGGATGAAAAATCTGGTATAGTGTGTTCTCATAAATTCCTTTTGGGGACGAAATTCATAAAATGTATCCTGTTGCAAGGTGCAGAACAGTTCAGGCTATCTGAAAATACCATTTTTATTAGATTATCAGCATTTATGTAACTGTAAATAGTAGACAATTTTTCTCTATAATTTAACACTAAGGTGAACGAATCCAATAGGGTTAGTACACAGAAGCCTTAAAGCACACATTTCGTGACTCTCTCCAATCTGTAATCCTAGTAAGTGTAATAAAGGTAAAATAAGGAATCTTATTCCGTGTAGTTTTATTCCATCAACATAAACTTCTGGCCACAGAATGGAGAACCTTTATCAATAGAATGTTTATCTAGTTTTGAAGAGCAGTGCTTTTTGTTATTCCATTGACAAACTGCTCGATCACAAAATTAAGAACCTATCCTGCAATCGACTTTTCAGTAACTTCCCGACTAGCTGAGACATTTGAAACTTTGAGAATAGATCAGAACACGATGACAATGCATTATTTTAATACTTTTAGCCATCTTTAAGCAGAATCAAATTCATTTTCAGTTATTTTCAGTTAATTTTGCTTTGTAGACTGGTGCAGTCATCTATTGGCCGGGACGGGAACGAAAAGGTAAACGGAAGTTAACTTCCAATTAACTTCATTTTCTTTCAAGTTGATGGGATAATTCATCAAAAAATTTTTAAAAAAGTATTTATTAATACATAGAATTGTCAAGTTTATATGATTCAACAGAAAATTTAAAATACAAAATGGGAATAATATTTTAAAGTATAAATTGTTCGTAAAAAAAAATCCGGTGTAATTCGTTTTAAATGCTCCTTAATTCTTTTGGTGGGCGAAATCTGTAAAATGAATCCTGTTGCAAGGTGCAGAAAAATCTAGGCTATCTGAAAGTATCATTTTTATTTAATTATCAGCATTTATGTAGCTGGGATTAGTAGGCACATTTTCTCCATAGGTTAACACTGAGGTGAGTGAATCTAACAGGGTTAGTACACAGCAGCCTTAACATGAACTGCCTGATCACACAATGAGGAATCATTGACACTGTTTGCCAATGAGGGCCACTTTAACATAAAGACATTCGACCTAATCCGCTAGAATCGTAAACAATTTGGAGAAATCATGCGTTTTGATCTACTTTTGACATCAAAATCAGATGGCGCAAGCTGACTGAATCGTTAAATTATAAAGAGGCCTTTTTGGAATAAAACAGTTTTGGTATATTTCCACAAGCATTCAAATAACAGTCACCTTTTCGAGTTTTCACGTGTTTAATTATAGGCAGTATTTGCTCATTATTATCATTTATTAAGACAGTATATATATTGGATGTATACTGAGAAAAAATACATAGTCCTCTTATTTGGACAATATATATAGGATGTATACTGAAAAAAAAAATCGTCAAAGAAATTTGGTATGCAGCATTTGGTCGAATAGGCAGTTTTCGTCCAATACGCGTATTATAACCTGAAAATAGAGATTTTTTTGATATTGACAGATGGAAAGTTTTTTTTTATATGTCATTTTATTTAAGTATAAACAAGGTATATTTCTCTTACATATATAAAGAAATTTATTTTATTTTCATGGCGTTTTATTTATTTTTCCTTGAAGGTGGGCCTTTTGTACACATTCGTTAGACTCTTCCAGAATATGAGCTGTGTTTTTATGCCGTTATATCTACAAGAATCCCTGAAAGCCAATGATGTAAGTGTTGATTGTATATAATTTTACATACGTTATACTGATTACCTTATATATATATATATATATATATATATATATATATATATATATATAAGAAATAGATGAAAGAGAATACCAGTATTAGCACTAAAGCTACTTGCAGCCAGGAACCAATAACATGAAAAGAAGAATATGAAAGAGGTTTTTTAGACAGCATCTCTTATATATATATATATATATATATATATATATATATATATATATATATATATATATATATATATATATATATATATATATATATATATACACTGCTGGCCACCCAAATTGCAACACCAAGAAAGACAAGAGATATCACAACAAAATTTATTTTGTAGATAACATGTTGACCAAGTATCAAATGATTAAATTTATAGACTTCTGTGAAGTGTGGTTCCTGCCAAAATCAGTAGCCAGAGTAGCCGCCATTGTTGGAGATCACCGCTGCCACACGCCTCGGCATTGATTCAAAGAGACTTTGGATGAGTTCTTGGGTACAGCAGACCAAGCAGATTCCACACGTTGCCAAAGTTGATCTGTTGTTGCAGCTAGGGATGGAATCTGGGTCAATCGTAGAGCAACCATGGACCACATGTTTTCTATCGGCGAAAGATCCGGAGAGCGAGGTGGCCAGGGAAGCAATTCAATCTGGCGATTGACGAAGAACCGTTGGACAATGCGTGCCACGTGTGGTCGCGCATTATCCTGTTGAAATATGGCTGTGGGCAAGCCCAGAAGGTAAGGAAGGACAACTGGCTCCAACACCTTGGACATGTAGCGCTGGCTGTTTAAAGTACCGGCAATGCGTACTTGAGGTGTGCGAGAGTGATATCCAATACCGCCCATACCATAATACCCGGTGCAGGACCAGTGTGGCGGTGCATAACGCAGCTGTTCAGCATCCTCTCTTCACGGTGTCTCCAGACTCGAATGCGACCATCGTGGTGTTGCAGACAGAAGCGTGACTCGTCAGTAAAGACAATTTCATTCCATTCTGCCGTCCACATCCTTCTGTCATCGCACCATTGGCGGCGGAGACGTCTGTGGTTCTGCGTCAAGGGTAGACAAAGCAATGGACGTCTTGCGGACAGACCACTCTACTGTAAACGGCGTCGAATGGTACGCGCAGACACTGGATGATGCGTTACAGACTGCATTTGCTGTGCTATGGTTCGTGATGTGACTGAGCGATCCGTCACAGCCATGCGCACAATTTGCCTGTCATCACGTGAAGTGGTGCGCTGAGGTGGATGCGATCGAACACGCCGGTCCGTCGTACCCTCCTGCATCCAACGATCACATATCCGTATTACAGTTTTTTGGTCTCGTCCAACACGACTACCGATTTCCCTGAAAGATAATCCACATTCTCGGTAGGCCACTATCCTTCCTCTGTCGAACTCGGATACTTGATCAAAAGATGATCGCTGTTTTCGACGAGGCATAATTGATAATTTTTTGAAAAACCACAAGAAAAACACAATTGCCGAACTTGAAATCGTCAAAATCTCCAAGCCTTAAATAGCGCTTTGAAGTGGCGCCACAGGCGCGCGTGATGTGCGTGTGCGCTGAAATTATAATCATTGGCATATCTCACCTCCGCTAATGCATGTTGTAAATTTCATGTTATTTGCATGTTTCCTTCAGGGTGTTGCATTTACTGTGGCCAGTAGTGTATATATATATATATATATATATATATTAAACCCTGAAATTTTTAGTTCAACACTGTAAAAGATAGTAGATCATTGGAATCGAAGTAAAAATAAGTATTTTTTAAATCCATTATTTTTTTAATATTCAGAAGATATTAAAAATATTTTACGAAATATGTAATGTATATGAACTTAACATTTTTTGAAATTAAATAACAACGTCACTTAAAGAATTTTTTTTAATTGACAATATACTTAAAGATCATTTTTGTTTATAACAAGCATAGTATTAGTTTATTATTCTTAAATATTACCACTGACTTTTGTAGGATTTTATCGCCAAGATTCCATTAGTCATGAATGTAGCGGGTTTTGTGATATCTTGTACTTTGACGAAGTTCTTCAAAGTATTCAGCAAGAAGGTAAGTTCTCCTTTGAAAAATTCTAATGTTTGATTAGTTTTCAAGCTGTGTAGTATTTATAATTGCATTTACTTTTCTCCGAGAAAAAACATCTCGTTTTCATGGTGGAACTGACTTGGTAAAATCAAATATCATACGAATTAATGCAATGCAGTATAAATGTCACACCTCGGTTTTGAACTTTTACACTGAGGAAACTGCATTGGAAATCCTCCAGCAAAATTTTATTCACTGAAAAAAAGCAGGAAAAAAAATTAAAGAGAGACATAAATTATTTAAAAAATTTCAGTGCATATTTGTTCCTCCTTTTTGAAATTGTTCTTATAAATAATTGAGAATTAATTTACAGTAGCATATTTAGGATAAATTTAGCATAAATGTTTTAAAGAACATTATTTCATAGGTGTTTTTTTAAAGGTCCTACAAGCTGTACCACTATCTTAGTCACGATTGGATCCAAATGGGCAAACAGCTCCAATGTGTACGAGGGTACCAGTGCAAGCATCGGTTACGAGCTGGCATCCTCATACTGGCATCCTCGTACGAGGATACCAGTTGGGACTTTACCTGAGCATTTTACTATCGAAAGCTTAGTAGGCAGGGAAAGTAACACTTTCCATCCCCAACTGAGGTGAAAACCGATTAGGACTAGCATCACGCTGACTCGATAGCAGCGATTCTCCTATGACCCATATTAGGGTCATTGATTTGTATCACTGCTATCTCGTGACGCTAGTCTCAACAAAACAGTGTGTCCTAGTGTTACCTAGAATAATTTTAAAGTACTAGGGGCCACGCCACTAGGCTCGCTACGCTCGCTCCTCTGTTATGGCTAATAGCGAGATACATAGGGGGGATTCTCGGGCAATGTAACAGCTTCCATCCATTTACTGTTGTCATCCTTAATGCGAAGGGCGTTTCATCACTGTTGAATTATCAGCTTTAAAATTCAATTAAAAATAGATAAATTAAAAATTTAAGATATAGCCTTGAAATGAGGTTTATATGAATAGCTCAGCTTCCAGATGATGCAAATATTTTCTTTGTAAGATAAAATCTCGAGGAGCATCGATATTACATCCACATAGGGGACGATATTTCTTGAAAAACTGTGTTTCATTTTTTGATGAAAATATTAGTCTGTTTTAAAATATTTTTAAACAAATGAGGTCTAGTTTGAAAGAGAAATGTCTGTAGTCTTAGACTGTAAAAAGATCAAAATTCTACGATCATTTTTTGGTAAGTTATCGTAATCTGAAGATGAAAAAGTCAATATTTTCCCACAAACCATAAAAAAAAACTTAAAGTCCGACGAAGATGAGACACGTCTTACTTTGGTCCCCCCAATTTTTTGCATCCATTGGTATCGCTCTCGACCCCATACCCCCAGCGGTTTCGGAGGAGATAGCGTGACAAGCTTTTGACAGCGGCAGCGGGAGTTACTTTTTTTTTTGAATAGAGAGATTACTAGTACCAAGGACTTCGCACTTGAGTTTCGCAAGTTTTTTAAAAAGCTGTTTTAGATACACTATAACCTCGTTTATCCGGCCCTCGTTGATCCGGAGATCCGGATAATCTGGGTCAGATTTGTAGATATTATTTTTACTTAATGTTTACATTATGTAATAATTTTTAAACTATGATAGCAAGAACTTAACTACAAGTACGTCAAATATTCGCTTTTAAGTTTGATTCAGTGTACAGTTCCTGTATAGATTGTACAATAAATTATGGTAATAAAATGCTTTTTATTGAGTTTAAGAAAGCTTTACTAGACTTGCCAGTTCTTTGTTAAGAAATGACGTGAAAAGTTATTTTTATATTTTTTAATGTCTTATAAACGATGCTATGTAATTTTGTTACAAAACATAGTTTTTTTTATCGTAATAAGCGGTAAGTCTGCTTAGCTAAGGATTTTGTTTTGCTTATTACCTATATTACCCGGATTATCTGGATTGCCTACGGTCACAGTTAGTCCGGATAAACGAGGTTCTACTGTAATAGGTTTTGCTCTTAGTGTAATATCCTCTGCATGAAATATGTGCTTTAATACATTGGGAACAATTCGATTCCCCAACCTGTATTAATATTTAATTTTATGTGGGGGTGGAATTCATTTCCATCATTAGCTCTTCGGTGGGAACATATCCACGTTTTTCATAACAATCATTCAGGTTGCAAAATGAGTAACAATATTATAAGAACGGGTTTAAATTTTTGGAAGTTTGGCATTTTGTAGTGTTTTATCGTAAGTACGTCGAAATCCATCATAATGTTCGTATTAACATCACACTAAATGGTGGATCTATACAAAGGGAATCCCACCCCCATCCCCCCTCACAAAATCGCCTCGTGCTGGGGCTAAACAGCTTGGGCCTCTTCTATATTTCTTTTTTTTCTTTTTAATTATCATTTTACTCAGATTTTTAAAGCTTTTACACGGATTTTTAAAGCAAAATTTAAAAGCTTTACACCTGATGGTGCATTCACATTCGACAGAGCTCTCTCCCCGAAAGTCCTGTCAACATTAGTCACGGTAATATTAGACACGGTATTTAGAACCACCCCCATTCCAATGAACACGTGTCTTCCAGATATTCCCCCATTTAGAACCCCCCCATTCAAGCCGCCAAAGACTTAGTGTTGCTTGATCTAGTGTGACCCGCCCCCACTGTCACCATTTGACCTCCGGGACCTCGAGTTTCCCTTTGATGAAATGCTCACGGACAGCTAGACCGAGCGATCTACGCAGGGAACAGAGTACAGGACACATAAATCACTGGAATAGGCAGAGAGCGCTGTACAAGTCTGCACGCGCTATTATTGTGCAATGTAGGCAGCCCCTTTCTCCAGACCTCAAGTTCGTTTATTGTCAAGTTTAAGGGGTCAGGTACATTTTAAAGACCAGGAGACTCGACAAACATATACCTACAGAGGCTGTTCACACATTTTTTAGACGATGTATATTGTATTCAAAAAACTAAATTACATAAAATTCTTGTGTTTTAAATGTTCTATTTGACATCCCTTATTCTGAACTATCTTTCGACACCGCAATTTCCTGGATAATAATGCCTTTTGAAGTGTCAGAAGAGGTATTCTATCCCATTCCTCCTGCACAGCTTTCCAGAGTCCTGTGAGGGTTTTGGGGCGACGTTTGGATAATGCAGATTTTAAAAGTCCGAAAGCACAAAAATCCATAGGTCATACATCGGAAGATTTAGTAGGGATATCAGTGAAGGGTATGGTCTTGATACCAGTTTTTTGTTCCATTTCTTTTAGGAAATTTACAGTGGATTTTGATGTGTGACTGCTAGCTTTGTCCTGATGGAGTCTCACAGATTGATGACACTGTGGGTAAAGCGATGTTATTTCATTCAGAAAAATTGGCGATAAAATATATTCCTGATAGTATTTGGAGTTAATCGTGACATTTTTTTCCGCTCTCTTTATTTTTAACTTGCTACTATAAAAAAACCCAGAAACAATCATGAATCCTTTCTTTCGAAAAACTTTCTTTCGATTCTTTGAACCATGTACTTAAATTTTTTTCTCCCCTTTTATGATAATAAATGGCTCTTTTTTTGTTGCAATCATTTAAATACACCCATGATTCATCTATTGTGACAACTGTTTTCCATTTTTCTTTGGATAAGTGTTTCTCATATAGAATTCTGCAGCGTGTCCTGCGTTCAGCGATATGATTTGGAAGAAGACGATGCACATTGCGTTTTTTCGCTTTCTTAAGATTTAAATCAACGTTTATCATTTTGTTTACAGTGGACACCGAGCATTTTAATGATTTTGCAACTGTCCTTTGACTAGGGGGATTTTCTTTTAACATTAAACAACGTACCTTTGCAATAGTCGAAGATGTCCGTTTTTTCCTTAGATACTTGTTTGGAATTTTTGTCCCACTTGAGGCTCCAATGTGACGTTTTTTTCCTTTGTTGTTGACGATATTACCTATCGACGCTTTAGATATCACAAAACCATGACTCTCACATCGTTTTTGGATAGCGGAGTATGCATATTTCTCTTCGGAAAGAAAATAAATGTAGCCTTCGAACCATTGCTTTGTTAAAAACGCCATTTTGAATAAAAGCAAAACTTTCAAGCCTCAGAAAATAATTTTGACTTTTAAAAACATAGTACAATTGCAATTATTTCTTTTGCAGCAAACGATTTTTTATTACCGCTTACCAAAATCGTCTAAAAAATGTGCGAACAGCCTCTGTATTTGAAATTACCAGTAGTTACTAAAATAATTTATTAAGAAATATGAAAACTTTTCTGTGAGTTAAACACTCTCTCTTCTTTATAAATATTGCACTCGATTTTTTTTAGCTTGAAGAGAAATTTTTTAATTTTTTAAAATTTTAACCATTGTTTTTTCATTGTTATGTGATTGCGCGCATGATATCACCAGAACAGTTGGCTAGAATACCGTGAAATTTTATACACTTTCAATATAAACATGTATCATTAAAATGACGAACAATTATGTCATTCCTACCATAGAAATTTGAATTACAAGAAAATTTATCAATAAAATTCCTGAAATTAAAAAAAAAAATTTCATTTTCTATGAATTTTCTATGAAGAACTAAGAATTTTGATTTCAACGTTCGTCATTTTAAAGATATATTATGCAACTTAATTTTAAAATTTAAAAAATATGTATATTCATTAATATATGCACGCAAGTCTGCGCGCAATGACATAACATTGTAAAAAACAATGGTTGAAATTTTTTTAAATTAAAAATTTATCTTCAAGCTAGAAAAATTAAGAGCCATATTTATAAAGAAGAAAGTGTGTTTAACTCACAGTAAAATTTTCATATTCCTAAATAAAAGATTTTCGAAACTACTGATGATATAAAATAGGAATATTTCTATCGAGTCTCTTAACGTTTAAAAGGTACCTGATCCCTTAAAAAAAATCCCCAATATCTGAAACTCTCTTCTCCCATTTCAGGTGACATTCATTGCCGGTGCAGCTATAGGCGTGGGCTCTTGCGCCTGGGTGGCTATAGGCGAGGGAGACGGCTTCTGCAACAAAGGCGTCTACGGGGTGGGTGTGCTCATGGGAGCCGCCTCCTCTATCCTGGTCATCAGTTCTCTCTCCTTCATCCACGACCTCATAGGCACGAGCGCGGTGAGTGCAAGACAGATCAATTGTTTTAATCAGTGGTCGTATACCTGGTCCCTAACGCCCACCAGTGGGCGATTCAGACTTTCATGGTGGGCGGTGGTTCTTTTTTTTTTGGTCCTTTGTTATAAGTTTTGTTCTTCCTCCATATATCGCATACACTGATAACAACTTCGCGAGTTAAGAACCTGGGGTAGTCTAGTGGTAGCGCGTAGGGCTTAGGACTGGAGGTGTTCAGTTCGAATCCCGACGAACGCCATTAAATGCCTTTGTGTCTAGGCCGGATATGGGCACATCAAATGTGTAGGCATAAAATCTTTGTAGATTCAGAGAGGGGGGGATAAGGTACGAACCTCCCAGAAGTTGCCCGTATAAATTGAGGCCACACCAGGGAGTGGTGTTGGTTCACCTGTGCGGTTCCTCCATTGACAGCAACCAAGGATTCTCTAGGGTGCAGAGACTCAGTTGGCAAGGGCAGCGGGCTAGTGTTCTGAAAGTCACTGGTTCGATGCTCGTCACTGACAATTCCACTGCCGTGTACACTAATGGCGGCTGGTGCACGTAAAATCTGTCGTGGCTGCGATGTCCTCCAAGTTCTCAAAATTACCTATGGAGGTGCGGGGTCAAGTGTTCTGCTATCGTCACTTGACTCTTCAAAATTACAGGACTAATCCTTTGGCCAAGTCAGACTCCGACCCTTGTGGTGCCAGTCAAAACAGGAGCCGCACCTTCATCGCCCATAGCCTTTGGGACTTGATCTGATGTTGTTGCCGGTCAAGTGGCATAAGCAACAACAATAAGGATTCTCTTGCATCATGTGAGAATATCTTCAGTGATAAGTGCCCTGCAATGGCAAACAACAACAATTAGCGAGCTAATAATTCACCAGACAACTCTGGAAGTATAACCATGGAGGCGGGGAGCAACGAACGAGCTCCGTAGCCATCTATAGTTATCTATGCATAAACATACAAGAATTATAAATAAAAAGATAAATTTAAGTATGTATATTTTACAAACCCTTCCCTTTAAAAATTACCTCGCGCTATATTGAGTTCTTGCGGTACCAGTGGGTTATAAGGAAATTTTACCATAAACAAAAATACGAAAGTGGGAGGTAGATATTAATAGGTTGACGACCCGTGGTATATACACTCATGGACAAAAAAATTAGCGCACCAAGGAGTCGTCAAAAGTGAAACGAAATTTTACATACGTAATGACTACTTTGATATAAGTAAATGATAAGAAAATCAAAGAAAAAGGATAATTTATTTCAGAGAAAAAGGCAAAAGAACGGAGGAGTTAATACCCCGTGGGCCCCCCCCCCCCCTCTAGCGCGAATGCACGATGCGATACGATCGGACATTGAGTCATACAAGTTCTGTATGATGTCTTGAGACATTTCGTTCCATATTTGCTGTAACCTTGCCTCTAGTTCGTTCAAACTCGTGGGATGCCCAACTCGTCGTCCCAAATGATCCCAGATATGCTCGATTGGAGACAAATCTGGGGATCGGGCAGGCCAAGGAAGGGTAGTAACAGTGCGGAGACAGTCTTGTGACACCCTTGCCGTATGAGGCCGAGCATTGTCTTGTTGAAAAATGGCTCCTGGGAGCCGTTGCATGAGTGGCAACACATGTGGTTGCAGGATTTCATGAACATACCGCTGGGCTGTCATGGTGCCACGGAACAATACTAGGGGTGACCGTGTATTGTAGGCAATGGCACCCCATACCATCACACCAGCTGTGGGAGCGATGTGTCGCTGTACAGCAAAGGCAGGATTGAAGCGTTCACCACGGGCTCTCCACACACGAACACGATTGTCATCACTGCCGAGATTGAATCTGGATTCGTCGCTAAAGACGACCTGGTTCCATTCCGCTGCAGTCCAGTTTCCTCGTGCGCGGCAAAACTCCAAACGGAGGCGTCGATGGGTGGGCGTCAAGGGCAGCACACGTAATGGGCGCCGCGATACCAACTGTCCTTCAGCCAGGCGCCTTCGTATGGTTCGAGAAGACACAGAGGCCCCTAGTGAAGGTGCTACCTGTGCCTGGATGGCGGCCGATGAAGCAGTTGGCTCTACGCGTGCATTTCTTACGATGTGGCGGTCTTCTCGACGACTGGTCTGTCGAGGGCGTCCTGGGCCTGGTCTTCATGTACATGACATCTCTCGGGTCCACTGGTCCCAACATCTCCTCACAACACAATCAGAGCGGCCTAATTGACGAGCTACTCGCCTAGCTGACCACCCAGCTTCCATCATCCCGACGATTCTCCCCCTCTCAAACTGCGACAACTGCTTATATTGTCTTCGAACACGGCGTAATGGCATGTCTATCTCAGCTCTTCCTTTGTAAATGATTCAGCACACTCAAACAAGCTTTGGTTACCTGTTTTATACTCCACAGAGTACGATGTTCAACGCCCTCTACCGGCTATACGTAATGCGCAACCACGCTGCATTTCTAATCATTTGCATATCTCCCTGACATGTACCTTCATTGCAAGTTTCGTTACGATCCCGCAATTATTTCTTGGTGCGCTAATTTTTTTTGTCCATGAGTGTATATGAGTACTATCGGAGACAAATAAGCACGAAACAAATATTGGTAAAATATCTTAGCTATTGGTAAAATAGCGGCTGGAATAGAACATAACCTGTAAACTTCCAATAAGTTCTTGGAGTTCTGGCCATTGGTATAATTTTTTACGAGCGCGAACGGTTCAACTCAGAACTTGGATTTATGGGGAAAAGTTTTTATTACTCGCAACAACCAAACGCTAATAAACGGTAGTGATTCTGAGAATTATATTTAATCTACTTTGCAATCGCTGTTTATTTTACTATGTTTACCATTCTAAAGTTTATTTTTCTTGATTTTTATGTTTGGTTTTTCTACTTTTTTTCTCTCCTTAAGGATTTTTTCTTTTTCCCATTATTGTTTATATTAAGTTCTATAGTTTATTTTATATATATATATATATAGATGATAAATAGATATAGATATATGTATGTGTGTGTGTGTGAAGTATAAAGAGTGTCAAGTCCAAAATCGTAGTTTTGAGAAAAACGGGATTGAAAAAGAAACGACTTTTGTAAAGTCAGTTTTTTTATTTTAATTTTTAATTTTTTTAAAAGTAAGTTTTTCCAATTTTGTTTTTGTTGAGTAAAGATTGTTATGTCCTTGATTGGGACATAACCCCTTTAACACTAATATGTATATGTATATATATATATATATATATATATATATATATATATATATATATATATATATGCATATTCCTGTTTATACATACATAAACATACATTTAAGTCAAATGGTAATTTTCAAGTCTAAAAATAAGTATTAACAATACAAGAATAAATTCAGGAAAATAAGAAATTCCAAAAAATAAAATGAATACCCAAAACGGGAATATATTTAAAAAAATTTTAATTAAATGTTTTGCTCCGTGAAATTTAAAGGAAGCTGACTGCTTCTGGTTTTAAAAAAAAGAGAGAAAAAAATTAAAATTAAAATTAAAACGAATAATATTTTTTGGATTTTTGTTATTTTTTCCCTCTTAAGTCTTTCCCTCTAGAGAGCTCAACGCTTCAACCTCAATTTATGCATTCAACAAATCCAAAAAGTGTTGAAAAACAGAGTTTATTCTTAAACACGTGAATTCCCAAAATATATTTGCATGTCTGTGTGTCTTCGTAAATTAACCACAAATAAAGTAATTATGTCTCATTTATTCTGCTCACGTAACTATTTCAATGTATTCCTTTTTGTTTCCAGGAAAGTGGAGCGTTCGTCTATGGCTGCATGAGTTTCTGTGACAAGTTAGCCAATGGTATAGCAGGCATGGTTGTACAGCATATGCATGCGTAAGTCGAAGACTTTGTTTTCTGCCACAGAGTTTAGTCAGAATATTGAGAATCCACAGGCAAATCTTAAATTAAATATCATTTTAATTTTTGTGTCTTTTATTGATAGAAATAAATAATCCGGATCTATAATGTCCTCAACGGACTTCAGGTCGATGTATTTAGAATGTCTCAAATAAATGTTCACCTCATTAAAATTTCGAGCTATTTTGTCCCACATTTTAATATACATATATATATATATATATATATATATATATATATATATAGGGGGCTTGTCACAATTCCCTCCGGAGTTAGGAAGGCTTTATAAAACAAATATTACCAATACAGAAACAAAGTTGACTTTACTGGGGAAAGAAACATTACAAGTTTTGTTTCACAAATGTTCAATATGTGAACCTTTTGTGATGCGGCAGATATCAAGACTAAAGTCAAATTCTTGTTTCGCTCGCTTTTTCCCGGGATCTGTAATTCCGCACTCGCTTGACGTATTGACTTTCTCGGGCTTCGCACAAACACATCTCGTACACGAGTAACCTTTTCCGCCGAAGGGCCTGGACGACCAGTTCGTTTTCCATCACACAAGCCACCACTTTCCTAAAATTTCCGAAACCACGCATGAACCACGCATACTGCTATCGGACCTAGTGTCGCCATCTACTAACACATTTGTGAAGCAAAACTTGTAATGTTTCTTTCTCAAGTAAAGTCAACTTTGTTGCTATATTGGTATTATGTTTTTTTTATAAGCCTTCCAAAACCCGGAGGGAATTGTGACATACCTGGTATATATATATATATATATATAAGTAGCAAATATTTTCACCTTTTTTTAACTATCATTAGCAAGAAGTATTGATTCTTAGAGTTACAAGCCTAAGCCATATAAATATATAACGAGTTACAAGATTCAAACAAATGTATTCGTTAATGCGAATTAAATATATATGTGCTTTATATTGTTAAAGAAGCAATCTATTAGTCTAGTAATTATTTAATACAAGTTTGATCATAAACCTGTATATATATATATATCAGAGAGTATGGTTGAGGTTCAAGATGTTTGTGTGTACAGTAAAACTCGTGTTGAGTTCTTTGTCCAAGAACCGTATAGCATTGGCTAGTAGATTGAAAAACCGATCTTTATATGAATAAAACTTAAAAGTGGAAATCAAAGCAATGATTAAAGTATAGGCTTACAGCTTTGTTTTAAATTAAAGGTAAAATAATACTATGAGGAATGTAGTGATGCAGAGACATTGAGCCTGTTCGTACAGAATTCGTCAGCGTTAGCGTTACTCATATTGAAATATATTTAACCAATTGCAAACCTCCAAACGATTGGTCACGAAATTGTTACGGCCTGTGATTGGTTTAAAATATTTCAATACGAGTAAGGGCCTGTTCACACAGAATCCGTCAGCGTCAGAGTAAAATTTTTAACCAATCTTGCACCAATCCTTGACCCATTTAACCAATAAGCTTTAACGCTGACGGATTCTATGTGAACAGACCCATTAACCGATCGAATTTAAAGAATGATAATCAAAAATACAACATTGAGTTTATCTCGTGAAGTTTTTAGATTCAGGGAAATAGAGTACTGGTTTTCAAATAAATTTCAAGAAACGATGGGTTTAAGAAGAAATATTATTCTCAAAGTTTACAGTCCTGTGAATACAATTGTAATACACATTTAGTGAAACTTAATTCTGTGCTTATATATCTCAGTGTAAAACATGACATTAATATGTAACTTTTTAATAGATTGAAATGTGACAAATGTGACTGGTTCTACAGAGATGTGTTATCTTATGGCGTTGGAAGCACAGCTATAATTGCCAGCATTATACTTATAGTGTTACTCC
Source organism: Dolomedes plantarius (assembly GCA_907164885.2). Classification (NCBI taxonomy): domain Eukaryota; kingdom Metazoa; phylum Arthropoda; class Arachnida; order Araneae; family Dolomedidae; genus Dolomedes; species Dolomedes plantarius. Next base: position 55,686,664 of record OU015498.1, read on the forward strand.
CTGCAAATTTAGGGAAGCGGCAGTCTACTTACAATGGTAAGTTATATTAAAAGAGTAATAATTAATCTGCTCAACGGGAAGAAAGTATTTCACTTGATTCTTTACACACAGTTAATTCTTTATGTCATTTAATTCTTTATGAAATTACTAACACACCACACACACACACACACACACACACACATATATATATATATATATGCGTGTGTATGTGTTTGTTTATAGACTCATAATGTATCTTATAAATAAAGATTAAAAAAATCAGATAAATGCAAGCAAAAACCGACGGGGAAAGCAACTAAATTACAAATTAAAAAGCAGACAATAATAGCCTTCAATATAAATAATTGTAGAGTAAAGCGTTATAGCAGATCTTTTCTAACAAAAAATAAACAAAGAGCTGAAACTGAATACAAAGACATAAAGGCTCCTTGTGCAATGTATGCTACAAATTGCAGTTGCGACCCATTTCCTATGGTCCTATGGTATGCTACAATGTACGCAAGCATTTTACACATCTTTCAAATAACATAATTCAATAATATTTTCTCTAACTTATATATTTATACCCATGTACAAAGTAATTTTATAGATTCTTTTAACATGAAACAAAATGTTGTAATGAAATGTAATGTAATTTTTTTAAACCAATTCGGATGCACTTGTCGTGAAGACATTCGCCTATAATTCGCTGCAGTTTTTCTGGCCATTTTATTATGGGAGCACCGTATAAACGGACCAGCATTACCCCCTATGAAGGAACCAAACGAACGGAGGCATTTTAGTGGCACTTCGCCGAGTTTTGATCCAAGCACCCCCAGCACCAAAAGCCAGCACGCTGTACCACTAGGCCGCCACGGCCATGTAATGGAATGTAATGTAACAACAGCTTTCGCTAGTCAGTCCCTGAAAGCGAGCGATGAGCCGAGGCGCTGAAATCGAGCAATTGTGCTTCACAAGGCTGACATTTTTTTTCACGAAACCCTTTGATCGTTACATTACAAGTAAGTGCATACCGCACTGAACTTTATGAAGTGGAGCCCCTTTTGATTCTAACATTCGCGAAGGAACATGGGTACGTTTGTAACATAATTCCCGCCAGGGGGATTAACGTAACATTATATCGTCACGTTACAAGTCAGCAGAGCCTAACTAAGGCAGGGGCATACGGGGCAGTTGCCTCAGGCCCCCACATCAGAGGGGGCCCCCCAAATCGAATAGAAAGTTTAGTAAAAAGTATTAAGTTCTTCATTACTGAAGTAGTGAAGCAGAGGGGGGGTCCCCAAAGAAGTTTTTGCCCCGGGCCCCAATTAGACTAAGTCGGGTCCTGCAAGTCAGTCGCCGTCTTCAGACCTCTAAGTTTCGCAACTTGGCGTGAAAGCGTTAACGTCCTAAAAAGGTATGAAATCTTCATTTTTGAAAAGAAAAGTTTGCTGAGAGGAAATTAAGAATATTAATTTTGTTATCCAGTTTGCACTTTCATATAATTCTGAAGCAAGTTTTCAGATGCAATCCAGTATTCCTACGAAATACCTTACATAGTCAATGCTACTACTTCGTAGCTCTCCAATTCTCGTGTGATAGGGGAATGAATTCAGGCTGCTGTGTACTAACCCTATTGGAATCGCTCACCGCAGTGTTGACCTATGGAGAACATGTGTCTACTACTCACAGCTACATAAATGCTGATAATGAAATAAAAATGGTATTTTCAGATAGCCTGAAATTTTCTGCACCTTGCAACAGGATTCATTTTATAAATTTCGCCCACAAAAGGAATTTGTGATCGTTTAAAACACACTATACCAGAATCCCCCACGACTAATTTAAATTTTAAAATATTATTTGCATTTTTTAAATACCCCAAGATGTAAAGTTTCTTTCAATGTCTCACGACAAAGTGCCTCCGCATTAGACTAAAAATAAAAGTTTTTTTTTTAAATTTCCTTAAGGCTGCTGTGTACTAACCCTATTAGATTCGCTAACCTCAATGGTGACCTATGGAGAAAATATGTTTAGTATTTACAGTTACATCAATGCTGGTAATCCAATAAAAACTGTATTTTCAGATAGCCTGAAATTTTCTGCACCTTGCAACAGGATTCATTTTATAAATTTCGCCCACAAAAGGAATTTATGATCGTTTAAAACACACTATACCAGAATCCCCCACGACTAATTTAAATTTTTAAATATTATTTGCATTTTTTAAATACCCCAAGATGTAAAGTTTCTTTCAATGTCTCACGACAAAGTGCCTCCGCATTAGACTAAAAATAAAAGTTTTTTTTTAAAATTTCCTTAAGGCTGCTGTGTACTAACCCTATTAGATTCGCTAACCTCAATGGTGACCTATGGAGAAAATATGTTTAGTATTTACAGTTACATCAATGCTGGTAATCCAATAAAAACTGTATTTTCAGATAGCCTGAAATTTTCTGCACCTTGCAACAGGATTCATTGTATAAATTTCGCCCACAAAAGGAATTTATGATCGTTTAAAACACACTATACCAGAATCCCCCACGACTAATTTAAATTTTTAAATATTATTTGCATTTTTAAATACCCCAAGATGTAAAGTTTCTTTCAATGTCTCACGACAAAGTGCCTCCGCATTAGACTAAAAATAAAAGTTTTTTTTTAAAATTTCCTTAAGGCTGCTGTGTACTAACCCTATTAGATTCGCTAACCTCAATGGTGACCTATGGAGAAAATATGTTTAGTATTTACAGTTACATCAATGCTGGTAATCCAATAAAAACTGTATTTTCAGATAGCCTGAAATTTTCTGCACCTTGCAACAGGATTCATTTTATAAATTTCGCCCACCACAGGAATTTATGAGCATTTAAAACACACTATACCCGATTTTTCCCAAGATAATTTAAATTTCAAAATATTTATTTGCATTTAAAAAAACGAAAAATGCTCCAAGTTGTAAAATTTCTTTCTCTATTATGGAGTACAAATAAAAAAAAAAATCTTTAAATCCAAGTCGGCAATCCTTGGACAAATATTCTCCATAGGATAACATTGAGGTGAGCGAATCCAATAGGGTTAGTACACAGCAGCCTTATTCTTTTCAGTTCACTACAATCCCTCTAAGTCAAAAACGCTTGTCTTTTTTTTTATTTAAGACAAAGGACATGTCCATAAATAAGATTCCAAATATTTTTTTCGCAGTATGTTAAAACTTTTATTTTAGTTTATAAGCATTTATATCAAATATACCCTCATATCAAATTTGTTTTTCATTTTCCAGGTGCTGTTTTGTTGCCTAATCCAGAAGTAATAAATTATAAATCGTTCGATGCCGTTGATGAAACGAAACCAATTCTACAAAATGAAATGGACTGAAGCCAGTAGAAATACATTCCGGTGTAAAACAGTTAAGAAAATAAATTCAGAGCCTCCATATTATTTTTAAATGGATAATTAAGAATAAAGGGAAATGCAAAGAGTAAAGAGTTTTTGTTCTGACTCGCTTATGATATTTTCGAATAATTTTATAAGCTTAAGTGAGTCATGTATTTGATGGAGAATTGTCATTTGTGTATATTTTTGACGATATTCTGTGTTATTTTTTAAGACTGTCATTTTTTTATTATGTTATAATCTTAATTAATTGCTTCTTTTCTGTCAGTTATGAAACCATATAACTGAGTGAGTCTGTGACAGGAAAAGAATGTGAACGGTACTCATTCTCATATGATTTTATTAGAGCTGAGTCATTCGCTATCGTTCATTGTGTAACATAAGTCTGCATGAAGCAACTCCAATCAACTATGCATTTGCATTTACAGTGTAATCAGTAGGGGATCACAAAGAAAGAATATTGATCTTTGTATCTGATATCTGTAACTGTTGTGAAATAAAAATTATGTTTATTTATTTTTTTTGATGTTATGAGACACAAACCAACAATTGGAATATTCATTTCTTACATTTTTCCCAGCTTTACATTTAAATTACTTTACTTCGTAATAATTAATAATTCATATTGCTTTATAAGCAAATTTACTCCTATTATCTCAGTGTTGAATGATTTTAAATAACTACTGGCTAAGAAACATTTTAGAATGATAAACATTCTGAAATTTTTTTATGGATACACGTATCATCCTTTCCACATCAAAAATTTACATTTCGTGAGATTGTCTCTATGGACTCTGTCGTTGGTGGATCGCCCTTAAAGATAATCGCACTTAAGGCTTCCTGACCTGACGAAGAACTGTATGTATCAATTCGAAACTTGTTGCAAATCTCAGTATTTAATCCCTGATTGTGAGAATTGTGTTTTCCTATGACTCAATAGTCCCCTTTTTTCTTTGGGGGGGGGGGGGGGGACGCTGTAGGACCTTTTATTTTACAAAAAATAACATATTTATTTGTGTTGTGTTATTTGCAAAGATGACTAGCAGAGTGATTACATCAAGCTTTATTTACAGCAGCAGCTGTATACATTAAGTAAAAGATTTAAAAAAGAGGAGCGCCTACGGGACTGGACCCTCTTGTAAACACATCCGTAAGCCAGAGAGACAAGACGCGAAATGCAGACATAAGTACGCCAACCTTGGCGGCGGCTGAGCTCAATCGCAGCTTTTGGCAACGAACGGGGAATGAGCACTGAATATCCCAACAATTTGTTTGCTACTAGTTTTGGAATTTAGCTTTAGTTAGAGCTCCTATTTCGTGATTTAAAATCGCGTGATAATTAAAACATCAAAACAATGTTTTAATGTTCAATTGTGCGTGTCACTTTAATTCTCAAAAGTATTTATCCGAAGGCATGAACCATGGTATTTTTTATGAAACTGAAGACTCCTGTTAAAATTTTAGGAGTCGTATTGACTGAAATCCTTGGGTTTTTAACTGTTAAACTTTTGATATTCATCAGAAACTTATATAATAATGCTTAATAAGGCAAGTAATATCATATGATAATGAAAAACAGCAACAACAACAACAACAACAAAAAGTGATAATATGTTATATATTTTCTGTAGAACAGTAATTATATAAAGCGCTGAATGCGTTACATTTCCTAAAAATTCTCCATAAGCTCCAAACTTTTCTAAATTAAACAGTTCCATTCTATCATCGTATATAACAAGATTCAACAAACGTGATAGGGTCAAAATCTATAAATGTGTCAGCAAATCGTTGCATAGACTACTAATGTCAATTATAAAACTTACATGGTTTTACAATAAATTGCATGAGCTTTGTATCACAAAATGAAACTGTGTATGCTCACATTACATTTCAAAAAAATCTATAGAGATGCGTCAGCCTGTGCATAAACAAAGAAAATAAGGGTCAATTTCCTAAAATATGCTTCTCTATTGTTTTTTAAAACTAATAGAAAAAAAGATCGAAAACAATTTCTTTTTTTCCCATTAGTTGACGAATATTCTTGTCACAAACATGGCAGTGAAAATCCCACAGCAGGTTCACTTAGCTTGCCTAAGTATTGATTGAATACATGAAATGAAAACAACACAAAGTACGTGACTGTTACACATTATTTGGATAAAAAGTTTGTTTTTTACTTCCTTTGATCAGCTATTCAATGGCAGGAATCCGTTGCTGTAGTTCATCTCTTAATGCTTTCGACAATCTACCTTCCTCTAAACCAGTGATTCTCAACCTGGGGGGGGGGGGGGGGGAGCGTTCCCCTATAAGGAGACGTGAGGATATTAAGGGGGGAGGGGTGCGACGCAAACGGTTAGCAAAAACTGTGTATAACGTATTTTAATAAGGGGCTTGTGAGAACGAAAATTAAAATCGGCGTTTAGGTGCAAGATACGAAGGATGGAACTTTAATAATGGCAACACTGTTGTAGAGCCCCAAGCAGCAGAACCTATGAAAGCAGCTTATACCACACGTACGTCACATTCCTGTCTTACCCACAAACATTACACGCCTACACAGTGACAGGATGAACACAGCCATGTTTTAGTTATCGGTCTATCGTACGAAATAATTTGTTGCATCCTATTGATGGAAGGAAAATGCTTGTGCGCATACTGTGACTGATGTGTTTGCTCTTTGGGGATGGGATGAGCTCTACCATCCCCCATAATCCCCGAACTTAAGCCTCTGTGACTTTGATATCATCCCCAAAATGAAGGAATCACTCTGTGGATTCCACCAGAGATTCTGCAAGCTGTAGACCAGGGGTGTAAAACTCGCTGCCCGCGACGAACATTTTTGAGGCCCGGCCAATATATTGGCACACAATAATATATAATAAAATAACCGACGCAGAATTATAAGATAGGAAGAATTCGCTAAATGTTTTCTTAATGATACTCTTTTTTTGCTATTATTAAACAAAATGCATATATTTATGTTGAATATACTGTAATTAGGTAAATAAACCTACGTTTCTATTAATATTAATTGTTTTTGCGGCCCACCTATAGATAAACCTTGTTTGTTTGGCCCAAGGTAGCCTTTGAGTTTGACACCCCTGCTGTAGACCGTTCAGTTCGAAGGATCAACAGATCAGGTGCTGCCAACGGCATCCTGCAGCTTCCAGGCCGTTAGCAACGGGTGCTAAACAATACTGGTTACTACTTTGAAGGGCTGTAAAAGTTTCACCCCTGTATCTCTTCTGTATACTTTGTACATACCTAGTCGCCACTATTAAAGTTCCAGCCTATTAAAGTTATCCACTTTCTGTTACTTCTTCATTTATTATATTACGATTTCAATGCTACAGTGATGTAAACAACATAGAGCCATTGTGTTGTGCATTGTTGACGTACGCTTCTTCCATAGTCGGTGCTACTAGGGCTTTTGTTTGACTGCCTGGGGCCAGTGCTACAGCACGCTCATAAACTTGTAGCTAGCGCATGCGCCTTGGCAGTTAACTCACGCATTTGATCTTTCTACCCATTTTCATCTTTCAAAATTTATGTACGTATGTTTCAGACCTGGGAGGAGGGAGATCGTAAGGTCTGGAGGTCATTCAAAGGGGAGAGGGGCGTTGACATAAAAAGGTTGAGAATCACTGCCCTAAACTGAAACTTTTGATGATAAAAAATAATTCTTGTCTTAAAACATACCATACAGCAGCCGTGGTGCTATACAGCTAGTAATGCAGAAGCACAAGATCGAATACTTTATTATACTTCACTTTATAAAACGTTATGAGTAAAAATCTCTCGCTTCACAAACACGTATTTAATCATGTCATCCCATTTTCGCATTGCATACGTTTTTAAATAATTACTAGTTGGTACCCGTCAAAACATGACGGTTAGATAGTAAATAAATGTACTAATACACAAATTATACTCAACACATCATTGCCAAATGTTGGAAAATCATAATAATTCGCAGAAACAAATTAATGTGTTTAAGCAGCCTCGTGCTTA